>JABXJD010000161.1:1020000-1270000 GCA_013375575.1 Percina caprodes | reverse complement strand
GACAATGACTGGCTAATATGCCGATTTCAATTCTCTAAAGCCGTGCTCATGGATCTATGTACTGCATGTGGTCCAGTAGAGAGGGACACATGCTGGAACCGTGCCGTCCCGGTCCAAATACAGGTCCTCGCAACTCTGGTTGCAACCGGCTGTTTACCGGGATATGAAACCGGTGTTTCATATAAATCTTATAATCTTCCACATTATCTTCCACTTTATCACTAAGACTTGTTTGGATATAATATAGTTGAGGTTAAATCTGTAGTGCTGGTATATATCCAAGCTGTCCCCAGTGCCGTAATGCCGGTGTAGTCAGGTTTACATTATCTGAGAGAACAGGCTGAAATCATAATTCAATTTGCAGCAATTCCCGAGTGTCTGAGAGTTTTTGCTTTTTCTCCGCCAGTCGTCATGATTCGGCATCACAAAAGAACAACTGCCAGGGCCTTTAACATACATATCAGCATTCACGAGGTGCTTTGCATTGACTATTTATGGTTAAAATGGGCGTGTACAGGGCGAGATAAGAGGCTGATTCATGTACGCACACTTGTAGGTAAACTGTAATTTATAAAGAGAACATTGCTTATAGATGTGCTTACAGGGTTTTATAAATCTGATTTTTTTTTTTGGGGGGCTTTTGTCCGTATGTACACTTTTAAGGATCCTAGGAACCTAGATCCTAAGTTTTATAAATGAGACCCCTGGTTATGCCCGAATTTATCCTGTTTTTGGAACTCTGTTTTACATTGGGGGACACGTGGTGGAACCTGACCAAGGGTTGGCTGGATTTGGAGTACTGGGAGATGACAGTCCTCTTAGAGGACTCACTTTCACAGTGGCAGGCTCATAACCGTTCTAGCGCGCAGATTCATTCTATTGAACTGGAAACAGGCTCAACCTCCCACTTTCACTATGTTGGTCAAAGTCGTAATGCAGCACCTAAGAGACACAATCTCTAGCACCATACCTAGAGATTGGCATGGGGAACTTTCCATAAGATCATTTCTCAATGCAAATTAAACCTATCTATTAGGCTAACTGAAATAAAACCATGCCAGTCTCTAGGTATGGTGAAGGGTATGTGATGATGTGGGGGGGAGTATAGTGTAGTATCCTGATCTACGAAATAACTGGCCTTTAAAAATAAAAATCTGCCTGCCTCTATGAGAATTTAACATAGGGGTATGTCCCCTGTATTTTAACAATACTTTATTCATTCACAAAGAAAATTGGTGTTCTTAAAGGTTAGATTTTTTAATTAATATATCATATTTTTTTAATTAAGGCATTAAGATCAATTTCCAAAAGATGATTTTTTTTTTCTTCTAATTCCTTTTTTAGTCAACTTTGGAATGGGTTCATAAACTTATGAAGCGGGTTTATACTTTAATATCTTAACTGTTTATCGTAAGAACATTGTTTTTGTGTATGTAAATATAGAATTATTTACTTATTTTGGAATAATTTATATCATTTATATGAAGTATTTACTGTTTTGTTCTCTAAAAAAGCCAATAAACAGAAAAATGAGAATGTCCGCTCACACACCTGTCTCTGTTTCAGGCCTGATGAGTTTAAGTTCGGCTGCACCTCCCTGCGGGTTCCTCCAGAGCTCCTCTACCAGCTTCGCAACGACATCACAGTGTCACCCAACGGCATAGCCTTCGTCAAGGTACAGCACTCTCTTCCCTCTGCTCTGAGGAGAATTTAGCCAGCACTTAGCGTTGTCCTGGATAAACACTTCCTCACCTCTGTGAGTCCTCCTGCAGTGCAGCTTTATTATTTATTACATAAAGCTGCTGTGAAGGCCAGGCATGTCTACGCCCTTCCATTCATTCTTTTCATTCATCTACTCATTGTTGCACACTCCCTGGCTCCAGTCCAGTCTCATTACATAACACACACACACAGGGCCACAGCACTTTGAACACTGGTCATGTGTAATGAGGTGATCAAATGCACAGAAGGTACTCCGGTTTGTTCCTGATCGGATTTTGTTTCTCTGGTGTTAGATTTGGGCAAAACCTCACCTGGTGATGCCAAAGATGGCTGCTAGTAGTTTTGTTGTGGACCACTCTTGCTGTACCCTAAATCTAAACTGCTCACCAACCATACACAGTATGTGTTTAGTATTCATAATCATAGTACAATAACTCAACATACTCACAGGAAATGATGTATAATGCTTTAATTGAACTGCTGTACCTGTGTGGTTTGTTTACAAGGAGAAAGAAGATGTCGGCCACATACAGATGTGCTCAAATTTGTTGGTACCCTTACAGCTCATTGAAATAATGCTTCATTCCTCCTGAAAAGTGATGAAATTAAAAGCTATTTTATCATGTATACTTGCATGCCTTTGGTATGTCATAGAATAAAGTAAAGAAGCTGTGAAAAGAGATGAATTATTGCTTATTCTACAAAGATATTCTAAAATGGCCTGGACACATTTGTTGGTACCCCTTGGAAAAGATAATAAATAATTGGATTATAGTGATATTTCAAACTAATTAGTTTCTTTAATTAGTATCACACATGTCTCCAATCTTGTAATCAGTCATTCAGCCTATTTAAATGGAGAAAAGTAGTCACTGTGCTGTTTGGTATCATTGTGTGCACCACACTGAACATGGACCAGAGAAAGCAAAGGAGAGAGTTGTCTGAGGAGATCAGAAAGAAAATAATAGACAAGCATGGTAAAGGTAAAGGCTACAAGACCATCTCCAAGCAGCTTGATGTTCCTGTGACAACAGTTGCAAATATTATTAAGAAGTTTAAGGTCCATGGAACTGTAGCCAACTCCTGGGCGTGGCCGCAAGAGGAAAATCGACCCCAGATTGAACAGAAGGATAGTGCGAATGGTAGAAAAAGAACCAAGGATAACTGCCAAAGAGATACAAGCTGAACTCCAAGGTGAAGGTACGTCAGTTTCTGATCGCACCATCCGTCGCTTTTTGAGCGAAAGTGGGCTCCATGGAAGAAGACCCAGGAGGACTCCACTTTTGAAAGAAAAACATAAAAAGCCAGACTGGAATTTGTTAAAATGCATATTGACAAGCCACAATCCTTCTGGGAGAATGTCCTTGGACAGATGAGTCAAAACTGGAGCTTTTGGCAAGTCACATCAGCTCTATGTTCACAGACGAAAAATGAAGCTTTCAAAGAAAAGAACACCATACCTACAGTGAAACATGGAGGAGGCTCGGTTATGTTTTGGGGCTGCTTTGCTGCGCCTGGCACAGGGTGCCTTGAATCTGTGCAGGGCACAATGAAATCTCAAGACTATCAAGGCATTCTGGAGCGAAACGTACTGCCCAGTGTCAGAAAGCTCTGTCTCAGTCGCAGGTCATGGGTCCTCCAACAGGATAATGACCCAAAACACACAGCTAAAAGCACCCAAGAATGGATAGGAACAAAACATTGGACTATTCTGAAGTGGCCTTCTATGAGTCCTGATTTGAATCCTATCGAACATCTATGGAAAGACCTGAAACTTGCAGTCTGGAGAAGGCACCCATCAAACCTGAGACAGCTGGAGCAGTTTGCTCAGGAAGAGTGGGCCAAACTACCTGTTAACAGGTGCAGAAGTCTCATTGAGAGCTACAGAAAACGTTTGATTGCAGTGATTGCCTCTAAAGGTTGTGCAACAAAATATTAGGTTAGCGGTCCCATCATTTTTGTCCATGCCATTTTCATTTGTTTTCTTATTTACAATATTATGTTGAATAAGAAATCAAAAGCAAAGTCTGATTTCTATTAAATATGGAATAAATAATGGTGGATGCCAATTACTTTTGTCCGTTTCAAGTTATTTCAGAGAAAATTGTGCATTCTTCGTTTTTTGTGGAGGGGTACCAACAAATTTGAGCACGTCTGTAGGCCTTGGAAAACAAAATGCCCACTGCGCCTGTGTTCACCTTGTTGATGTTGTTTGTATCAGTCCTCAGTGCGTAAAGGGGTCCTGCCCAGCATGCTGGAGGAAATCCTGAACACGAGGATCATGGTGAAGCAGTCGATGAAAACGCATAGCAGGACAAGGCTTTGATGAGGCTGCTGGACGCCCGGCAGCTCGGACTCAAGCTCATTGCCAACGTCACCTTCGGCTACACTGCCGCCAACTACTCTGGCCGCATGCCCAGCGTGGAGGTAAGCTCATGTCTGCACTGTGACCGTGTAAACAAATTCAAGCAAAGACCAGGACAGCAGCTTTGTTTTCGTAACCATATTTAAAGCTGACTGAATGACATATTATCTTCTAGTGTTCTTACTAATTTCTGATGATCTGGGACACAAACTTAATCTGTGTGAAACTGAAATTTCTGCACAAACCATTGCATTCATATTTCTTATTTCCTGTGCCCAAGTATTTATAACGTCGCCCCTGTCCTTTCCAGGTTGGGGACAGCATCGTCCACAAAGCCAGAGAGACCCTGGAGAGAGCCATCAAGCTGGTCAATGACACTAAGAAATGGGGAGCGCGTGTTGTGTACGGAGACACTGACAGGTATTCATTAGTCCCACCTTTTGGAAATCCACAGACTCAGTGTTCACTCATCAAAGCAGCAGCAGGAACTCAAGTAATAAATGCTAATGTGCACAAACACGTCAGCCAAAAGCCACAATGATTCAGTATGAAATAATCCATAGTTCTGAGTGACATGCATTTGATTGGACTTTCGCAAGTGACTCACAGGGCCTTCCGCTGTATCTGTTCTGTCACATGCATAAGAAATGTAAATGCAGTGGAAGTTAAAAACTCTCCCTCGAGTCCAAGGTACGAGTATTTAGTTGGGTTTATAGAAAAAAAAAAGGGGATACATTCAGACCCTAAAAAAAAGAGTATGGCCGGCTTCCCTCAGCTTTTCATAAATATTTTTGGGGGAATTTGTATGCCTTTATGTG
Organism: Percina caprodes; assembly: GCA_013375575.1. NCBI lineage: Eukaryota > Metazoa > Chordata > Actinopteri > Perciformes > Percidae > Percina > Percina caprodes. Next base: position 1,265,095 of record JABXJD010000161.1, on the reverse strand, counting down.
ACAGCGTACAACAGAGGTGGTAATAAATGAGGGGGCAGAGATGAGGGACACTGCGGTTCATGGACAGCACCAACCTCCACGCCACCACAGCTAATGAATGTTTTGAGCACTGGTAGGAAGTGACTGAAATGATGGTGACCTACAGCACAGATGGACTGGAGTATTAAGGGCTGCGTTTGTGTCTGTGTGTGTTTGCAGCATGTTTGTTTTGCTGAAGGGAGCCACCAAAGAGCAGGCCTTCAAGATCGGCAACGAGATTGCTGAGGCAGTGACTGCAACCAACCCCAAGCCCGTCAAGCTCAAGTTTGAGAAGGTAGTGCTTCCCAACACACACACACACACACACACACCAGCATATCTGTCCATTTGTGCCAATTTTCTTTCTCAATCTGCCATGAAGACACCTTTAGAGGTAATTGTGTGTGTGTGTGTGTGTGTGTGTGTGTGTGTGTGTGTGTGTGTGTGTGTGTGTGTGTGTGTGTGTGTGTGTGTGTGTGTGTGTGTGTGTGTGTGTGTGTGTGTGTGTGTGTGTGTGTGTGTGTGTGTGTGTGTGTGTGTGTGTGTGTGTGTGTGTGTGTGTGTGTGTGTGTGTGTTCTCCCAGGTGTACCTGCCCTGTGTGTTACAGACAAAGAAGCGCTACGTGGGGTACATGTACGAGAGCCTTGACCAAAAGGAGCCCGTGTTTGATGCCAAAGGGATCGAGACAGTGCGCCGTGACAGCTGCCCCGCTGTTTCCAAGGTAACAGGCAAACTGACCCCCCGTTTCACTGTGCTCTACGCCAATCACTGCCATGCCAGTATTCTTCCCGCGTGTCGGTCTGGCTAAAGGGCCCTGCTGGCTCAGGGACATATATTCAAATATCATGGGATTTAACAGCAGGTCACGCTCATATTTGTCCTTTTGTTATATTTGGTATTAATCCTGCTTACTTTTTTGGTCCTCTCAGGTTTCTTCTCTTCTCATCTGTCCTGTCAATGTGTGTTCTCCAGATTCTGCAGCGGTCCATTAAGCTGCTGTTTGAGACTCGGGACATCAGCCTGGTGAAGCAGTTTGTGCAGCATCAGTGCGTGAAGATACTGGACGGCCGGGCCAGCATGCAGGACCTGACCTTTGCCAAAGAGTACCGGGGAAGCACATCATACCGGCCTGGAGCCTGTGTGCCTGCCTTGGAGCTCACCAGGTGTGTGTGTCCGTGTGTGCACGTGCAGAGAGCACCAGAGCTGGCTGTCAGCTGCAGTTACAGTAGACAGTGGGAATCCAATTACTCCCTCCCCACAGTGCTCATTGTCTAGCTGCACCACCCTGTATGTACAGTACCTGAGTCTGTTGCTAGGCAACCCAGCTCTTAATGGGTGGGGAAAAAATCTGATTTCAGAGGCATGGGTATAAGGGAAATATTCAGCCTCATTCATGAGCACTCGTTGGTTTATCTCATGTTTTTATCAGGTTGATTGTCCATGTTGCTGACTTGATCATGAAATGATTTAGTACGATATTTAACAGCATTACAGGAGTCCAACAGTTATGTCAAGTTTGGGATCTTTTCGTTTGCCTCAGGCGTATGATGGCGTACGACCGTCGCCTGGAGCCACGCGTGGGCGAGCGGGTGCCCTATGTGATAGTGTACGGGATGCCCGGCGTGCCCCTTATCCAGCTGGTGCGTCGGCCCATGGAGGTGCTGCAGGACCCCGGCCTCCGCATCAACGCCACCTACTACATCACCAAGCAGATCCTGCCGCCACTGGCCCGCATGTTCCAGCTGATCGGAGTGGATGTGTTCAGCTGGTACCAAGAGCTCCCCAGGGTGAGACGCACACCAGTTTCTATGATACATTTTCAGGAAATGAGCAGCCAATGTGATTTTTATCTTACCTGCAGTTTAGTAGCAATGCAAATCACTGATGGTGGTAATTAATTATCTATATATGAAAACCTTCAGTGTAAAAGGATCAAAAGACAGTAAAAACTAAATGTGCTTGAGTTTGGAAAATGAATTACCGTCTATATTTGACTGGTCAGCTTATTGATTGATTATTTTATTGGTCTGTTGCTTCCCCTCCTGTCAAAATAAAAGCAAACTTTCATTCAGTGTATTTAGAGGAGCGAGAACAAAGGATGAAGGGAAACATCTGTGTGCTTCCTGCTGAGGATGGTATGAGACTGCTGCCTCGCTCTCTGGCCGAGCACACGTGCCACCTGCTGGTGGAGCTGAGAGCAGAGCTGAGAATAGAGCTGATCAAATTCTGAAAGACCAATGATAGAATAAGGGCTGGGTTAAAATAATTGATTCTCCAATATATAAACCTATATACAGTATGTTTGAGTGATCTGACGTCAATTATTAAAATCCAAAATCGATCTTTTAAGATATGCCATTTTACTATGGATGTAGAGGGGCATAACATGACACCCACTCAGGGCCTTCAAGCAGGGAAGAACAGAAACCGAAAGGGAAAACACCAGACTTGCATCCAGGAAACGGGTGCTTGTGTCCCGGGAGTATGACTTAAGGGGGCTGCTGTAATGACTCACGATGCCATGTACCTGACCTGAAATGTGATCAATTTGGAAAATCATTGGTGATACCCAGCCCTAGATTGAATGCAATTTAATAGTTTGATCCAACTTTTCAGTGATGAGGCAGTGGTTGTTGTCTACTAGATAACCCTGAAAATGTTGGACAGTAAAATGCTGTCAGACTTGTTTCGTCACCATGTAAATACTCCACACACAGATCCAGAAGGCGTCCTGCTCCTCTGCGGTGGGCGGAGAGGACGTGGGGAGGAAGGGAACCATTTCCCAGTACTTCACCACGCTCCATTGCCCTGTGTGTGACGAGCTGACCCAGCTGGGCGTGTGCTCGCAGTGCCGCGCTGAGCCCCAGCGAGTTGCCGTGACACTCTACCAGGACATGAGACAGTGGGAGAGTCAGCAAGACCAGCTGTTGAAGGTGAGAGAAGGAAGGGGGGGATGTAATTTTCCTTTTTTTTTTGCGATTTTCCTGCCAGCTATTGCGATTACGATTTGATTTGCGATTTATTTATTTTTGCCACATACTGCCCGATCATCTTAAATAAAGTATTAACAAATAAATGAAAAATCCACTTATAATGACATTTTTGCAAACAATCTGTGATATGTATTTATCTTGTGAGAAAAACTGAAAATATAATAATGAAAGAGGAAATAAAGTTAAATAAAATCAAAGTAAATATTTCACATTTGATTATTGCGGTCTTCACGATTAGCTAATCATATTCTTTCAAATCGCAATTTCTATTTGACACAGATTAATCGTTCAGCCATCATACATAGAGCGGAGCCGGTCCACTGTCGTTGTTTTCATCTGACTCTTAGGTGGAAGGGCAGCTAAGGTTCTAGATAATAATACCTGTCAGATCCAGCACTCAGCTTCTCTACTGTACCTATGTTTCCATCCACATGTTTTTATCTGAATTAAGTGATATCGAATGAAAAATGCCTGGAAAGAGTAAAATTCTATGGGATTTCATGAATACATTCGGTCTCATCGGATTTTATCTTGATCGATATACGGCTTATGTGATAAACGCTGATGGAAACGTTATTTGCCGAATAAATAATGAATTGCAATTAAGTTTTGTCATTTTATGGTTGCAACGAAGAAGAAGTTTTAGTTAATTTCCGCCCAGTATTTTTGCTCTGTTTGCACATAAGGCGTGGGACGTCCTCTGGAGTAAATGGAAGGCACTCAACCAGCAAGACATGTCTCAAAAAAGAGTTGTAGCAGTGCTGGAGGGAAAATAAAAGCCAAGTTACATCATCACAGCGATGTATTGACAATATCGTTGTTTTCTTATTATAGCTTAATATGTTGGCACATAAGCACTATTTTTCGGGCAATATTGATTGTTGGTAGACGGCGCAATCCATTTTGTCTAGAAAAACTTTGTTTGCATAAGGTTTTTTTTTTTTTGAACTGAACTTCAGATAATTTGATTGACAAGTGGATGGAAACTTAGTGTAAATAAAGACCATGGTAAATGTAGCCTCGCCTCAGGAGCCTAATATTCGTGTGTGTGTGTGTGTGTGCGCGTCTACATTGGTCTGTGTGTCCAGATCTGTAGGAACTGTAGCGGCTGTGCAGAGCGCCAGGTATCCTGCGTGTCTCTGGACTGTCCCACCCTCTACAAGCTGTCCCGGGTCAACAGACAGCTCTCCAAGGCCCCCTACCTCCGACAGCTGCTGGAACAGTTCTGATTGGCTCCTGAACCACGGAGCTCCTCGTTGATTTGGTGCTAATCGCTGTCCCCCACCCCTCATCTCAGTGTTAGATTGTCCACTCAGTTGTAATAGTAATAAAAATGGTGCTTCGATTGAACCCTGCTGGGTTTTCATTCTGTCTTGTAACTGTTATTTGTTAAACAAGTGTTTCTCTGTGCAGACTGTCTGCTTTGAACCTCCTGTGGGGAGTGCAACCTCACCCCCCACCCAGGGCTCGTGTGTGTCTTCATGCTTGTTTGCTGCCATCTCCATAAGCTGCTACAGGCTGAGTGAAGCTGATGTCTTTGGCGACACAGCGGCAGACGGCCTGTCCTGGAACTGAGCTCAGTCCGATCAAAGATGACTTGCTGTATCTTGTACCCGCTGTAGCAGTTTAAAGTCAAATCTCAAGACAAACCACTAATTGACTTCTCTTCATTTTTATATCGACTGCAGTCTTTTTGTAAAATAGTTCCTGTATAGCTCCTTCTATAATCTCACTGAACATTAGCATTAAAACAAAAGCTCCGGCCATGAATGCAATTAAATCAGTTTAATGATGCCATTTTTCATATTTCTTGATTATATTGATCATTATCTACAGAGTGTGTGAACTGGAAACTAAGTTTCTCTAAAAATCTGGGACTGTTGCAATATTGTATTTTGATAATTTATGTCATGGTCTATTGTTTCCCAGTGCATATATGGTTTTGTGTGCAAAAAGTCATCAAACCACATCAAGATCCAATCTTCAATTCTCCATACAGCTGTACACAGAATCTGTGTATTTGTATAAATGTAAAAAAATAAAAAGGTGTTTTTTGTTTGTTTTTAATGGACATTACTGTGGGTGGAGGTTTGAGATTGATATAATAAAAAAAATCCATGTATTAAAATGCCTTCTGTCAATGATTCACAGTGACGTGATTTAGAGATTAACACATTACATGACAAAACAAAGAAACCTGTTCTCTCCAAAAGTGCATCAAAAACAACTATCATCACACACATGTCCTGCTGCTGTTTACTGCAATAGTGCAAAATAAATTTACATTTTTAAAAACATTTTTTTTTTGGCAGCAGGGTGGGCTGATGAAGAATTAGTGTACCTGGTTTATCTCATCCACTTTGCTCATGTGTCCTTGAGCAAGGCACTGTCTTCTACCAGGCGCCTGTTCTCTAGCCCGCTGACCTCCCTGTGGAGGGGAGCAATGATGTATTTAAAACAATCTGTAGCGTAGCAGTACGGTTCTAAATCTGATCCTTCATCGTCCAGAAGGAGTGTGTCACTGGGCACACGGTATGGATGGTTTATAAGCTGCACAGATGTCGGTCAGTAGTCAGCGTTGCATTCACTGCACAGTTAATCAACTGTTCATGAACAACAAATGAGCACAGACAGGCAGAGACATGGCTCTTTTAGTGTTCAGTGAGAGAGCAGCAGGAGGAGGTTTCAGTCTCTCTTCTCTCTGTCCAGAGAGAGCAGTAGTTTGCGTCTGGGGGAGTCTCCTACCAGGGACATAGTGTCTGAGACAGAGGCTCCACCTGCAGGCCCCGGCGCCTGACTGTTGGAGGCAGCCGAGCTCCCTGTTTGACCAGTGACGTCAGGAGGATTGGATGCCTTGCTGGGTGAACTGATGAGACTGGTTGTGTCATCCATTTCAATGACCTCAAAGTCTGCGTCGTTCCACTGATCGGCCTCGTTGTCCTCATCCTCTTCCTCGTCCTCTTCGTTGGCGCCTGAATCCAGTAGCGCTTGGCGGTATTCGCTGTCGTCTGCGTCCGGCCGGCCCCTGGCGCGGGGCTTCCTGGTCTGGCCGCTGGGGGCTGAGGCTAGCTTGTACATGACCGGAAAGAGGATGGAGGTGAAGGTGGCGGTGATGAGCGACAGGTACATGAGCAAGGGTTGGCTTGGGAACTTCCCCAGCAGGAAACCTACGAGAGCGGGAAGCACCATCTCCCCCAACGCTGCCCCCACCACGAAAGCTGCCGCTGTGTGGGCAGTCACTGTAGTGTACTGCTCCAGCCAGGAGATGCCGCTGGGGAAGGTGGTGGCCATGGAGGCGCCGTACAGACCCGAGCAAACCCACAGGGCCACGTTCTCCTTGCTGAAGAGGCAGAGCAGCAGAGAGGACACGGTGGAGCCCACCAGGCTGAGCAGGATCATGGTACCCGGGTATATGCAGGCCGCAAAGAAGATGGCCAACCCCCTGCAGGCAGCAAACGTCCCCCAGAACAACGAGTTGAGCCCTGCAGCCTGGGACTGGGGCATGTGGGCGTAGTCCTTGCCGAAGGTGAAGATGAATGAGCCATATGCGACCTCAGCACCCACGTAAGCAAAGAAGAAGAAGAAAAGCAGGACAACGAGAGCCATGTGATGTTTGGCCACCAGGGGCTTTCCCGAGGACGCGGGGGCTTTGTCGCGTGACGCGCTGCTACGACAGTAGAGGATGAGAAAGAGGAGGGAGACGAGACAGACAAAAGAGCCAATCACGACGTAGGCCCACATGGATTTAAAGGTGGTGGTCCTGCTGTGGATGTAGTGGAGGACTGTATGTGGATCAGAGGCTTTGGTGATTGGTTCTGTGGTGACAGGAGGTGTTGAGCTGGTTGCTATGAAAGCTGCGCTGCTGTTGCTGTCGGGCCCAAACAGCAGCTTGGCGATGATCGGAGACACAAAGGCCCGGCTGCGAAGCTGAAGTGCAGAGCCTGCATGTGAGGGCCCGCCTGCTCGCCCCATGTGTTCAGTATGAGGACATTACCACCTGAAAAAACATCAACAGTCAACGCAATGACGCCCCATTAACATGTACCATGTCACCATGGTGACACTGAGCCACGATGCCCTGCAGCAACATCACATTAGAGAAAAATCAAATATCACAATCAATATTGTGACATGTGCTTTCACAAAACACAGATTTTTGATAATCAGTAATGTGGATATGATAATAGAGCTAGAACAGCCTGTTAAGTTCACTTAATCACTTTACTGCATTGTCAATTAATCTGTTGATTGCTGATTGTGAAGAGACTAGAACACATTCACATTTAACAAGCTGAAATCAGAGAATTTTTTTTTTGTATAGTTCTTTAAAAATAGAAACTTATTTCAGGGAGAATAAAACTACTCGGGCTGAGTTTTCCGAGGAACCTTACCAAAAAAGGCTGAGGATGCTGCAAATGTTGGTATACTATCAAAACGGCTGGTGGATTTAAGACAAACAATTTACTGAATGAATCAAATTTGAACATGTCTGTCAGTGCCTTGTTGATCTTTCCATTGTTAGTTAACTTCCTATCCTGGCCTGGGACACACATTCATACGGTTTGATAAAGGACTTATTGGACTTTAACTTTTCATTGCACACAATAACAAGCGTAGCTGTCCCCAATTTAGGTCATCCTGTACGTAAAAAACGTTACAGCGTACATTGATGTTAAAATGTATAAAAGGTTGGCAAGACGGTCTGACATGTTTTGTTGTTAAATGTGAGATGTTGGAGTCACACACATCTTGTCTTTATATGAGAAAAAAGGAAATCAATATGGCGACGTACATGTGATGTCAACCATTTATCACTCCTGCTTGGTCATTGGCTCTCAGAGCCACATGCTGATCCAGAGTCTGGCACGTGGGACTGCTGGGATTGGTTGAGGTCACGGGAAACTCTGGTTATTGGTCCAATTTATGAAAAGGTTGCTGTTATTGGTTGAATTTGGTTGAATTGTCGTGATAGCGACATCGCAAAATCCTGGTCTGATTAATTGATTCATCTTTGCAGCTCTAAAACCTACTGAACAATACCTGCTGAACAGCAGAGGGACACAGTTAGAGACTAGTGGGGGAACAGAGTGGAGCATCTAGCAGCTAGACAGACAGATCTTACCCTCAGGAGTTGGTGGAGACTAAAAACAGCTAAAGGAGAAAGAATACTAGACTAAGTCATCAGACCAAACATGTTTCCCACTCCAAATGAATGTTGCTCTGTGTCTGCTGGATGTGTAAACACATTTCGCCACATCAACTTTATATGGCAATGTAGTATTCACAGCTTGTTGCCCCCAAGTGGCCAAAAAGAATCAATTCTTCCAGGTTCATACTGCATTCCAGTATGGGCGGGAATCACCAGAGGCCTCACAATACGTAATGTCACATACATGCTATACAGCTCTCTTTCAGGAACTGTTTGAATTTCTTGATAGCATCAACGCTCTAGGAGTTACAGTTTAGTTTAATATGAAATTTAAAAGATCAGAAAATATTCATATTTGAAAGGCTGAAAACTACATTTTTTTTCCTCCAATTCTTTGCATACATTTTTTTTATTTATTTTAATGATTAATCCAGCTACGAAATACTTGGCAAATATGTGTCTGTTGCATTAAAATCTAGTACTGTACCACGACTTATATTGTACGTTTACCCTCCAGATAAGCGAGCCTCGTACTATTTGCTCATATATGTATTGTATTTATAGGAATTGTTGTCTTACCTGTATCCAGAATGCCCATAGACATCCCAATGAGGGACATGAGCCCAGTGAGGAGCAGAGCCTGCTTACAGAAAGGGATAGCACACATTCCAAATGATGTGACCAGCATAGAAACCCCTGGAAGACAAGAAAAGCAGAGAGAGAAAAAAAACTAATTTATCCCAGTGTCTATTAAGCTCCTAAAGAGCCGCAAGTAAAAGGCAGAAAAGGCATGATGATGGAGATTTGGAAGTGTTGTACTTGATCTCTCTTTTTAACTAAAGCATCAGGACCATAGTACGCTCTGTTGTATGGTATTGTACAGTATCTGTTGTGTGTACATGCTGTCTGTGTTTGTTTTTACTATGGCTGCAGCATGGATTAAGTGCCCAAGACAAATTTCCTACGATGTGGGACAATAAAGTTAATCTTGAATTAAGGAAACAACGGAGTAATAACTTGATCAATTGATTGACTGACAAGGGTTATTTTCTAATTAAAGATGTAAAAGGTACAGACATTTCAAAAAGAGTTAAGACCTCCTCAAAAAGAGAGGAGGATTTTGCTTCTTCCTACTCCCTCTTCAGAGTATTTATTTATTTTGCTTAGTTTTGCTTTTTATTTTTTTCACAGTGAACTACTTTTATGTCCCGTATTTAAGTTTTTTGTTTTGTATGTTGTTTGAAATAAACTATTCATTCAAAGTGTAGTCTATATCCACAATGTTCCACTTCCAGGATTGCTCCGATGGAAACAACGCCAGATGTCGCTCATTTCGGCGGGATGTCCGTCCCCTTCCTCTTTCTCTGTGTTGGCGTTCTAACCTCCGGTGGATTTCTGAGGACTATGGTTACCTGGTCCTCAGATCTCTGCAGGGTCAATCCAGACAGCTAGCTAGACTATCTGTTCAATCTGAGTTTTTTTTCTCACAACACTTAATAAAAAAAGTTTAGTAGTAAAAGAAAAGTGGCAGGGTTTATATTCCAAAAAGCAGCCGAGATGGTCTTTTGTTGTTATAACAACAGCGACTGTTAAAGTATCTTAGCTAGAGTGGTGCTAACGTTAGATAAAACAAAACGGTGTAGCGAGCTAGAGAAAGAACAAAGTGAGATCCCTGTACAGGGAGCACCCGGTCATATCTTATAACTCTCTGTCCATTTCTTCTTGTTGCTATGGAAACGACAGGTCTGGTTACTCCGATTGTCATTGGTTGGCCGTCAAAAAAGCGCTTGACGTAGGGCGTTTTTTTTTCAGAGAAGTTGAACTTTGTTCAACTTCAAAAAGACGCTCCGAGCTGCAAAACAAAGTCGGCGGTGACATTTCAAAAAGCACTCATGACAAACACGGTTTACACCACATGATTATAATGTACTACAGACGCTGGCAGCTTAAAAAAAACACACCAAGGGTGAACATAGCCTACAACTACTTTTGAACATACACATTTCACCAAAACAAGTTCCTTCCCAAGGCTATTTTGCAGCAGCACCGTTGCTCTGTCCGGCGCTTAAGCACAGGCCAAGACGATTTTGATTGGTTTAAAGAAATGACAATAAACCAGCGCACGTCTTTCTCCCACCCCATACCGTATGTGTGGATGAAGGGTTACCTAACAGGAGGTGAGGGTTCATGAAGTCAAAGAGGATGCCTGCTAAGAGGGAACCGCCAATGTAGCCCGAAGAGCGGCCGACGAAGATGTAAGAAATGTTGCTGATGTTCTTTTTCACATTCACAGCCAGGTCCTGGAACGTGGGGCCAAGAACAGAGATACACATCCCCTAGGAAAATAAGAGAGGAGCAGTTACGAGGGAATAAAGTTATTGGCTGACCCATCTTCTCCACGTTAAAATAAATATCTACCCTGTCTATATAACGGATTTAATCTTAAATGCATAATGCAACATGTATTGGCCTGCATTTTATTCTAGTCTATTAAGATATCTGCCCCTTGATTAATGGGGTTCTCCTTGTAGTGTATAATCATTGACTGGACTGACAATGAAATCTGACTTTTACTATTATATTGCTGAAAATGTTTATTGGACTCCATCGTAACAACGTTTACTTGTGCAGAAGAAAAGGTACACAGGCAGTTTCCTAATTCAGTGGTAATGTGTTTTAAACTGTTTCTTTAACAACCATGCCCTTGTTTCTCAAGTATGGGCCAGCTCCTTTATCCCATAACTGAATGAAGAGAAACAGAGTGCCCAAATAGCAAAGCCTGTGTGAGTGTGTGAGTCTTACTGCTCCCTGTGTAAGCTTAGGAAGAAACGTTCCAGAATAAGCAGACACTTTAAAGGTGCTCTAAGCGATGTCACGCGTGTTTTAGGCTAGAACATTTGTTGTCACATACAGCAAACATCTCCTCACTATCTGCGAGCTGCCTGTCCCCAGAACACACTGTAAAAAATCATCTCACTATCCATTAGCTGCCTGTCCCCTGAACACAATGTAAAAAAAAACGATCTCTGTAGACAGCCCAGGGTCTACAAACGGCAACAAAAACAAACTGTGCCCACCTACACCACGAAGGGTACACAAACCGTGTTCCAGCATTCCAGCCAATAACCGACAAGAAGGATTTGCGGGTGGGGGTTAGTGTGGAAGCACAGAAAGGAGGGGGAAGTGGAAGGGACGAGGAGGAGGGAAGGGCAAGCTAGTCTAATTTTGTTTGAAAATACTTTGAACGTCAACAAGGAACGTCACCCAACATCACTTAGAGCACCTGTGTGTGTGTGTGTGCTGATGGATTTCAGTAATCTGATCATGGCTGAAGAGCAAGTTTTGCAACTATGTAAATCCTGTCCGTGCAGGATACTGCAGCATTCGCACATCACAACTGGCATATTGGTGAGTGACAGCCTGACTCTCAGAGAGTAGTAAACCCAGTTTAATTTATTCAAAAAGATATCAATGACTGCCTTTTTTTCCAATGTGACTTTGTCACAACTAGTGAAAGGATGGATGTAGGCCTGTAACCTTTTTAAAGTAATTGCCTTTTCTTTGTTTAACCGCAGTTAATTGTTAACATCAGCTAAGGTCCCAAGGGGTATGGCTGTTGATGGTTTTGTCAATTTTATCATCATTTAAGAAAAAAAATACAATGTTTTATGATAATAAAGAGGAGTGGTTTACTTCATCGGCTGTGTTATTACATTATCTGGGTCACATGCCAGTGATATAATAACCAAAAGATGTAGCTACCCTAGGATTCCTTCAAAATTGTTATTTGTTAGAAAAAGAAATGATTACATTTAAAATTTATAAATCAATTGTACAGCAAAGTTTGGAATTGTTCCAGCTCTAGGATGAGCATAAGAATGTTGCCCATGATAAATGTAGTTAAATAACTCTTACCTAATATATTACAATCATGTCCTACACCACACACAAAACTGAATGTTTGCAGACATTTTTTTCAGCATGCTAAACTCATTTACTGGGCTATGAACTCATTTTGTAAACCGCTTCTGCTACATTAGAATGACGTTTTTTTAATATCTTAACACATTGTCACGTTAGTAAATGAAGAGAAGGCCTGATGAAACTCACTGATACGTGTTTCTACATAAGCACACAGGTTTTAGCTATATGTACCAAGCCCAGGAACGACGCACAGAGGGCGAGGGTGACCATCCAGCGGCCGCACGCGCCATGTCCGCCTCTTCTTCCGCCGGCCACTTCCACTCGGTCGTCGCATCCTTGTTTCGTCGCCCTCTTAACCACCTTCAGCGCACTCTTCAGCCCTCTTCTTGTGTCCTTCCTTTTGTCGAACAGGGTGTCTTCCTGGTCGTCGTTGTCGTCCTCCATGCTGGCGAAACGAACGTGCTTCTTTTTAACGGCGCTGTCTAATCCGGCGGACGAAGACATACTACCTGTCAGTTCTTACTACGACTGCTGACGCTGATGTTGTACTGTCAGTGCGCTGTTATCGTTGGCGTGCGGCCTGACTGCTTTCTGTTTGTATGTTTCTCGGGTCTAAGAAGTCGTTGAAATTAAGTCAGACATCTTTAAACCCGCTGGACTGACGGTTCAGAGAACGACAGGCAGGCCGCAGGTACATTCATAGACAGTTAAAGAACTGGTACTGTCACATCCCAATGTGAGGAGAGTGCAAATTTGAGTCGCGCATGCTCAGATGTAAACGGTTTACGGCATAACGCGTCATCCCAGATGAGAGTCGAGTCAGACCGACTCTTGCCGAGTTCAGATATTAGTTGCGCATGCTCAGATGTAAACTGTTTACGACATAACTGTCATACTAAAATTTGTAAAATCCATGAAATAATAAAATGTTCTCATTACAAACAATAACAGAAGATGGGAATCATTTCAAAACGTTTTAGCTATCTATGGTTGTTTGATTTCTAACGTTAGCTCAATACGCCATTCCACTACCAGTCTTTGTTGTGTTTGATTTCTAGCTTGTAGCCAGCAGTGAACCAACTTCGTTAAGTAGGTCCATTTTTACTGTATTGACATTACAGAAGTCTCTCGTTAGCATCTTGTATGCTACTTGTCGCAAAGTGACGCATGCGCAACTCACAGCTTCACTCGTCGCAAAGTGACTTGATCGATTGATTAACATGGGTTATTTTCTGATTAAACAGAACGCACCATAAATACCGGTAGTTGTGTATGCACTACTCAGGTTGCATCAGTTGATTATAGACTTATATAGCTATAGTCAATACTAAAATAATAATAATAAAAAATATGTATATACAAAATAATATAGGAAGGAAAACTCATTAAAATGTGCAGTAATTAAGATCAGTGTATATGATGGAATAGTGGCATTAGAATATGCAAGAGGCCACCAAATTTAGGCTATTACGGCCAAAATGTTCTCCAGTGGGGCATGCCCTAGGACCCCCCCTACAACGCATACGTATAGATTTTATTTATGAACAGTGGTGACACTTTTTGATAAGGGTACAAATTATATACAGTTTAACTAGTGCATCTCAAGATTGGTGGGAGGCCGATAACAGCCCCACAATGGGAACAAAGGGCGAGGTTGGCTTGTTACCCTTCTCTGACTTACAAAATGTATTCGATCTACCACGTTCCTCTTTTTTCTTTTACCTTCTATTAAGCAGCACTTAAGGCATACGGTGTTCCCTGACAGAGGCCTTTGGCCATCCATCCACAATTTTATACGTAAGATATCTCACCCCCTGTGAAAATGCTCCACATGAGAATAATTAGCAGCTCTTTGTGCAATTTCTGCCCAATAAAATCACAAGGCACATATCTTCATATGATCTGGGAGTGCTCTTCTGTCGGTCAGTGCTGGAACATTATTGCATCCAAAATCTCTGCCTTGTTTAATGTTACTGTGCCTGTTACTGTCAATGTCTTGATTCTGAATGACCTGTCAGCCTTTCAGCTCTTTGGGACTCAGAACGTGCTGTGTTTGCTGGACTTACAGCTGCAAAGAGGATGATTGCAACCTGTTGGAAACCGCCACACAACCTGTGAATGTGCATGGATCCATTCCTATCTGGACGTAGTATATATGGAACTTTCCACAGTTTGCACTCATGGAGCGCTAGGAAAGATTCTGGACACTTGGCAGAAAACTGCTGAATCTGTGAGGTCGCCTTGTGCTACAGGCCGGACCTCTAACCTGCGCAGGTGTTTGGTCCCGTGTCTTCTCTGTCTGTGTGTCTGTTTGTGTGTGTGTGTGTGTGTGTGTGTGTGTGTGTTTGCGTGTGTTAATTTTTTTTCCCTCCCTCCTCTTTCCTCTTTTTTTTTTTTATTTATATATGTTTTGGCCCTGGGACATGTTCTATGTCTCACTGTATTGTTTGTAATTGTTTCTCACTCTTTATTCCATAAATATATAAAAATAAATAAAAATGTGATCACAAAAAAAAGTTTAAAGGTCCAATGGCAGGAAAATGTAACTTCATGAGTTTTTTTTTAACATTAATATGCGTCCCCCAGCCTACCTATGGTCCCCAGTGACTAGAAATGGTGATAGTTGTAAACCGAGCCCTGGGTATCCTGCTCTGATGGGGCAAATGCGATTTTAGGGGAACCCATTCATGAGAATGCATTAAATAAACTTTGATCTTTATTTGTCTTTTTTTTTTGGTGGGGAGGGGCATGGGATGTTCAGGGGGAGATAGCATGTCAGCAGTAGATGCCACATGGAAATATACATCATCTGCCTGGTCGGAAAGATTGTGTTCTGTTAGGAGCCCATTCAAATGTTGAAACCTTAGAGTAGGGATAGACCGATTATCGTTTTTGGCAGTTTGCAGATTATCTGTATTGGCAGGTTTTTTTTGTTGCCTGAAATCTGATAGTTAATGAATTAAAATGTTCTGACTTAGAGTTTGTAACATTCCAAAATCTAATTTTGACAGAGATTTTCAAAATTTAAATGCTTATTGGTATCCATATATCAGTTATTGGTTTCACTAACTACTGATAATCAGTATCGGCCTTGAAGAAACAATATCAGGCCATCCCTATCTCAGAGTTTCTAAGTGCTTGGAACATTATTACTAGATAAATGATGCCCGTTCTCATTATATCTCTTAAGTTGTTGCATCAATTCTTGGGTTAATACCTTTTGTTACACAGATTTGGTGCAGGGTTTTTTACCCTCCATTATGATATTGATGAAAAATTGTCAAAAATCCTACAGACTACCACATTAAGACACCAAGACCTTGAGGAGCACCACAGAAAAACCCATGCTGCGATTTGGTTTCAAAAGATTCAAGATTAACTTTATTGTCCCACATCGTGGGAAACTTGTCTTGGGCACTAGAGCCAGACCGATATATTGACCGGGCGATGTTATCGGCCGATATTAGGCATTTTCCAAACTATTGGTATCGGCATTTATAACAGCCGATAAATGAATATTTAAAAAATCAAATTAAAACGGACTGTCAACCATGTTATGAGTGTTGGCGTTGCATAGTTTGTCCACCAGAGGGCGCGCTACAGCGTCCTTGTTGGCAACTCTTTAATTTATTTGTGTTTTTTGTATGTTTTTTCAAAGGACTTTAAGTTTCATATCTTAAGTTTATATATTTATACATTTATCAGAACGTTAATATATGTTGATGTTCCTCTGTTCTGTTGTGACAATAAAACAAACTAATTTATGTTTAAACTGCATTATCATATTATTTTAGTGAGGACTCCTAAATAACTAATGTTAGGGAAGTCTGTTTATGTTTTGTTACACGTTTCTGGAGAGAAAAAAATTTAAAATATATATCTAAAATATTTGTATTGATGTCGGCCTTAAAAATCATTTATCGGTCAGGCTCTATTTGGCACTTAACCCATGCTGCAGCCATAGTAACCTTTGACCTTTGGAGATTTCTGTTCTGTTCTGCTCCTCAGATCTCTGCAGGGTAAATCCAGACAGCAAGCTAGACTATCTGTCCAATCGGAGATTTCTCACGCTTGACTAAAACTACTTCTGAACATGCACACACAAACAAGTTCCTTCTCTATTTAACAGAGGTATTGATGGACAGGATGATTGTGATTGGTTTAAAGAAATGCCAATAAACCAGAGCACATTTTTCTCCCATCCCAGAATGCTGTGTGGACTAGCCAGACCTTCATTTACAGTGCTGTGGAGGAGGGTCAGTCAATGCGAGACTAGGGAAATATGTATACAGAAATATTTCAGTACAAAAAAAGGTGTAAATAATACAGTAATACCTGCATGAGGAAAACCTAAGATGCCAATAACTTTAAACCTGCCTTGCTATAGTGTGTAGCTTCTGTCTCCACCGTGAGTAACGACAACAACACTGTTGGCGCGTCCACGTGACGGACGCTCATTAATATTAAAAAGTTACGCTATAAAGCTTTATACTGGGCTTTGTAAGGACAATAACGCGGCATGATAGAAACTATTTGCCACAATTAGGGTGGCCATGGGGGGGCAGGTTTAACATTACAGGGGGCCACTGGGTGTGCTTTACAGTCACAGGAGTTGATTAAACAATCTTTAGTGCTTGTGAATGGAATAAATAAAGAGATGACATACTGGAAAGATAAATTAGGAGAAAGTCACAGAAAATGTAAACATCTTTTTTTTTTTACTGTCTTGTAAATTCTGAAATCTGATTGTGTTTACATCATATTACATTGCATATCCTTTAGTTCACCACCAATCCAGCAGCAGATACTGTAGGAAAGATAGACAAAGTCATATTTAAAAACATTTGGGTAATTCATGAGAGATAAAGATGAAACAAAACTAAGCAATACATGAAACTAAGACAGAAATCAAGACAGAAACTATGCTTAAGTAGGATAAAAGAAGCAGAGATGCGTTTCTTGCAGCAGCAACAAAAAGCATACACATATAGACGTTCTGAATAAAGCCAGTTATTTGATTAGACGCGAGAGGCAAACTAATAACAGCAAATTCACAATAAAATGCTATAAACATTGAGGAAGTACTATGACAGAAAGTAAAAAATAAACTTAAGTCATGCATGTCATTAAAAAAAGGATTGAATTATAAGGCAACAGATGTGATTTAATCTTAATAAAAATATACATTTAGGGGGATTAAAGATGTAAACGCTGTTTCTCATGTTAAAAAAAGAAGAAGAAGGCATTTCTGGTTCTGAGCAGCGAGTGCTTCATTACAGAGCAAAGCTTTGGACAGTTAGGATGCTTTCCTAACACTTTATGGTTTATTTGCGTTTCTCGAGTCACCCTGCTCTGATGGAGGAACAGGGACACATTTACAACATCTGAGGTAGAGAGTGTCACAGGTCTGCAGAGGGAAACTCATCGACCCGCAGGAAAAAGCCAGTGTCGGTGCACTAGTTTTTCAAAGAAAGGTCTCTGAGTTTTTCCAAAAGCAGTCGATCACTGTCAAGCTCTGAGTGACTTCCTAACATGTTCAGATGGTCCACTGACACTACGTGGAGGCTTCAGGGAGACGCATGGCAGCAAGTAAAACAGGATTAACACACTTTCAGCCATTTTCATTTTTACATTTTTTTGGTCTTCAGCAAATGAAACCGAGGCTTTAGGCAAACGCCCGTCAATTACAGCATGACGTTCTCCACAAAAACGACAAAATAAATACAATATGAAAACATAAAACAAACACCTTTCATTTCATCAAAGGTTAATGAACTGTGCACAGCGTTGATGATTCTCCGGGTTTCACTGTCTAATGGTCACAGAGTCAATTATTAGTAAGACTCATGTCCTCGCTTCCAATTCAAATAGCTCTCAAATAAAAATAAAGTGGTGAGGAGTTACATATGCACCAGCATTTTTTTGGTCCTTTTTAAAAGGTCATTCGTCCAAGCAAGGGATGTGTTGTTGACACGGCGATGGTTATCACCTGGACCGCGACAGCTGCTGGGCAAACTTTATTTGCTTTTATATACCAGGAAGCATTTTTATTCCACTTTTACCAGAGGGCCGGCATTGTAACATTTTTATGTCACAATGAAAGTCTGGCAGAAAATATTGGACAAAATTATAGAGAAAAAAAAAAGAGTCTCACCTCTGAATAATTTTAAATCAAAATACTGCTCAATATCAATACTGCAGACAATTAATAGACATATACTGTACACAAACACAATGTCAATACGTTCTTATAAATCCATTTTTAGGTTCATAAGTGAAAGCTGGTGTACTGTGATGTGCTGGTTAAGAGTTTTTGTTGTTACTGGAATCATACAAGACTTACGAGGAAATCTTTTGCACCCCGCAAAGAAATAGTCCAGCACATAACCATGCCGTATATTTTTCTTTTACATTCATTTTTTTTGTACAGATTATACAAATGAGATCACACATACTCAGGGTTTTCCCTACTATTCAAGTCTTAGGTGCAGCACCTAAGCTGTTTTTTTTTGTCAGCATTTAAGCCGAATGAATGTGAAATGTGGCAAAAAGCAGCAAAAAAATAAAAAAAAAAAGCATCAAACTAACTAAAAGACTTTTCTTTTTTCAGATCTAATGACTGTAGTTGTACTTCTTTAGCAAGCTTTTTGAGTGTTATTTATTTATTATTTGCTCTAGCTTTACCAAAGACACAGGTATGATGATTATATGGGTCCAAAATGATGTCAAATTGTTTTAAATGAAAAACACATTTTCTTGAGAAAGAGCCTAAAACCCTTCCGCCTAGGGCTATGTTCACCCTTGGTGTGTTTTTTTAAGCTGCCAGTGTCTGTAGTACATTATAATCCTATGGTGTAAACCGTGTTTGTCATGAGTGCTTTTTGAAATGTCACCCGACTTTTTTTCTGCGTCTTTTTGAAGTTAAAAAAAGCAACCAATGACAATCGGAGTCACCGCACGGAGAGTTATAAGATATGACCAGGTGCTCCCTGTACACAGAACTCACTTTGTTTTATTTAATGTTAGCACCGCTTACTCTCTCTCTGTTCTTTCTCTAGCTCGCTCCACCGCTTTGTTTTATCTAATGTTAGCACCTCTCTCTCTCTCTCTCGCTTTCTCTGTTCTTTCTCCAACTCACTCCACCACTTTGTTTTATCTAACGTAATTACTGCTCTCTCTCTCTCTGTTGTTCCTGTAGCTCGCTCCACCGTTTATTTTTATCTAACGTTAGGACTGCGTAGCTGTTGTTGTAGCAACAAAAGACGCTTGTGGCTGCTTTTTGGAATAAAAACGCTGCCAGCTTTTTTTTCACTACAAAAGTGCCCTAGTCAACTTTTTCTTGTCAAAAGACACCAAGTGTGAACATAGCTTAAGTTTTCGATGAAACACAATCATTGAGCTTTCAAAGTGCTGTAGGTCCGTCAGTTGTTACCGTTGGACACAGGCCAATCTAGCTGTTTCTCTGCTTCCAGTCTTAATATATATTAATATATATACTGTATATAGTTACAGCCTTCCAGTTCCAGTCTTATGGAATAAGAATAATGCTAAGCTAAGCAAACCCGCTGGCTATCAATTGTCGGTATACATTGTCTCATCTTACTGTTGTCAAAAAAGCGAATAAGCATATTTCCCGTAATGTCAAACTCTTCCTTTTAAAAATATGAATCACAAACTAAACACTTCTCCGACACACTCTTCGATTATAAGCAAGCCTCTTTGTGTGAATCAATCGCAGCACAGTCAGTGGCCCATTCCTCCCACTCTCTGTAGATTGGGTTTGTATTAGTTAATCATTCATAATAAGTCTGTGGTAATTCGATAAACCAAAATTGCATATAGGAACATGCTAGGGCTGCACAATATCTCTAATACTAATACTCATTGCAATATCAACTGCCATAATAAGCACATCTTGACATGTTGCGACACACCGTGGAAGACATGCAGAGATTGTTTGTGCTAGTTGATAGAAAATATCAGCAGAAATCTGCACTATAGAATGTAACTTTAATTCTTTCTTCAGTGCTGCCTTTTATATTCAGTTCAGTGTTCAATTTGTTCAATAAAAGAATGTTGGAAATGATTGACAGTCATTTGTTATAAATTCAACAAGCAATTTGTTGTATTTTACCAGAATACTGAAGGAAAAAGAAAGGCAGAACTGACTACAATTTAATATCTGTTCATTTATCGCAGGTAATACTGTTATCGCAATATTCAACAGCATTATCTCATATTTTTCGCCCAGTCCTAGAATATACACCATATAAGCTTAGTATAAACCTAAATAATTGAAATGTAGATGTTACCTGGGGCCCCCTGCCCACAGTGGGACCTTCAAGATGATGTAATAATGCAGAGCACTCCTTAGGCAGTGTTGTAGTCGAGACCACCTAAACCAAAACCACCATCATGAAGACCAGAGTGTATGGAGACCAAGAAAAGACCAAGACCAAGGCAGGGTGAGATAGAGTCAAGACCAAGACCAAGGCAGGGCAAGACCGAGTCAAGACCAAGACCAAGGCAGGGTGAGATAGAGTCAAGACCAAGACCAAGACCAAGGCAGGGCGAGACCGAGTCAAGACCAAGACCAAAACCAAAGCAGGGTGAGATAGAGTCAAGGCCAAGGCCAAGACCAAGACCAAGGCAGGGTGAGACTCAGTCAAGACCAATACCAGATTTGTGTTAGACAGCCAGAGCTTCTTCTCATGTCTCCCACATTCACTTTCCTGGGTAGTGTGTGTAAAGGGGACAGGAAGAGAGGGGGGGTTTCAGGGAAGACATTTTAAATTAGATGTAAGTCAAGTTATTGGTTGCATTTGACAATTTTAACACCCACCTAAATCAGACAATGCACAGGCAGTTTAGCAAAATCCAGGTCTTGAAATAAAGTCCTCTTTATCCGAGGCCGATTTAAAATGTAGTCGATTCCGGGACAAGAACCTAGACCTTCAAAAATTGACCACGCTCGAGTACTACAACACTGCCTTAAGGTCTACTTCATTTCAGTCTACACTATGTTCAGAATTACCAAACTCATATGCAATTTATTACTACAAACTAATTGAGACTGGTGAAGGTTAGAGATTTTGGCCCCTTAGGGCCTTGTTTTTGGTAATCCAGCCTTGAGTACAGCTCTTTATATTAAAGAAGTGATTTCCTGGATCCAGCCTGGAGGACAGAGGAGAACCATTGTGCTTAAAAGCTGCTTCCCTTCAAGTGTCTGAGCAACCTTACAGCTCAGACGATCCCAGAGCTTCAGGACTAACACTAATGAGGCCCTCCGGATGTCCCTTTGAAACACTATCAACACATTACCCCCCAATATTTACAATTTTTGGCTTTAAGAAATGTCCTGTCTGAAGGACCCTGGACACAATAAAGATGGCAGGTTTAAAGGACATATGTTTAGCAGACCAGTTCGCTTTGCGCTGACGCAAAAACAAAAGATGTTGATTGAGGCTAAATCAAGTTATGTTCCCACACATGACTGGGTTCCTGTTGTGTACAATTTGATGACTTCTTCTTTATGCTATATTTCTACATAAAAAAACAAACAAAACATATGTTAGTGTTGAAAAACTGATTGTAAAGAAAGTCCATCTGAAAGAGTTTTTTTGGTTGAGACACTGGCTCAAGCTGTGAATACACCGCATTTATAGAACAGCACAGCACCTCTTCTTTCCCTTGTGACAAATGAAATGAAATGTTTTCTCAGTTTTCATTTAAAACCTTAAGTTTGTGTCTGCTGTTTTTGAGATTAATTCAGTCAAAACAATCTAATGCATAATTCTTCGGGATCACATTCATGTAGAACTGTACTTCAACCTTTCAAACCTCAGCTCTTAGCTGATATGTTTCATCACTTTGGCATTTTCTTCTACTGAAGGCAGTTGTTACAATCTTACTCCTACTGTATCTCAGTACTCAGCAGTGTCAGTCTGAACCCCGTTGTATGTGTGTGTGTGTGTGTCTCTTTCAGTCGGTTCAGCGGGACACTTAGAGGACAGACTCTCCAGTTTTGCTTGTAGCGTCCTCCTGAGCCTTCTCGTGATCGCGCTTCTGGCCGGCCAGCAGTTGACCCTGCTCTTTGTTCAGGGCGTCCTCCTTCTCCTTCCTCTTGCGCCGGGCCTCCACCCAGGGTATCAGACAGAGGACGGCGCCTCCGAAGATTGGGGGGATACCTGCCATGTAGAAGGCCACGTCGTAGCTACCCAGTCTGTCCCTCAGGAAGCCTGTACACCGAGAACAGGGTCAGAAAGAAATAGAGATGTTATTATCATCCCAACAGGTCAACATTTGACATCAATTTTTGCGTTGAAGTTTGAAATGTATTGAAACTTTCTGGCACAAGACATAAAATCCTCTATTCCAGACTCAAACACTGTTTACAACCTAAAACGGATCCAGAGAATATATAGATACAGAGTAACAAAGTTTACTCTGTATCTATATTTAATTTTGTACTTTTACTCCACTACATTTCCCCTAAGAATATTTGCTAATTGTTACTACAAAATAAATGAGAATAAATTTGCTGACTGTTTTGACAAGACAGTTTTGTGAATCTTTGCTCCTTGATTGCAAGTGTAAAATATGCCTTATGCATGTTACATTAAAAAGCACAATTTGAGTTCTAATGCATTTTGTTAGTAGCTGTTTTGTGTACATATATATTTGTCATATTTTTATACAGTTATATTATATTTCATATTTAATAAGTTACGAGGTTACAGTATCCAAGCTAACATTCTAGCTATAAAGCTTCCATCACTGGGGGATAGGGCTGGGCAATATATCGATATTATATTGATACCGTGACATGAGACTCGATATCGTCTCAGATTTTGGATATCATAATATCGTGATATGACATAAGTGTTGATGACAGTGATGTACTTTTCTCTTACCAGACTATTTGCCTTTTCAACACTTAGACATTATGTCCACATTACTGATGAGTTTGAAGTTTGAAGATATTTTGTTAAAGCACCCTAGAATATTGCCGCAATATCAATATTGAGATATTTAGTCAGGAACATCATGATATCTGATTTTCTCCCGATCGCCCAGCCCTGCTGGGGTGAACAATTCAGACTGGGCTTGTATCCCTCAGGTGAGTGTGTAATGTCATGTAAAATGATGAAACCTGAAACTATTAATGTATAGTTTTAATGAGAGACAGTACATCCAGAGTAAATATCTATGTTTATATATCCATCTGTGTAAATAGTAGCTTTGTGTGATTTGTATGAATGTATTTGATCCTGCATCGTTGATCAATTGTCAGTTAGTAGTTGTTTTATAGTTATTTTTATTATAGCTTGGCCACAGAATGTTTCCTTTGATTGTTACGAACACCCGTTACATAAGTTAATGCACGCTCCATTCCAGCTGGATATGTAATGCCTAATGTTCCTCGTAGCTGACCCTGACCTCTGAACTTTTCTGAGGGGAAAAGTCACACAGACTGTAAAATGAATTCCTTGTCTTTCAGCATGAAGCTCATATAAGCTGACGTACATGTTACTAAAACTGATTTAAATCATGGAATCCTTCAAACCCACACAATGCAGGTTCAGTCACTTGCACTCCAGTGTTAAAGAGCTCATGCATTTCCCATGGAATATTGGCAGGACACAGCTGTTAGAATGTGCTGGCGTCTTCAGTAATTACATGGTGCCAAAATAAACACTAGGTGGAGCAAAAGCCCTACTGTATGGATATGAATATGATGTCCTTTTTGGGGGCATTTTAGGACTTTATTTTTTATATATAAGACAGCTGAAGACATGAATAGAGAGAGAGAGAGAGAGAGAATGGAGCGAATGAATCATTGTCGATATAGATTCCTAAATCACAATGCTTTACTATAACATGAACATGGTTGATATTCAGTATGATGTGAGTAGGGGTGTAAATCCCAAGTTTTATCACAAGGGCTTTAGGGGCAGTGGTGACCCAGTGGTTAAAGAAGTGAGCTTGTGTGTGGGAGGTTGCTGGTTCAATCCCCAGACCGACAGGGAAAAAAAATTTGGGTGGTAATTACCATCACTGAGGTGCCCTTGAGCAAGACCCTTAACTCCACCTGCTTCAGTGGAGCTGCTCAGTGGCTGTGTGGTTGTACTGGGAAGCTTCTGAGTGTGAATGTGACAGATTGTTGTTGCAAATGAGAAATGTTCTTAACATTCTTACCTGGATAAATAAAGGTAATAAATTATATTGATTCTTTGAACAACATGGTGCGATATTTGCTAATTTAATTCAGGGGCTTGCAAGACAATATTATATGCCCATTTAACACAGTTACATTCATATCAACTCCAAAAAGCCAGTGAAACATGATTTGGCAATGCTATTACTGAGCTCTTCCAGACATTTAAATTAAAAAGAAACTGCTTTTTAGTAATAGTTAGTAGTGGTAATGAAGTGGGAATCTGAAATAAAGAGGCATTTTACAGACCATTGTGTATGTATTGATTTTTCATTTTGCATCAAATATTTTGTGTTGTGGATCCAGATCTATGTATCGTTACACCCCTAGACGTGAGCATGTAGCATATACCCAGTGGCTTCTTGAGAGCATTCATTAGGCTAGTATTAAGACTGTTCCTGTATTACCTGCGATGGGGGGTCCCACAGTCATTGGCACAGACATCAGGCCCAGCAGGAAGCCAATGGCCTGGGACACATCTTTGTCCCCGACCAGCTCAAAGGCGATAGGGGCCATGATACAGATGAAGCAGCCGTCAAACAGCCCCATCAGCAGGCACACAGCGATCAGCCCACCAAAGATGTTGCACAGAGGGATCATCATGGACATGAGGCCAATGACGAAGAAGGAGGTTACCTAGAGGGACAGGAGAGAGGCTTGGATTCAAATTCTTCTCTCACTCCTTCATTTGATGGTTTCATAATCAGGATGGGGCTGGGTAATATATTGATATTATATCAACATTGATATACAGGGTTTCCAAAAGAAAAGTTGTTTAGCCTGGTGACAAGTGTCTTTTTTAAACAAGGGCCTGGTTGGGGCCAGTCACAGAGCATTGATGTAGAGCCCAATAGTTTCTGTGATAACAGAATCATGGAAGGAATCATTAAATTGAGAATTAAAAAAAGCCATAACACAGATTTTAGAGGACCCTACATTAAAAGTGCAGTAGGTAAGTCTTTTAAAACTACCTTTCTGTCATATTTGCTGAAACTGACCCTATGTTTGAGTAGAACTACATAAAGCAGGTCATTTAAAAAATAACTTACCTTAATTATAACTTGTCTCCTCCTAGTTGTACTACAGCACTTACTATTAAAAATAAGTTTGGAGACGCTACCTTATTTAATCATTAAATTAATGCATATTTTTGTGTCGGTGTTGTAGTTTATAGACGGTCCCTAAGCACCGCCGGCTGCTACTAGAGACCAATCTTATTTCTCCAGGTTGGAGAAAATGAGTTTGTAGCTCATTGTTAACCTTACTATGTTAGGAAAGATGAAAGTTTGAATCTGTAAATAACTTTCCTACTTTGCTCACATTTATAAAACCAAGAGCATGGATTATGAATCCGTGCGCACAGTTTATTAAACCGAGGTAACAGATTTGTATTCTGTGCACACGGTTTATTTTATTTTTTTAGCAGACCCCAGGGGGGCTCAGTACAAAAGCGATCTCCGTGGAAATGTTTTTAGCTGCAGTGAAAGAACTAATCTTGGTTTAAACTAACGCCCAAACCTCATATCTCATTAAAATGCTCAGATACTGGGCATGCGCATTGCGGGGTAAACTGGAGGCAGCATGTACAGTATACTCCGCTGTTGCCTGCAGTTGCCATGGTAACATTAGTAGCTTAGTCTCACAGACCAAGACCGAGCCCCAATCAGGGGGCGAAACATTGTCGTCAGTGTCTGTGTTGCCAAAGGTCTCTGTTTGCGGCCATTGAGACTGCAACACAACCCCGCGGATTCCAAACCAAAACGGGTCAGAAGTGTTTCCTAATGTCTCGGAAACACCAGAGCAGGGGGAATGAGAGGGGGAAACGCCAGAGCAGGGGGAATGAGATGGGGCAACGCCAGAGCAGGGGGAATGAGAGGGGGAAACGCCAGAGCAGGGGGAATGAGAGGGGGAAATGCCAGAGCAGGGGGATGAGAGGTGTAAACATAGCAAAAGTTATTAGTTTTAAACCAAATTGTAGCAATTTAAATGTAGAAACAGAATCAGAAAAGTGTTTATTGCCACAGTAAAGCTTTCAAAGGTGTGACAACCCCTCCCAATCTGCCTGCCTGTCATGTCCTGCTCCTTTGTTTGCAGGTACTTGGAGTGGGCGGGTAGGTGGAGCTGGGAGGGTTGTCTGTACCTGGCCATTTGGGCGTGGCTTACAGAAGGTACAAAGGACTGCCCCCCTAGGAGTCTCACTCTCTCTCAGCTGGTCCTATGTCATCCATCCACCATTTAGTTCTTTCTTTGTGTCACTCCCTGATGTGAACTGAGTGCAGATTTGAGTTGCTCATGCTCAGATTTCAACGGCTTACGGCAAAATGTTTCATACCTGATGAGAGTTGAGTCAGACTGGCTCTGGTCGAGTGCAGATGTGAGCATGCTCAGCATAACGTGTCACACTGAAAATTGTGAAATCCATGAAATAATAAACTTTTCTCTTTTTCTTCTCTTTTTTACAAACTATAACAGAAGATGGGAATCATTTAAAAAACGTCTAAGATTGTTTGATTGCTTACATTAGCTCAAAACGCCATTCCAGTGACAGCCTTTGTTGTTTGATTGCTAGCTTGTAGCTAAGCTAGCAGTCATTTCAAACACGTTTTAGCTATCTATGATTGATTGATTGCTAACGTTAGCTCAAAAAGCCATTCAACTGACAACCTTTGTTGTGTTTGATTGCTAACTTGTAGCCAGCAGTGAAACAACTTTGAACCAAGTAGGTCCATTTTTACTGTATTAACATTACAGAAGTCTCTCGTTAGCATCTCGTAGGCTACTTGTCACAAAGTGATGCATGTGCAACTCAAATCTGCACTTGACTCACATTGGGGACAGTTTGTTTTGCTGCACCATACAACACACATCAAACCATCCATTCACTCATCCAAACATGGCAAACACGACTGACACGTCTGTGTGTGACCTCCCTTTTGTTGCCGGCCTTGAGCCAGATGGTAACAAAGGCTTCAAAAATATGTTGATAGCATACTGGTTGTACCAAGGAGGTAAAAGCTGGAAAGTACAGAGGTACCTTGGAAGGTACTGATCTTCTAAGTCTGTTTCCTCAATCTCACCTGCAGGTAGACTTTGTTGACTCCATTAACATAGTCTGCCACCCTGCCAAAGATGAGACGGCCCACACAGGACGTGATGCCGATGCACATGAGCAGAACTTCTTTACTGGCCTCTTTTCCAAAACGCTCCTCTACATGCTTCATCTGGGGACAATGAAGAAAAGAAATTAACACAGATGTCTCATGGCTCTTATCCAGTTAACACCTGGGAAAAAACAATGTTAAAAATGCATTATCAACAAGTCTCATTGACAATGAGAGAGACCTTGTGTCTGTTCAGTTTAAACTGATAAATATCAGCAAGTAAGGCATCCAAAATAAAAACACCGGTATGATGATTAGCGCTGCAAAGATTAATTGATTAATCGTTTCTTTTCTCCTATGTGACAGTAAACTGAATATTTTTGAGCTGTGGACATTTAAGGATGTCATCTTGGGCTTTGGAAAACTCTGATGACATTTTTCCCCTATTTTCTGGCATTTTTTCTGGCACCCAAACAACTAATCGATTAATCAAGAAAATAATCAACAGATTAATCAACTATGAAAATCTGAATCAGAAAAAGGCTTATTGCGTAACATGTACGTGGAAGTGCCTTGGTGAATAATGCATACATTAACAAACTTAAATATAAAGTGAATAAAAAATAAAGAAACAAAGATATACAAAATAGTGCTTTAGCATATGAAAACAAATGGTTAGTTGCAGCCCTAATGATGATGTCTCCTTGACATCAGTGATGATATTTGAGTTTGACAGCTGTCTTGTCTTGGGTTAACGGCATCCAGTGGTAAAAACAGCAGTATGAGCATACTGTATGTCTCCATAATCCAGTGCTGATGGTACAGGGATTGAATAATGTTTCTGTCTGTTTTGAAAGGAGAAACTAGCTCTGTTCCTCTATCCAATTTGAGTTTTGTGCTTTTAGAGCACGGCATTTAACATGTGTTTTGTACCTGCTATGTAACCAAATTCCTCAGTAATAATATTATGTTCTGTATTAACCAGATTTGTATTAGGCACACATATTACAGTAGCAAGACCAAAGCTTTGTGGTTTTATAAAATGCTTTAAATAACTAAAAGTTAATTTTATTAAAATAGCCCAATATCACAAATCACAGACGGATTTAACATACTGTAGGTCTGTTGCCTGCAGATGATTTAAAGCACAGTAAAAAAGTCAGTGCTCGGTTGGAAAGTAAACAATATTGATAATTTTTTTCATAATATAGAAAGTCAGAGGCAATATGTAAATGAGAATCATTCCCTGAACACTGGTGCAAATCTTTTTTTTTTTTTTCCTATAAATTTATTTTATACAATGGTTTACAAAGGCAGAGGGCCTAATACTGCTCTGTGTGGGACACCTTCAGTCATCTGGGCTCTAAACTATCTAAACTTAAACCACAACATGATTTGTTCCAACTGTACACAGAATCATCAAACCCATTGGAAAGCTACTTATTTTACAATATGTTGTGATTAACAGTATCATAAGCTGCGAAGAAATTTACATGGAGCATACCACAATGTTTTTTTATCAAGTGAGTTAATAATGTCATCCATAAAAGCAGTTTACAGTATTTCCTCCAGGAGCACATATTTGTGAGACGTTTTACATCACAATGTTTTCATGCTTAGGACGTGGTGCTTCACTTGCTCAGTGTTTTGCATTCTTCAAGTAAACAGGTTTCACAACAGGTTGTAAATGTATGTGAGGTTTGGAAGTGTTTCCACTGCTCTGTACTGTATCAGCCTTATCTAACTGCTCCATATTTCAACATTCCTCTTTTATTTTATGTTTCTGCTGCCAGTGAATGTTAGATTCCACTTCATACTGTTAGAAAAGCAGCCCAGATGTACTTTTCCACATTACTTGCTTTATGTGCACATATCTGTGAGGCCCAGAGTTAGAAAGCCAGTGAGAAAAGAGGGGCCTCCTGTCGGGAGCTCTGGCAGCTACTTTTACCTCCAGGCAGGCGGCAGCAGTCCTGCTCAATGGGCCTGTATGCAAAGGCCTCTGGATGACTTCTCGTCTTTGTCAATACGCTACAAGAGCATGCTTTGTGTTCAAGAGTGTCCTGCTCAGTGGGGATTCCCACAACCAAGAAGCAACGCTGCAGCCGACAACTGGAGGCTCAAGGCCGTTTTATGGTTGTGTGTATAACCTACGGTGTACTCCCGCAGGCCCCTCTGCATCTATGCCGGAACTTACGCCGTAGCCTACGCTGGAACCTACGCTGTAGCCTGACGTGGACCTCTCGAAAAATGTAACTACATGTCGCAGCCATGGCTTGGTAGCGTTGCATATCCTTGTTCTCCTTCTACTTATACAAAATGAAATCTACATCTATAAAATGAATTTTAGGCCCGATTGTTTATCCTTACATAACATTTGTAAATAATCAGATGTACTAAAATGTACTGCTTTTGCAGATGACACAATATTTTTGGTTGTGGGGTTAACTTGCAACATACGCTGGAAATGGTCACTAATGAAATTAATAAATTAAAACTCTGGTTTGATTCAAATAAGTTATCTCTAAACTAAATTCATGATATTTGGAAGTCAAACTATAAATACAGATGTTAAATTAGTAATTGATAATGAAACAATTGAAAGAGTCTATAAAAATACATTTCTGGGTTTTGTACTTGACCATAAACCATCCTCCATCTGCTGGAAGGCACACATTAAAAATCTGTGCATGAAGATGTTCAACAATAGATTAAAGAAATCATTACTTGACCAATACAGAAATTAGACTTAAACACAGGAACGGAATTGAAATTTAATGGTATTGTTGCAATTGTTATAAGTTATTGTAAAACGATTGTATGCTCATTTACATATCTATTTACTTTGTGATGGTATTATTTAGTAAAATAAGGGGCAGGACCAAATAAGCTATTTGCTTCCGGCTGCTCCTTCTCGAACTAATCCTTTTTATATTTTTATATTTATATTTTATATATTTGTTTTTGTTCATTTCTGATTTGTTGTGTTGGTTTTAAAATTTTGTTTCGTATTGCAACATTGTTGATTGTTCAAGATAAATAAAGAAATAAATGAAATGAACTCAAAAAGAGGGTTAACGTTTTCTGCTACAGATTTCCCATCGTGGTCAGAAAGAACAGGGGAGACACTTTACGGCAAAAGCTATGGGTGGAGACTTGGCACAACCTTAAAACGGCCTTTAGCGTGTGTGTGTGTGTGTGTGTGTGTGTGTGTGTGTGTGTGTGTTTGCAATATGGCCTACAGCAATTTTCAAAACGCAAGAGTGATAATATTTGATAAAACAAAAAAGTGTGTCAAAATAACATTTTAAACTAAAAATATTGTCGCACTGCTCTATCTCTCTCCTGTAGACCACATGCCGCAGCCCTACAGGTGCTCCTCATTAAACACACTGAAACAAGCTTATTTTTCAAGTAAAGGCAGATTTTTTAAAGAATAATACCATTCTGTATGCCGCAAATGTGGATCTGTAATGATCAGCCATTGCAATAAAAAAGAGGACATCCATTATTGCTGATATGTTAAAACTTTCTCACGTGCTGTTCTTCAATGTTATTTTTGCCAAGTAAGCACGGCCACACCTTCTATCAACCCACGCACAGAGCAAACAGCCGTATCTTATCTCAAAACTCTGTGTGTGTGTGTGTGTGTGTGTGTGTGTGTGTGTGTGTGTGTGTGTGTGTGTCAAACTACCTACATTGGACTTTACACTTTTACAGCTTGATTTTCAAATAGGAGAAACACACATGGAACTGTTGCAGTGTAGCTGTAAAAAGTGTGTGTTTGTGTTTGTAAAATTGTATCGACATCGCAATATGGACTAGTGCAATATCCAAATCGCGGGGGGGGGCTGCAATATTTGTTAAAGACAAAATATGTGTCAAACCATTCTGAATGAAGTATTGTGGTGCTGCGGACACGCCTACAATCCTATCCTACAGACTACAGAAAAAAATCTTCGCTTGGTACAGATCCTTGACAAAATCACACTATAAATTATTTTAATTTCTTTCAATGTTAATAATTGTCTAAATCGTGCAGCCCTATCTGACAGACTGATCTTCCCCCAACAACAGAGTCATTGTGTCCAAATAAACAGCCACCCCCTGAATTCGTCCAACTGTTCTGCAGCCTTCCCAAGAAGATGTTTTCGCCAATATCACATTTTCCCATCTTATAGCCGAAATAAATGGAAAGTAAGGGAAAGTGACACCTGTTTACAGAACTATCTCCTGACTGAAGGGAGAGCTGCAAAGCAGAGCCTTCCAGTCATATTTGGTTACTTTCATCAGGACCACACATGCTGCTGTGACGTGCAGTCACATTACGGCTGTGGCCTTTAGTATCTAAACAGTGAGACGAAGCATGGGAGGCTCCACGCAGGCTATTCGGCCATTAGGTCAACATCTTCAAAATGAAAACTTTCAAAGGGTGGGTTCACCAGATAACTAAATGGCTTGCCTCTCGTGGCATTTAGCCATGCAGAAAGTTTTGCTTTCTTTTGTCCAGATTTTGAGACATTCTCTAAAACGTTGGCATAATTGTCTCAATGAAAGATCACATACATACCAGTTGTGAGGTATTCTTTGGTTTAAAATTAGAGGTTTAATAAAGTTAGTTTTTTCTGACCATCTACACATGTACAGCATGGATGTCAAAATCATTTTAGTTCATGGGCCACATACCCCTAATTTGATTTCAAGTGGGACAGACCAGTAAACCACTCCAGAGATCAGAAACTTGATCTGTCACGGAGTTTCTTGTCAGCTTGATGTTGGCATACGCAAGCTGCTTCTGCTACAACAGCGTTCGAAGGCCGTTGTAGGAAGAAAAAAAATAAGGATATGGACCCGCGAGAGAGGGGCAACATTCCGAGAAAAAAACTAATTAAATACCTAAATTTACGGAAAAGAACTTGCATATTCGCTGAGATTAAAGTGGTAAATTTGGAATTGAAATGAATTACTTCTCTGACATTTTTTACACTTTACAAAGTCAAGTGGGCCGGTTCTGGTTCACGGGCAGTATGTTTCTCTAAAGCATATAAAAAAGCTCTCATGTAGTATTCTTCCTTGCACATAAGATTTGAAAGTGTTCTTAGGAGTGCCTTTTTCTTACTTAAACAACCATATACACAGTATGTTCCTAAATCCTTAAGTACCCTTTAAGAGTCATAAACCATATCATGGTAACAGTCGGTACAGTCGCTGGCTGCCTGGAAGACTCTGGCTGGGGTTCAGACTTCCCTTCCCTCTTATTTTTCACATTAATAAACCTCACGTTGCTAGTATGTGTTTCGATATCTGTGTTGTTGAAGCTCCCTTGTTGATTTCCCCTTCCTCCTTCCTCGTGCCAACAAACACATCCAACACATGGAATTAGGATACTGAGAAATCACACCATGGCATCTGTTGGTGTTGACATGCGGTTACTTGTCATCAAACTGACCTGTGGCCCAGAAAGTGGTTGATGACACCCAACAATACAAACAACACATACTGTAAGTACATGGTTAGGATTGGGCATCGAGAACCAGTTCCGTCTTGTAATCATTTCAAAAATGACAATTCCAATTGAGTTGTTTCTTTATTGGAATCGTTTGGAATCTGATCATCGGTTCCAAATTTCCTGCACACACGCAAGTTTTGGTTTCCGTGGCCGAGCACAGGCTTTTGACCAGCAAGGAATTGTCCTCTTATTTGTGAAATAAGCATGTGACCCGTTTCAACTCCACCCCTCAAAGAATCAGAATCAAAAGGAAGAATCGAAATTGGAAACAGAACTGTCAAAATCAGAAGAATGCCCAACCCTATACACGGCCTGTGTGAAAGTCAGTGAAATCAAATTTGATTTAGAGAGCAGATGAATGAAAAAGTATGTAGAAAAACAATATACAAACTTACCAGGTGAACATAAGGCACAAAGTAGCCATAGAGGGCTGCAGGGACACCGAAAGCCCAAATGCGATATCCCACAGACCTCCAGATATTGATGTTGAAGATCTGGCTCATGGGTGGGCACCGGCTGCCTGTGCGGCTGTTGGTGGATTTGGCTGGCAGCAGGGGCTTGTAGGTTAAGCCGGCCAACATCAGAATAAACATGAGAATGCAGAGGACGCGCATGGTGTTCTGGAGGCCCACTTTTTCCAGCAGGCCCGACAGCACAAATGGCAATGTGATGGTGAAGATGCTGCTGCCGGCCGTCACAATGCCGTTCACCAGACCCAGGCGTTTTTTGAAGTAGTGGCCCAGGATGACCAGGCTGGGTTGGTAGGCGAAAGAGCAGCCGCAGGCAAACACAATGCCATAGGTGAAGTACATGGGGCCCAGGGACCTGAGAGGGGATCAAACAACAAGATACATCACTGTAATGCTGACATAAGAGATTTCCAGGACAAAAAAACAACAATCATCCACAGGACGTCTCCCAGCAAAGAGTCCAGGCCCCCTACAATTGACTACATAATTAAAATGTATTTTCCAACTGAGCACAATGTTCAATTTTATGCTGACGACACCATCTGTTATGGTTACAGTCTGCTTTGATAATCAAATTCATGTTCTTAATGCAAATCTGATCAATACAGTACAGCATTAGAAGCACATTGTCCTACAAAACTCTATACATAATTAAAATGTATTTTCCAACTGAGCACTGGAATGTTCAATTTTATGATGACGACATTGTCTGTTACAGTTTGTAACAGACTGTTACGGTTACAGTCTGCTTTGATAATTGAATTCATGCTCTTAATGCAAATCTAATCAATACAGTACACAAAACTCATGTTAAACACATCATTCAAAAAATTAAATATTCTAATTAGATATTACTGATATTTTATTTTTTAACTTTTTTATTTTTAACTTTTATAGTTTTTATTAAATATTCAGTACATTGTTACAACTGATCAGGGACATCAATTTGTGAGTAATATATGAAAAAACTAAAACATAAAAAAGGGGGATGGGGAAACTCCTGTGAGAAAAGATGATAGCCAAAAATAAATAGAAATAAATATACATTTCAAGTTAATATTTTATCCACTGAGTCCAAGCTGTGAACCAATGTCCTTATGCTTTATTTAAGTAAAGTGTTCACTTCTGCCATCTTTTGGTATATAGACCTTCTCTCAAGCCTAACACAAAAGTCAACCTTTCCATTGCCCTTACTTCTTGTATGACATCAAACCATTGTTGCCATTTAGGACAATCGGGCTTATACCAGTTTCTGGTTATCGCTTTCCTTGCTGCTGTGAGGAGTATCTTGAATAGGTACCTGTCCCTCTGTACTGTTACAGGTGAAATATGACTCAGGTATAAGACTATGCATGTGAAAGGAATCTTCTATCCAAGTACATTACTCAAAACTAAATGTATATCCTCCCAAAATGGCTTCAGTTTTTCACAACTCCAAAAAACATGTGCGTGATGCGCTACTAAGCAGCCACATTGTCTCCGACAGGGCTAGTGTGTTGAAGATGTTTTACTGTTGATCTGAGGTGTAATAAAAAAAACGCACTAAATTCTTCAAGTTAAACACCCTCAGTTGTTGTGAACTTGTGGAAGTATGTTGAGTTTCACACATATTGTACCATACATCTGATGGAATTTCCACTTTTAGTTCCTATCTTGATTTCAAGTATAATGTATAATGAGTTGCCCCTACATTCCATAATTCTTTCATAAAACATAGAAATTATTTTAACGCAGTTTCTATTTGGCCCTAAAGCGCTCATCATTTATCTTATAACTGGATTGAATTCTTGCAAGTTCTCCATTTTCAATTCTTTGTTGTAGCAATCCGTAAATTGTATATACCTAAATAAGTCCTGATTGTGAAGGGAGAATTTTTCTTTTAATGTTTGGAAAGTCTGTAATTCCTTGTTGTCCATTATCGTACACACTGCCTTAATACCTTTTACTGCACACTCCTTGAATATGGCATCATTAACTCCTGGCTTAAACTGGGTGTCAAAGGCTATCCATCTAAGACCTCTCTGATCTTTCCTTAGTTTTAGCTGCCTCACAAAGTTAAATCAGAACTCAAGAGCATTAGAAGTTATAGGGCATACTTTACACTTGACTAATGAGGGCATTTCCTTTTCTCCCAACACTGACTGGATCTGATGCCTTCAACACATGTCTCGATTTCCTTCCATCTAGCAAAATAGTTGTCGTTAGACCAAAGAAATAAGGGGCGGAACTGAGCTGCATGAAAATAATCTTTGAGATTTGGGAGCGCCATTCCTTCTTTATGTTTGGCCAACTGAAGTGTTGTATATTTTATTCTAGGCTTCTTTCTGTCCCAGATAAATCTAGAAAAAAGCATATCCCAGGCTAGGAACTGGTGTTGAGGGACCTCTACTGGTAAGGCCTGGAATAGATATAGCAATCTAGGCAAAATGTTCATCTTAATTACGTTAATCTTACTACCACTAAGTCCAATGGGTGAGTGGACCATCTTTCAATATCTTTTTTAATATTTTGGTTAATTGGATAGTTTACCTCAGATAAATTGTTAAGATTTTTAACTATGTTCACCCCTAAATACTTTGGTTCCATATCCCATCTTAGATCGTATCTATCTTTTATTTCCTTTGAAGGATTACAGTTGATTGACAAGAGTAATGTCTTTGTAATATTTATTTTATATCCAGCATAATAACTAAAATCATCTAGGATTTCCATCAGTATAGGTATGGAGGTCTTAGGGTGCATCAAATGAACCAAAATATCGTCTGCACATAAACTAATCAAGTGGTCTGTGTGTCCAATCTTAATGCCTTGTATTTTTTCATGGTGGTGAATTGCCTGAGCCAGGGGTTCAATGTAAAATGCAAATAGTGTGGGACTGAGACAACAACCTCGTCTAGTGCCTCTCTGCAATGTAAAAAATGGAGACAATGATCCATTGATTTTTATTCTTGCTGTTGGTTGTTGATAAAGTGTTAATGATCCCTACTGATTGTTCGCTAAAACCAAATCTATGCAATTTTGATATAGGAAACACCAATTAACACTATCAAAAGCCTTTTTGGTGTCAAGGCTTAGTAGAATTGCAGCTTAATTTTCCCTTTCTATCCTATCTATCAGATGCAGCGTCCTTCTGATATTATCGTGTGTTTGCTGATTTTTAACAAACCCAGTTTGGTCTTCGTCAATTAATTCCAGGAAAAGGTTCTCAAGTCTTTTGGCAATTATCGCTGTGTACAATTTATAGTCTACGTTAAGAATGGAAATAGGTCTATAGTTACTGCAATATTCCCTGTCTTTTCCCTCTTTTGGGAGTACTGTATTAAGTGTCTCTCTCCATGATGGTGGGAGTTTACCTTCTCCTTTAATCCAATTAAATACTTTCAGCAGGAGGGGGACTAGCTCTTCTTTAAAGGTTTTTGTTCCACTCCGCTGGAAAACCATCACTACCCAGGGTCTTACTTGACTTTAAGTTGGTTATTGCTTTATTTATCGCTTCCAATGAAAAATCTGCTATGATACAATAATTTTGCCTCTTACCAATACTTGGTAGATCTAGATCGTTAAGAAAGTGTTGCATTCCGTCTACTTTAGTATTAGAGGTTTCTGTAAATAGGTTTTTGTAGTAATTTAGGAAAATGGCCTCTATTTCTTTTGGATGATATTTTAGATGATTTTGTTTCTGGGTCCCGTATCTTATGTATGGTATATCCACTTGTTGTTTACGCAAGCATCGGGCTAGTAATTTAGTTGCCTTGGGGCCTGATTCGTAATATGACTGTTTGTAAAATCTAGCTTTCTTCTCAACATCTTGTTCTAATAGATCATTGATCTGTTTTTTTAATTGTCGTAGTTTTGGGTCTCTGTTATTTTTATGTTTCTGTTCCCTTTAGATAGCTCTGATACAAGGTTATTATATTTCACGACCTTCCTCTTTTTATTCAATGTTATTAAGGCAATCAATTTGCCACGAGTCACTGCCTTCAATGAGTCCCATATTATAGATGGATCAATCTCTCCATTGTCATTAATCTTAACATATTCTCTTATGTCCAATTTAATTTGTTCTACAGCTGCTTTGTTATTTAACACGCCTACATTTAACCTCCACCCCGTATTCCGACTCCTTCTTTCTAGATGAACTGTCAGATATAGTGCACTATGGTCAGAGACATCAGCTACCCCAACTCTACATTCTTGCACCCTATAGTAAAAAATAATCTATCCTGGAGTAGGTAGCGTGTGGAGCTGAATAGGGAGTATAATTCCTGTCAAGTGGGTGAGTACACCTCCAGACATCACAAAATCTGATTTCCTCCCAGGCTGCTTTGATACATTTTGATAATTAGGGCCCGAGCACTAAAGTGCAAGGGCACCAACGGTGTCCTAGCACTTTATGCAAGGAACCTTTTGTTTTTGTAGGGATTATTATTATTATTATTATTATTATTATTATTATTATTCTGCACCGTCGCTGTCATTTTTGAGGGCTTTATCATGTGGTAAAATACGCAAAAACTTGCACACATGTCAGACCTATGAAAAATGACAGTATTCTGTAGGGATTGGGCTAGGGCGATGACAGAGTGCTCCATAGCGCCCCCTAACGTGCACCGTGACAAAACAAAATTCATAATTTATCCAACCAATTTTTGAGGGATGACGCATATTATCTGGAACTCTATCATGCTTTTTTTAGAAAAAATCTAAAAAAAATTATAATTTACGATATGGCGAATTACGTTCGAAATGTCTCATTTTACGAAGACATTTTTGAGGACCTTAGGATCCACAAAAACTCTCAAAATCTTGCGGCCATGTGCAGAATATGAAACTCTTTCATCTGAATATACATTTAGCAACAGGAAGTAGGCCTAAAAGACAAAGTGCTATACTTTACAAACTCCTCCTTGAGATTTCATTAGATTGACTTCAACTTTAGTCTGAGTCATCTTAAGACCTTAATGATGAAAAGTTATTAAAAAAATTTTTTTTTGGCAAACGGTATGGGCATGGCATGGCAGCCATTTTGAGTGTTTAGCGATGAATGAGAAAGTGGCTGTAACTACAGTGTATGTTGTTGTATCCAATCACCAAGAGTCCAGGCCTGAGGACACCTACAGGCCAATATGGACTTTTGGAGATAGCGCCACCATCTGGCAACAGGAAATCAGCCTTATATGACAAACATCATCCGATTTACACGAAACTTAGAATCTAAATGTGATACTCAGCCAAACCCTATACTTTAACCACGCCCACTCACACAGGCCACGCCCCCTTTCATAACATTTGAACTGTTTAAGGTACAGTTTTGTGTAAGATGTCACTTAACTTAGCAGAGACTTCCTTCTTCATTGGTGATGCTTTGCCCCGCCCCCTGTGATTTGGCTACGCCCCGTTCCACAGATAAAGAACTGTATGATGTAGAGTCTTAAAGCAGGGAGTTCCATCTTCATTGGTGACGATTTGCAGTGTCTGAGTGCCGCGCAAATTCACTGCCGCAAAGATTGGCCTCCGCCAGTAACCCCAACGTGGGCAAGTTAGCGAGGGCCCGTTCATCACTGCTTGCAGTTTTAATTTGTTTTTATTTTTCTTTAGACTAGTTGTATCCAGGTGGTGATTCAGTACTATATTAAAATTGCCTCCACATAAACAGACCCCCTCTGCTTCCAGTGCGATTACATCCATTAGTGATCTGAAAAAAAATGTTTTACTATTAGGAGGTGCATAGACATTAATTAAGGTTACTATATCCTCTTCAATCCGTCCTTTTACAATGAGATATCTACACTCGTTCTCTTTTCCATTTCCTTAATGACTTCAAACTTAAGCATATTTGCGATAAGGTTAGCAAGCTCTCTTCTGTGACTCTGCACAAATGAATTATAGTAAGTATTTATTTTTATACCAAACCATTTTAACTTTTCATGCTC
Source organism: Percina caprodes (assembly GCA_013375575.1). Lineage (NCBI taxonomy): Eukaryota > Metazoa > Chordata > Actinopteri > Perciformes > Percidae > Percina > Percina caprodes. The sequence goes on along the minus strand of JABXJD010000161.1, from coordinate 1,225,783 downwards.
ATGTTGAGAAAGATGCGTTTCTTGCAGAAAAAATTTATGCACGTTCTCCTTTTTTAATTTGGTCATAACCTTAGACCTTTAAATCGGGTTTCCCAACCCATTCACATTTAATGAAAATAGCTTTACTGCAATAGACTGCATCACAGCTGGGCTGAAAACATCTTACACCGTTATGTTCCCACATGCCAAACGTTATAACCAAAAATAAAGATAACTGGAGCATTGCAACATGCAGATACTGCTGATATTTTAATAGTATTTGTATGCAGGGTGTGATTTGTGGACAAAGTATAATGCCACTTGGCCAGCCATGCCAAAACACATGATGAAATTAAATAGCACAACGTGGTGTCAACATAAAACTCAGCACTTTCAAGCCGGAGAGCAAAGTTCACTTTGCGACGAAAACAAAACACCTTTTTCCTGAACTTAACTAGTCGTTTTAGTGCCTAAAAGTTAACTGTCATCACCGCATGACGCTCTCTTTTTCTGGGTGAACTCCACTACCACGGCCCCTGAAAGAACCGTCATCTGCCGGTGCCTGCAACTGGCTCAGTCACCTATTGGAAGCTAAACAACTGCCGCTGGTAGCCGTGTCCCGGAGCTCTAAATACAACCAGCAACTGCTGCTCAGATTTGATCATTCTATCGCACTGTAGACTTTTGCAGCACTTAAAAAAACTTCTATTTTAGGTACATAGTGGTCCATTGGTGGCTGTGGCTCAGTGGTAGAGTGGTTGCCTGTGAATTGGAAGGTTGGTGGTTCAATCCCTGGCCCTCTAGTCCCATGTTGAAGTGTCCTTGCGCAAGACACTGAACCCTGAGTTGCCCCTGATGCTGTACATTGGAGAATAAATGTGTGTGAGTGTTTATCTGATGAGCAGGTGTCACCTTGTATGGCAGCCTCAACCACAGTGTATGAACATGTTTGAATGGTGAATGGTTCCTGTATGATGTAAAAGTGCTTTGAGTAGTTGTTAAGACTAGAAAAGCGCATATAAATACAGTACATTTACATATTGGTGAAGTAGCATTGATCAGTATACATTTGTCCCCAGTGGGGGAAAAATTATTGAGCAGAGGCAGGGATTTGCAGACCAGAAAGGAGGAAATCCCATCAACCCACCCTGGAAAATCGCACCGTTTGTATGTTTAATCTGGAGTTCTGTATACTGTAATTAGTTGTAAAAAGAGATATTGATCTCTATGAGACTTAGATCAGTCCATATGGTGCTGAAACTCTCTAAAGAAATATCTTTAATTATTACCAGGTACAATGTTCTGACAAGGGTTTGACTTTGACATTTTTCAACCACCGCAAATTACATCAATCAGCACATTCAACAAGGTAAAGGGACGACTGTGTAGTGGTGAAGGTCCAGATAGGACGGTGCTTCCAAGTGGTGTCAAAGTCCCGTTCGGGGTAAATTAATCTTAGCAGTCACATGGGTAAGAAATGTTGCACCTTGCACGGTCCGCAGCAGAACTTGGCTGTCAGCCCACCCTGTGAAATGCTGTTTCACAGCCACTTGATAAGCAGCAATTATTTATTGCACTTGAGAGCGATAAAGTGAAGAGTTGAACACCGTTTGGATCACACATTTCTGTGTGTTTGTGTGACTCTTTCCTCAAGTGTAGTGTAGACGTATAGAATTCCAGGAAATTATTTACAACTGAGTGCTACATGCAGAGCCTCTTGCCCACAGTCTTGATCAAAACTTAAAAGGAGTATAAACTCTACCTGCTCAGCAACAAACAGCAAGCAGACACAGTTAGAGACTAGCTAGTGAACACAGTGATGCATTCAACAGCTAAAGAGACAGATATTAACATTTATATTTCAAAAAGAAATTGGGGGTGTATGAGAAATAACACAAAGAATGGAGACATACGAGGAGCTTCTACAGAGGGAAAATGCGGGACAGGATACATTAAGTTCAATAAGAGGTGAACCCCAGAAGGGGACAGGACTGAGACATGTCTTGGAGGGTGACTGCAGAGGTGCAATTTGTGTTTGTTTTTGTATTTGGGCATATCATGGCTTTGCTGGAGGTGCCATTGTTTTGGTCTGCACATGTGATAATGTTTTTTAGCTGTTATAGTACCACAGAGGTTAGACTGGGATGAAGGGTGGGAGTTAAAGGTTGCAATTGCAATAAAAAAATCAATAAAAGCATTGCAAAAAAAGAAAGAAAAAAGAGACAGTTATTTCCCTGAGGAGTTTGTGGAGAATCTTAGACGTACATTCATCAGGTGGACACTAGTCTTGCATTACCAGACATTTATTATTGGCAATTCTTGAAACCAATCACAATCGTCTTGGGCAACGCTAAACGCCAAAATGAACCAAGGTGCTGCTGCAAAATAGCCTCGGGAAGGAACTTCTTTTGGTGGAATATGTGTACGTTCAAAAGTTGTTGTGTAGTCGTGCAACAGAAAACTCTGATTGGACAGATAGAGTAGTTCAGTGGTTCTCAAACTTTATTCAGTTATATTGGCCTTGAATTAAGCCAAGTTCCCCCTGACCAGTACACAACATTTTCGGTAGAAAAGAAAGTCTATATAAAGAGGTCCAATACTCCAAAGTTCCCCTACTATTTGAGAAACACAGGTCTAGCTAGCTGTCTGGATTTACCCTGCAGAGATCCGAGGAGAAGATAACCATAGTCCTCAGAGTTAATGGGGGGGGGGGACAGGTGAGACAGGTGCGTCGGAGGGGGATAAGTAAGTCAGAAGTGTCAGAGAAACTCCCGCACACTGTCTAACTTGCAAAAAAATAATTTTATTCCTTTCTATTCCCTTCCTATAGAGATGGGAAGTAACAAAGTACAAGGGCTATTTTAATTCCAAAGGCCAAGGGAACTTTATCAGGATGCATAGTATCCTGATCCATGAAATAACTGGCCTTTAATAATAAAAATGTGACTGCCTCTATGGGAATTTAACATAGGGGTGTCTATATTTATTTATTTACGATACATTATTCATTCATAAAGAAAATTGGTTGGATTTTTTTCACATTTTTTAATTAAGGCATTAAGATCAATTTCCAAAAGATGATTTTTTTATGTATTTTTTTTATTAAAATTTTTTTAATTAAAGCAGGGGTTCCTGATAAGCACTGTATGTGATGTTTTAGGGCTATTGGCAGACATCCATTTAAAATGTAGGCAATGGCATGTAAAGAGCCTTTTTTCATGTCTACTGAAGTTTCTCAGTGTGCACTCTAACCTTTATGTGCTCCAGGTAACTTTGCATAAAAAATGGTTGTCATTCGCATGACTACTTTTACTTTTCTACTTTAAGTAAATTTCTAAGCCTGTGCTTTGTTACTTCTACTTGAGTAAAGAAGTGAGTACTTTTGCCATCTCTGGCTTTCTTTCCTTTTGAAAGTAAAAAAAAAAAAATGAAAATGTCTTAACATGAATCCAACATATTTTGTGGAACTCAGTGCCCAATCACCCTGTAGGAGTAGGTGCCATGTATGCTGTATGGAGTAATGACACAAGTTCATTTTAATGGTTATTTTGTTCCTTACGTGACAAAGGAGCTGGCCAGTAGGCCGACCAGGCCGACAGCAGCGCCGCCCACTGCGGTAACTCTGCAGCCGAGGATGTCGGTGAAGATGCTGACGATTGGAGAGCAGAAGAAGATCATCCCCATGGAGAGGGAGCCCACCAGTGCTGCAGAAAGTACACATAGAGAAAGATACATGAGAAAAATCTCTCACGATAATTATAATTTCACATCCAAAACAGGAAAGTGTTAAGGACACAAACAAAACTGTTTTCAGGAAAAGGTATTGGTTAATATTAATCTTCCAGATGCTGATTTCAAAACAAATACCGTGCAAAAACAATACAATGGTGTACACACACAGTCCAGTCAGTACTGTGTGTACGTGTTTCTTTTTTTAATTATAGATCCTGTTCATTAATTAAATTGTACATTGTTTTATTTGAATCCATTTTTCCTTGTAACCTTGAAGAAAACATCTGACATCACTTTCCTTTCCTAGACCAAGCGTACAATTACTTAGACGTATAACAGCAGGAACACCCAATGGACAAAAGTGTCTGAATAGCATGAACATATCATCCATCCGTAACATCTCACTTCCTCAGCACACTCAGAAATGACAATAAACTAAACTCTAATGATGTTGCTAGTATTCATCACATTTAATCCATTACTACACTGAAGCAGTCCTGCTCAGTGGTCTACTCTACATGTCAAACTCAAGGCCCAAGGGCCAAATCAGGCCACTCACAGGTTTTGATCCAGTATCAAATGGATACACTATATGAGACAAGCAATAACACAGTCAAAATATTTGACTTTTTCTCCTAAATTAAAGCATGTCAATAAACTCTACCTGTCCAGCCCTTGATGTGATTCTTATTTTCAAGTCTGGCTCTTAGGGAACCAGAGTTTGACACCCCTGGTCTAGTCTATGAGATACTAAAAGGGACAGTTATAATCTGTGCAATATAAGCTCTACTGGTTGGCAAATCTCTGTTGTCTGATGCTTAAAGGGACTCCCCCGATGTTATACATACAAGACAGTCTACTAGTCAAGAGGAGTAGTACTATGAAAACAGTTGTATAATATCCTCTGTGGTTCTAAGAAAGTAACCCTTATAAAGTCAAGTAAAAACCCTGTCTTGGTACAGCTTGACCTCTGCTTACTGACCAATCTCTCCCAATGGAAATTTATTGTATTTTCCATTTTAAGCCAAAGTGATATATGCTGGGAACAACTGATGTTGCTCTAAAAGTGCTTCACAAATGTCAAGTTTTTTCGATTTATTGTTTCCTGCTTTTAATCTTATCAAGGAAAAAGGCAAACATGGAGATAGAGAGAGGGGAAACAAATAACAACGCTGCTAAAACACACAAGTAACAAACAAAGTAACAAACTGCACAAGCCCTTGTCATTGACCATGAAGAGGATCGGGAAGCCACCAGTGAGTGACATGTTTTGGTGGAAGTGACTTCCTGGGTCTTCAGTGGAATCACACATCCTTTACTAGATACTGTAACAACATAGCTAGGGTTGAAATGTGACATAAAAGTTGTTTTTCTCAATTCTGAAGCAAGGTCACAGGAAACTAGTGGGAAAACATAGAGCTACGCATGCTTTTTGCCACTTTGCACTGCGCTCAAAGTTCAAATTATTTCACCTTTGACCTAGTTGCCGCTGACCTTTCGAAAGTGCAACCAATGAGATAACAGCATGTTGTTCCCTTGAAACAGGAAATAGCTTCCTTGCCACCCTTGATGACAAATACCCACACTTTGCTTTGCTCTCTGCGCTTTGCTCTGAGCCCTACCTAGCGGTGCGCAGAGCTAATCGCTAATCATGTGTTGGCGGCTTAATTGTTAGTAAAAAAAAAAACTTAAACATGGATAAAAGTTGAGTCATAATAATGTTTTATTTTCCTTAGCAGTCCAGGTGAAGTAAATGCAAAAGACATGCAGTTGTTGTCATGGTAATCAATGCTAACAATGACAATATCAATGGGTAACTTCATTTTTTTTTAACCTGGACTCATATTTTCCCATGTTTTTGTGTCTCTGACTGAAAGGAATAACAGTCTTTGAAATTGGTCCAATATTAAGGAATGTAACATGAATGGGCAATTGTGCACCTTCAGTTTATGTCCACTAAAAGTGTTTGTTTTACCACTGACAGGCTAAGATTATTAAGTTATGGAAAGGCTCCCTACAGGGATAGACATTTTTGTTAAAGAGTAAGATCCTGTTTGTGAACATGAAACAGCCCCACAATCACCAAATCCACCAGTCTTTATTAAATCAACAGTAATATGGCCACCCACCAAGAGCCTGGTTCTGTCTGTGTTTAAAGGAAGTTTCTCCTCGCCACTGTTGCACCAAATGGTGCCCTTGAGGGGATTTGTTGAGTCTTTGTAAATTATAGAGTGTGGTCTAGACCTACTCTATCTGTAAAGTGTCCTGAGATAAAATCTATTATGATTAGCCCTTAGTCAAAAGCTGTACACATTTATTTTTCCACAGATAAAAATACTGGTGTGTCCTATATTTAGTTACATCATTTTGCACAGTGCCTTGCTCTGCTTTCCCAGTGTGAGCCAGCGCACAAACGTCAAAACTTCTGAGGATCTATTCCAGACACTGCAGTCAGAAAAATGCCCCAAATTCAATGAGGTCCACTTTACCTGGTCTCATATTTGGGGGGATATCAGCCCGCTTTAAGCTACATAATGTAATAAATAGCAGTGAACAAGAAGGGCAAAGAATCCCTCAAGGACAACAGGAAATTGCTGTTGTGGTTTCATCTGCTGGCTCTCTCGGTTTAAAAGCATTTACGCTTCAGACAAAGAGGAATTCCAGATTGAAAATGTAATATCAGGATTCTCTCTGTCCCAGTGACATCCACTGTCAGCCGCGGGCCCCGCTTGGACACTCACAGACGAGGCAGAGTTGCCCTAAGTCGTCTGTCTGCTTTGTTAAAGACTTCTTTCTGGAAACCCCTCTGCTCTGAACCCGGTCACCCCACAATGACTGAACCTGTGGTCAAAACCAGACAAAATGGATCCAAAAGCCAATACTAACACCTCTGAGCGTTCTATACTGGATAACTCAAATCTTTGTTTGTTCTATTGGTGTTAAGGTTTGCATGCACAAGTCAGCTGTAATCATGCTGTTTGACCTGCTGCCTAGATCAGTTCCCAACATTGTTTTGTCTGACTTATCCCATCAGCATGACTGAGCATCAACTGTTTATTCAATACTGTAATCACTGGCCGAGAACATCGTGTAAGGCAGTGTTTCTCATAAACTTTTTTCAATATTGTATCCCCTTTGTATTGCTTTTTTTAAACCAAGTCCTCTCTGACCAGTGCTAAACATTTTTGGTTAAAAAAAAGTCTACATAAAGAAGTACAATACAGCGCCGGCAGTGATGCATTCACTAAACAACAACCTTTTTTAAACAAAAACATTTAAATGCTCCATTTCAAATGTTTAGAATCCACCACTTAATGTATTCATTATTATAGTATAATTATTTTAGGAATTATCCATGACATAGTTTTAATTTAGCATTTTTGCAAAACTTTCACATACCCCTGCAGTACTCTAATGTACCTCCAGGGGTACACGTGGTGTAAGGCACAGAATGGCCCTTATGGATCCTGTGGACTTCACTTCAATTTGTGAATAAAAGAAAGCCGGCATTAAAGCAGCTGGTTGAAGAGTTATCTATTAACCAAAGTTAATGGAAAAGGAACTAATGGAAAGGCATACTTGGCTATTGCAGTGGTGTGACATAACATTTTCCTGGCTTGGTCAAATAAACAGCTTGTCCCTGTAGCACGTTATAGGAATCTGTTGACTAAAGATGCTCAGGCTAAACTCCAGTTCCAACATGGAGAATGAAGACAGGCTTTGTTTAACACCAGAGACCACTTAAACACTGGCTGTCTCCGGCTGTTGCACTAGAATAAACACAACCTGTGGAGGAAAGAAGGTGTTAATAAATCAACTGCTCTCATTGCCAACACACCAGAAACAGACCAGATGTCCCTCTGGATCATCACATTACATGGAACCATGCAGTAGGGCACACCATTTCTTTCTGGGGGTTTTGCCTTGGTGTAGCAGTAATATTAATGAAACTGGCTTTCTCAAATTAAGCTTTTGCTGTATAAGTACCGGTAAAAGATGTCTTTAACTTATTATAGTCCATGGTAATGCTTAACCTTAACACTGTGTATTCATTAGTTGGCACATTTCACCATCTTAAAAAAATTAAATACTAAACACACTGAGAAAAAAAAGCCTCCATTTTTAGTTTACAAACAGTGCCACAAAATGAATGATTCAAGCACACACAACAAAGTAATGCTGTGTTGTCCCAATAATCAATTAGCACTTTCTTAAGAATTTAACCATGATGGTGATCTTTTCCTAACCATGACCAAGTGTTTTAGTTGACCAAACTAATAAAGTTTAGGTTGGGTCATATGCACTATATATAATCAGACATTCTAAAAGAGTTGGCAGCCAATCAAGTATCCTATAAACACTTGGTTTTGTTTATATGACATCTTAAAGGTGCCCTGCCACATGTGTTTCATGATTTTGTGGTAGTGTCTGAAGTTCTACCATGGACTCTGTAACTTGGTTACCTTGTTTCAAACCATTCTAGCGTGGTATAGAAAGCTTGCAGGAAGACTCAGCTCCATTTGTGCCAGTTCTCATTAATATTCAACGAGCTAAGCTGCTTGACTCTGATTGGCTATCAGCTAGCCAATGAGAGCCCGGCTATCAATATCCTTTACCCAGCACAACTGGGTGAGCTCATGAATAGTAATGATCTCAGATAACATGATGTCAGACTGACCAGCTGTTGTAAATGGTCTGATTTCTCCTCTTATTTATTTTCAGTGGCTAGAGCTGACAGAGGAGGTAGCAGTTCATTGTCACATTCACCACATAACACAAACACATTTGGACCTAAGAAATTTGAAAAATTTAAGTATAAATGGTTTTGTGTGGCAAGGCACCTTTAATTTAGTTAAAACATATTTTTTGTAACAAGAATGTCAAATTTTTGTCACTTAACTATAGGCCATACTTCACTATTTGATTATACTGCTGATCAGTTACATAAGAGACCAGTGTTCAACCTAAAAAAGAGACAGATGTCTGTATTGACTTCTCTTCTTTCTTCTCTAAATAGACCCAATTACCAGTTTTTTTTCTAATGGTGTGGAATTGAATGCATGAACCTTAAGCGAAGGCATTTGGGTTTTTTTCTTTTAGAAATGTCTCTAACAAAGAAACTGCCTCACAGTGTTCTTATTTTTTATCTGCATCGCACTGTAAAACAAAATAAATATAATTACACCTCTAAGGGCATTGGGGCTAAACTAATCACATGTAACATAAATGTTCTTATAAAAGTGATTTTATAAAGGCTTGGTGGTAATAAGGTTTTCTTATAATTTGTTCTGACATTTAGAATCATTTTAAAATACTGCAATTGTTTTTATATATTTGAGTGGTGTTGCAGAGGTCAATAGTGTCATGTGTCTGGGGTTTTCTGTCAAAATGTAAGTTTCTGTATGTGGTGCTCTGTTCTTTGTCTAGTCAGCCATTGTGGCTATTACTGCAAATCCAGTTCCTCTGTTTATCTCATACAAACCTCTGCTGCTGCAAATATATATAACACAACACTTCCTGCACTGGACAGTGTCCACTTGAGTTTCCAAGCAGCCCTAATAACAATAAATATTACAACATAATAAATCCCTTTAAGGTTCCAAATACTAAAAAGAGAGATTTTTATCTTTCCTTTATTATAAATCAGGTCTATGTAAATACCATTTAGTCAAATCAGTCTACAGAGAAATGTACAGAAATACAGAAACCGTGCCTTTAAACAAGGACTTCGTACAGTTGTGATGTCACAACTATAGTATATAGGTAGAAAGTGACGCTACGGTGCCATTACAGTCATTCCCCGGCTGCAATGACGGTGCAGAGACTTTGAGAGTGCAGATGCAAAGACCTGGAAACGCTGACCAATCAGAGCAGGCTGAGCTTTTTTGGGAGGGAGGCTTAAAGACATAGGCGCTGAAACGGCGCGTTTCAGAGGGCGATTACAGGTAGACAATATGAGAAAAATTTCCAGTGTTACCTGACGGACAACGCACACCTCTGGCCTGTCCTGTACTAGATGGAAACACATTCGTACCCACGCAGATCCAAGCTCACTGGATCTCCACAGCGAAAGGTAAAGACAGAGCAGCACACTAGGCTGAACTGCTGCTGCAGTAGAGCCTTCACTTAGCAGCTTCACGAGCCAGCTTACATTACAATCAGAGTTTTAGACCCACTGACCTGGGGTCAGCAAGTGGACCGTACTCTACTGAACTCAGTGTCCCACAAGCAGGGTCCAAAATGAACTTTTTCGTCCACCAGCCAAATGGCTAGTGAATGTTGACATTTTACCAGCCAATAGATTAACATTGTTTTGTGGCTGGTAGATGGTGCTAGTTTGGATTCCTGCCCACAAGGCAGAGTTTTTTTTCAGGGAACTTAAGAAAAGCAAAGCAAAGGTTTAGAATTTGAAGACTCTTGTGTTACAGTACAGACTTTTATTTCCTACTGCTCATCTAAATGGAAAGCCCACTCCACTTCTAAAAAAAAGCCCAAAGCAGAGCAAGCAGCAGGGTTAATGGGTTTACAAGCTGTGGCCTATGATAAGCTGAACATGTTTGGCACACAGCTTAGACTCATTAATAACGCCCCTCCTGAGGGGAGCTGCGGAAAGAGAAGAACAGCCACAAGAACAGAAATGTCTCACCAATTCACTTATGTCTGCTCTGAAATCTGTTAACATGCCAAAATGTGTTCTTTGGAAATGTATAGTCTGGAGGTGAATGGGACTGAACAAGAACCTTTTTAAAAGCAAAAGAACCGCTGAATGATGTTGAACTGAATTGGAAGTCGATGCATGAGTTCCCAGGGCAACGACTCTTTTTATTACTAGTGACTGGAGTGTCAGAGAATAAGTGGCATATGTTTTATTTTAAAGGATTTTCTCTTTTTAATTAAAGCCTGTGCACCTTGGGGTTACACTGACCCAGTCAAGTCTTAATTAGGAAAGCCCCAGTTATAAATTTACTATAGCTCCTGGAACCAGAACAGATTACAATTCATAATTAATCCCTATTTGGACAGGATAAGCTCAACAATAGGAGGTACACTGCAAAAAAAAAAAAAATCCACCTGGACTGACATTATCTAGTTTATCCAGATTTGAGTCTTCAAATTTGAACTAGTTTAAAGCAACACTAGAGAACTTTTGTAACTTAAAATAATGTTTCCAAAATGTTTTCAGTGGTTCATCAACTCGTAACAGGGTGAACGGCACTTCTGCATTCGCTTTGCCACTCTCCGGCTATAACCGCACTACGCAAGTTTGCCAGATCAGGTAGCGGATCTGAGTAGACACTGGCTGAGTAGAACTCCTCTTGACTATTAAACTAATATTTATGTTTACAATTCCCCTTTAAGACTAAATCAATTTCAAACTGACATTTTTACAGTGTAGGGTGGTTTAATTGTTACTGGCACAGGTCCACGGTTTCAATCCCGTCCATGTCTGTCAAGTCCGATTATCTGCCATCTGAATTTCTGCAAGTGAAACCTGACTTTTTATCAGCATGGAAGCACCTGAGGACATTCTTGCTACTATTCTCAGCTTAAACTTGAAAAACTTGAAACCTTGAAACCCCTTGGAAAACTGTACACTCAATGTGGCCTTGCTGTACAACAACCTTGCAAAAGTATGACGTTGCAGCTGTTCATTCACAAAGAGCCCAGTCATTACCCTAATCGGGGCCTCACAGTGCTGCAAATACACATCTGGACATGAACGGGCCATAAAGAACCAAAACCATGCCTCCATCTCCCGCCTACAGCAGCTGGAAGCCATTTATACTGGGCTGCTCCATTAGAGGTTCTGGAGAGGGGGGAAGCAGTGAGAAATGCCAATGTTTGTGTGTTTGCATCCCAAATTCTAACGCATGTCCATCTTGTGTTTTCTGGCCTCCAAAGCACAGGACATGAAACCTTATTCCTGACAACCGAGACCGAAATTCAGAGAGCAGCAAAGTACAGTAAAAAGTAAGTTTGTTGCTGTGCATTAATCAGAGAAAACACATCACATGCATGATTGGTATGACTTCTCTCTGCAGTGGATACAAGAAGTCCACGTGAAAAATGCTAAATGGGAGTTGTGGTCCATGTCAGAGGAAAGGGAATGGGGTGGTGTGTCAGGGCTGGTTGGTGATTGGGCGAGATTTTCATCCACCTCCCTTTTTAAGTGCACCAAAACCAGATGGTTGTAGGCCACAGCTTGAATGCATCTCACATTTAGTCTTCAGTTAATATCTTCCGAATTACTGGTGACTGGTATCTGCTCAACTGCAGACAAAAGGTGACTTTAGAGCAGTGGTTCCCAATCTTTTTCAGCTCAAGACCCAAAAGAGAAACTTGGTGTCTCCCCGGGACCCAAATTTACAAAAATACACCATGAATCATTGTAACATCTACATTTTTAAACTGTGGACAAAAGACGGAACAAACCATGAATTTAATGTATATGAAGTATATTTATTCCATTAAAAAAGTAATCAAAAATAGAAAAGGTCTCTATTGTCCTTTCTGTGTCTCCGTCCCCTCCCATCGTCCCTCAGTACCGACACCAACATGTTTTTAATAATGCTGAGGTCATTCTGAGGTCATGTTGAGGTCATGCTGAGCATTTAGTTTGTTTCTGTATTTGTTTTTCAGGTACGCTAGAGTCGAAAAGCCAGATTCTCATTTTACTCTGCCAATTGGCGACCCAATAAAACGGGTCTGCGACCCATTTTGGGTCCCGACCCTAAGTTTGGGAAACATTGCTTTAGAGTAACAAAATAGAGGTTGAGTAGAGCATGCAAGACATGACACTTATTACACCACGGCCACGTATGCGGTTCATAATTTGGTCATAAACAACCAAGTTGCTTGCCATTGCTTGAATTTGCCTGATGATTTAGTCATCAACACGCCCACTTGCTTGCTGTGAATTCTTCCTTTTTGGACTCAATTGGACAGACTTTGCAGTAGGGAGCTGGCAGGGTAAAGACCGTTTAATGTTGAGATCCACTTGCTATCTCTGCTATCGGGGCTTAACTATGAAGGTCCAATATGGTGCAAAATGTGAGAGCTTGTAGAATACTATGTTCAAATTTTCCACTTGTAAAAAATATTCACACAAATGATCTGAATTTCAAGTTACACAAAGACAAAAAAACACATGAGAGCTTGTAAAAAAAAAAACTTGTTAGTGGAAATTTGCACACTAGAAAATGTTCACACTGTATTCTGAATGTGAAGTCATGGAAAAAATTTTCACAAATGTGTAGATTGATATTTACATGAACACAATGACAGCTGCAAACTTGTAATGTCAGTGTTTCCCACACATTTTCACACAATCAACACCGGCCACCACATCTTGCGGTTCGTTATTTTTTCTAACGCTTTTAAAATAAATTAAAATTTAAAACACGCAGCGTAGACTATTCGTTCAGCTGCATTTCCTTTCCCTGCTCTCCTTAGTCTCTTTGTCACTCACGCGTCTCTCATACATAGGCTACACACACACACACACACACACACACACACACACACACATACACCGCACCACCCCTCAGTGGACACATTGTCTGTCTCCATAAAAACGAGAGAAGACGGCTGGCGAAATTCACAAGTTTACGAAAGGTTGGTATCTTATGAACACCTTTACACAATCACACATTAAATAGTGCTATAAAACTATTTTATATTCTGAATACAATGTTGTCAATTCTTAGCAAACAAGCGGTTGTGCCTGCTTTAGAAAGTTAACTAGTCGCAAGTTTGCGGTAAAATGCAGTTGGATTGTCAAGGTCAAAACACTATATGTAACAGCTGTGAATCAAATAATTATTTTAAATAATGTTATGTCATTTTTTTAATCTTACACTGAATGTTTGCTGCTTCAATCCAGATGAGTATTGAAAAGTATTTTCCGCAACTGAAAAGGGCCGTGTTGAGGATGAGGACCGGCCGTAACTGGAGGTGTCAGCCTGTAACAGAGCTCAGTAGTATTAATGTGTAATTAGTTATATTATATTGATATGTTCAGGCTTCAACCAGTGCTGCTTAAGCAGAATGACAGGGTCAGGGAGAAAAAGAGATAGATTTGTTTTTGAAGAAGCATTGAAGAAAGAGTAGGAGAGGACAGCATCCAACAGCGTGTCCTCCTCATTTTTTGACACTTGATTATTACGAATTTGTTTTAAATATTTTTTCTCTTATCCCGGAATGTTGTGTGGACTAGCTAGACCCTCCTCCGCAGCGCTATCGTGTGCGGCTAGAGTCCGAGTCTCAAACTTGAGTCCAGATCTCTGCCTCCAGGACAATATCTTGATTTCAAGTGCTACATCCTAGGATGCAGAAGAGGGTAACAATACTGAATACTGAATCAGTATCAGCAAAAGAGACACACCTTTAAGTCCTCCCTGGTTGTCTGCTGAGATCGAGGCCGTTACAACCATTCGCTCATGTGTTGTCCAGCCCTTTAGGCTGTGGCCTGATGATGTATGTCATTTACAGAAGGCCAAACAATTGGTCCTTTGCTGCCACCGAAGTGCTGCTCTGCTCCAACATGTTTACCTGCTCTTGGCTTTATCTCTTGACAACCTTCACCTTAACTCAAGCCCAAGCTTACACCCGCCCAGGATCAAACAGCCCTGTCATATATTAACCTGCATATGCTTTTTTTAAACGTAAGTTGCCCACGAAGGCCAGCTGTTAGAGCTCCTGACTCCAGTCTTTTAAAGTCTTTAGGATATACACAAACAGACATATTACAAATTTAATTACATGACCATACTTTAATAATAGACATACTGTAAATGAACATCTACTTTGAAAACAGGGTGGGATTCTGCTGGGAAAGTGATGCTACTTTAGGTTTAATCTCAATTTCAAAAACTTGAAATGAAAATTCAAAGCCAGACTATGTAGCTTTTGAAATAGGAAATAAAACATTCCTCCTTCTACAAAAAAACAATAAAACACGCTCAATCAAAAGCACTTTTTTGTTATACTAAACTTTATGTTTGATATAGTAAATAAGCTTCATAATCTTTATATTTGTACTGTATCAATAATATCATAAAAGTAGAGGGAGGCAGCCAGTAAAGCCTGATCTGGCTGGGGAGAGTTCTAGCCTGACTAGGCACCTCTCCTTGACCTGTCTCTCTTAGTTATGCTGTTATAGTTCTAGACTGCCAGGGGACTTCCTTTCCTTCCTTCCTTTGACACACTGAGCTGCTCTCTCCTCTCCCTTTCTATCTGTGTGCATCCTGTCCCAGAAATGCTTATAACTAACCTAGTTCTAGGGAAGTTTACTCCCCGGAGTCCTTATGTTTTCTTTTCGGCCAGCATCTCCTTGGATTAGGATGGCAATAAGATCTTGGTTGCAGCTGTCGGCGTGGTCCTGCTTCCCCCCCGGCTACACCCTGCTACGCTCTGCGATGCCTTGCAGTGTCCTGCTGCGTCCTGCTGCATCCTGCTATGTTCAACTATGCTCTGCTATGCCACGCTACACCCTGTAACGCTCTGCAGTGCCCTGCTACAAGAACTACTATCATTTGTAGTCACTGTTCCATATTCTTTATTGGGATTGTTATTGCCACTGTGCATCACACCCCCAACCGGCACCGTCAGACACCGCCCACCAAGAGGCTGGGTCTGTTCAAGGTTTCTCCCTAAAAGGAGTCGCCACTGTCACACTAATTGCTTGCTCTTGGGGGAATAACTAAAATTGTTGGGGCTTTGTAAATTATAGAGTGTGGTCTAGACCTACTAACTTTTGTTATGATTTGATACTATAAATAAAATTGAATTGAAATTGAATTGAATATTGTTGTGTACTGAGTCTGTTTACTGACTTTATGACTACCCCTGTTGTGCTATTGTTACACTACATGTTGACGTGTAGGTAAAGGGACCACCTGGACCTGTATAAAGAGTATGTGCCTAGCAAAGGATTGCAGCAACAGTATACAGTGGTAGGGTCCATATAAACAGGCAGAAATCAGTGAGAAGTGAGAAAAACTGGACAGCAAAAATAGAAAGGAAGGCCTCCCACACAGATCATGTGTTCAAGCTTCAAGGGTTTCTGTCTCACAGCTACAAGTCAGGCTGGGGACAAAGACTGTATGGGACTGTTGCATTATCACAAAATGTGATTTCTAATCCTTGTGTAAATGGGAAACAAATAGAAAAGAGTGCACGAGCAACAAAACACTGTTCCAGCCAATCAGCAACAGGCGGCGACAGTTTGATAAATAATTAGCAGGTGGTAGATAAATCTCCCTGTCAGGGAATCGAACCACAGTCTTCCACACAACAGGCATATATACTGTCCACTATACTAACAACAACTGCCACCAGTGCTGGTATCGGTGTTTTAAGCCCCCAATGTCTCTTACCAGGCAGCGCTGCCTGGAAGGAACTAGGATTAGAAAATGGTTAGGGTTAAGTTTGGGTTAAAACACAACTCCCAGGTTGCGGTTAGGGTTAGGTGCCTTGAAGTCAACGGTCGCAGTGCTGCCTGGAAGGGGACGTTGGGGGGCTTAAAACACCATTGAGCATTATCCTGATCTGGGGGGCGGAGCTTCTGAAGTGGGTGTGTATTTGTTTGGCAGTTGAATTAAAATATCTACAATCTTTGCACACCTTTAATATGTAGAAGAGTTCACATCCAGTTTGTGTTGCACAAGCCTACCTCGGTCAGGGTCAGTCTTTAAACTACAAATACATCTAATGTTGGCCAAGGCTGGTCAAACTCTGTTGCTGTGTGTGTAAGTGATTGTGAAACACATACCCGGGCTACCTCACACTCAGCACAACAGGCCCTCACAGACAGACAGTGATACTAAAACAATATTTTCAACGAGAGCTTACAGTCAGCGTGTCAGTTTCACATGCAGGGTCAAAACATCGGCTTCATGTGTCATATTTTCCTTTCACACCGGGTGAGAATAATATTCAGCCAAAATATGGTCAGATGACTTTTTGTTATTGACAAGAACGTCAGTCAACCACATGACTTACAAGTTACAGCCCTTGTGTTGTCTTCGGGTCAAATTTGACCCGTTTTTTTTTTTTTTTTAACATCAGAAATATGTTAGCATTTTTCAAGCAAAATGCCCCAAGATGAGATGTTTGTTTTATGAAACCCATACAACATTCTTCAAAAGCAAAATAAATGATTACTTCCATTAAATTGTAACTGTTTTTGAGTCAATTTTAAAGCATTTGAAAGAAATTGTTTTAAAAGGGCATCCTGAGACATAAACAAGTCTGTGATCCACTCAACATCCTTTGATCTTAGCTATTAGTCAAAATAATTAATAATTTTTTCTTTTTTTAACTCAAAAATTAGGTTTACTGTCATTTAAATTTGGTTTATTGACCATAAATTAAAAAAGGGTTGAGAAAAGTGACAAAAACGTTTTAAAAAAGCGTCAAAAGCATTGGAAAAAAAAAGCAAATGTTAAGAAACATTGGTCAAAATTCTCTAAATTTCAGCATCTAAAATGTGAATATGATCTTGTTTCTTCTCTTCTCTGACAGAAAACTGAATATCTTTGAGTTGTGGACAAAACAAGACATTTTAGGACGTTATCTTGGCAAACACTGATTAACATTTTTCACCATTTGCTGACATTTCATAGACGAACAATGGATTAATCAAGAAAATAATTGACAGAATAATGGACAATGAAAATAAAATCATTAGGTGCAGCCCTACGGCTGCTCTAATATTGGCCGACAGGCAAGTGGCTTTTATGGCACGAGGCCCAGGAATAACCCCATCTGGCATCCCTACAGTAAGGGAACCAGAGCCTGGAACACAGATGTGAAGGCCACTGACCTGACAGTTCAGGCCAGTCTATGGGCTGAACCTGCCCGCCCCAGCATTACGCACTGTGATTGGTTGATTGAGTCTCCCTTTGGCACTGTAAAAAGACAACAGCTGCCATGTGAGAGCTGAGGACGTCAGTCAGCCATGATAAAAGAAATAAAAAAAATTGAATCTAAACAGAATATGTCCCACCTTGACATATTTTTCCTGGCCTCTGTCGCCTAGTGCTTGCTCTTGGTGGGAATTGTTGGGTTTCTGTAAATAACATCACAGAGTACGGTCTAGACCTTTTATGAGAAGCGCAGTGAGATAACTGTTGTTGTGATTTGGCGCTATATGAATAAAACTGATTTGAATTTAACCTGGTCCTTTCAAATGTCTTCATGCCAAGACTATAGAAATGAAATGCCATTGACATTTTGTCTCCTCAAACCATAAGCAAGCTTTTATTGTAACAATCACTGATGTGTTGATAATGTGACAGAACAGGTTTAGATGTTGTCTTTGGTTTGAGCAATGTGACCACAGCTGTCCTGCTGAGATAGAAACAGCATAGGTCAGCAATGTTCTTATTGTTTAAATCTCCTCGCGGTTAATCATAAAGAACCCTTCTGCAGCCTCAACCAGCTTAGAGCTAGTTAATGAATAACAGAGAGCTCTGTGGGGCTGTTAAGTGATTTACTGCCTTAGGCCAGCGACAGACAGGATCCGTGACGTTTCCTCTAATACTGTATCTGAAGTCTCTTTCCCAAAATTCAGCCTTGGTGCAGAATTACAGCCACTAGAGCCAGTCCCACAATGTGCTTCCCTTAGTATGTGCCATTTTTTGGTCTGTAGCTTTTGAGGGGGGTGACCATAGACAGGCTGGGGGAACACATATTATTTAAATATGAGCTACTTGCGCACCTGGGCAGCTCACCTGGTAGAGTGAGTGCCCATATAGAGGTTTACTCCTTGAAGCAGCGGCCGTGGGATCAACTCTGACCTGTGGCCCTTTGCTGCATGTCATTCCCCAACTACAATCATTAATGGGGCTGTAACGATGTGCAAAATGAAATCGAAATCACAACATTCAGCTCCACGAACCTGTGTCGCGATGAGAGAAGGCAGAATCATGACACACCTCTTCCAACTTGCAGAGTTATCCTTCTTGTCCAGATCCAGTGCTACCACATCTTTAAATTACTAGTAGTCATCTTGGTGCCTTATTCCTAATAATAATAATAATAATAATAAATCTAGCTAACTATAAAGACAACTAAAAGCGAAAGAGGGGACACCAGTAATGCTAATGGAGGTGTAGCTAACGTTACGAGTGGCCGCTCTTCTGACTCGGGTGTCCGGGTCTGTTTCCCGACAGTTCAGTAAACTGCCGTTAGCGTCCTTTGCACCAGAGTTAAGTGCTGACCGGGATGGCTGCTAGCTGGCTGGGGGCTGACTGTGTCCGGGATTTGTCCGCGGACCGGGGCTGCTGTCAGCTCTCATGCCGACTGAAGACTTGCAGCGCCGGTGTTATACCCCTACTGGTTTCCCTATGTTGTATTCACCTAACAACTGCCGTTGTGGCCAAATCTAGGCTACTGCCGCGAAAATGTTTGTTTAAGTAAGCACCACATCACATCCACCTACAAAAAAATAAAAGGTGTGAAAACAATATAATCATTCAAATTCGGATTGAGCTGGTTTCGATCTTGTGGCAAAAATGCATAAATAACACCCAGGTCTGCTGCTCAACGCATTAAGCTACCGAAGCTGTATAAAATAATGGAGTCACGTATCTAGCACTACGTCAGCAACCAGGTAACATTTTATTTTGGCTGATCTAAAACAACTTGTTACCTGGGCTTAGTTGAGTAACTACCAGATGATGGTTTCCACGTTTCTTTCCTCGCATCATACTGACTACTACTACTTTAGCACAGCCACCTATACGCTACACATTGTGACTGATACATATTTCTTAACAGTAACTCGTAGTCAAATATTGTCGCAATTCACAATTGCTACCATGTAGCTAAGTCACAGAAAAGTACACAACGCAGTTTGAATGCATCGTCTTAATGATTTACAGTCATTGTCTCTCCTTATGTGTAGCCTAGCCGATATGGTATGGGATATAGTAGCCTAAAATACCTCTGGAATGCAAAACAAAGGCTTGTAATACAGTGTTACCCTACTTGAATGTGGCTCCAAATCAACCAAGCATTCTAATGTGTCTTTAATCGAATCATTCCATCCAAATTGATGTGAAATTCTGAAATCAAACTCCGACACAGCAATGAAGCTATTATTATTATTTAATGAGTTTATTCATCAAGGGATAACTCTCTGGGTTTAACCAAGTACGCCGCTTGTGGACGTTTTTGTAAAAATAGGCTTATGATTGTGTCATAACCACGCGACTTCCTGTCGCACAGCAGAGGAATCACCGTATAGTACAGGGTAAGCTCGCAGACTGTTTGGACTCACATTAGCTGTTTAGGTTTAATTGCTAATGTTAACTAGCATTTTAGTTAGCAATAATTAGCCTGTACCTATGTTATCTCCTAACATACTGTATAACTACGCTCTCTGTATCTGCTGATTGGGAATGATTGAGATTTCTCTTGAAATTGTCCATTACTGTTACCATTACCATTATTCTTGTCTCATTCCAACAGGTTAATGAACCACTGAAACAATTTTGGAAACATTATTTAAAGGTACAAAAGAATATTTGGTGTTGGATTGATCAATATTGAAATCAATCAATATCAATAAATAAGATCTCTGTATTACTGTGTTGCAAAGTCGGATGTAATCAATGACAAAACGATGCCATGTGGCATGTGGAAATGTTGTATTACGTTTGAATCGTGGGTTTGGTGTATCGTTACAGCCCTAATCATTAGATTTGAGAAAAATTATTAAATTGGTTTTGATGCTCACATTGATTTTAGATTCATTCGGTTTAGGTGGTGCCCAAAATGGCTTGGGTGCTGTAGGGAAAGCCCTGGTTTATAACAAGTGTTTTCATGTGAGCAGGTTCCAAAATTAACTTTTTATCCACCAGCCAAATGGTTAGAGATTGTTCTAATTTCACCATCCACTTAACAGATTAGCAAGGTTTTTTGGCTATGAGTGAAGCAAAAGAATCAACAAGCCACTTGCACATTTTACCAGCATTTGGCTGGCAAAATGGTGCTTATTGTGATCCCTGTGTGGAGGTAGTTTCGTAGCATATGCTGATTCAACAGCACGTGAGTTTGAGTTTGAGGAAGAAGCGTGTTGCAACATGTTCCTTGGTATGTCCTTTGTTGGTACAATGCAGTCAGACGGCTTTGACTTGTGTAGCTGTTAAAGTCCCACAGAGGCACATAAAGGAGTGTTGGTTTCTACAGAGAGCATACGGTCTCCATGAAGAACAACATTTAACAATAAATTCCATCTATTCAAACTACAAATAAAGCAGACCTGAAATGTCCACAAAACAAACTCAATCATCACAACATGACAACATAACACAATTTTAACATTATCTAGTAAGATATTAAATCCCACTGAATCACAAACTGTTCCATGTCTGTTTTTCCCGCCATTATAAGGTTTAGTTGCAGCACCTGAGCAATTTTGGGCAGCACCCAAGCCAAATAAATTAAACTTAAATACTTTTCTCTGATCTAATGATTGTAGTTGGACTTCTTTAGCTTTAAGTGTTGCCTGGAAGCTTTTTGAGTGTCATTTATTTATTATCTGCTCTAGCTTTTCAAACGTTTTAGACACGTATATGGGAATAACGGGCCAAAATAATGTGAAAAAAGACGCAAAAATAGCACAAAGGGATAAAAAACAACTACAAAGAGACACCTAATGACCACAGAGAGCCAAAGCAACCCAAAAAAAAACGAAATGACAGAAAAAAAAACATAACACAACTACAAAGAGACGCAAAATCTCACAGAGACACAAAATGCATAGAGAAATTGCATTTTTTATTTTTTTATTGAAAAACGTGCACCTATGTCTTCCACAAACCGAGGGAAAACACTTGCTATACTATGTCCTTTCTGCTAACATTTCGGCCATATAAACATCACAGCCACTTGGCTTGCTAATCTGTCACTGAGGCCGAAGTAGTATCATATCTGAAGCCCAGACAGACCAGCAGTCCCTTACATGTCTGAGATAAAGTCCAAATCGTACTAAAAAAACAACCTCTCAGTAGGGGTGGGGGAAAAACTTGATACAACATAGTATTGCGGTATTTTCCGTGGCAACACTGTATCGATATACCGACGGCAAGTATCGATCTATTATTATATAAATTGCACGAGAAAATTTAACTTTTTGGTACTAGAATGATAAAATCAATTGCATTTTCCACCCACGAGATGGTGCAGTTGAGGTTTTGTTTCTGGTGGTCAGCAGGAGAAAGGTATCTTTTAAGATAAAACAGACGTTAACAAAGTGTTTGAGACATAATTTGAAGTCGGAAAATATGGTAAATTTATTGGGGTGCCTGGATTGCTCGCCTGGTGCAGCGTGCGCCCCATGTGCCAGGGCTCGGTCCTTGTTGCAGCGGCCGCAGGTTTGACTCCAACCTGCAGCCCTTTTCTGTGTGTCATTCCCCCCCTCTCTCTCCCCTTTCAAATCTTCAGCTGTCCTATTTAATATGGCAAAACTAATAAAACATAAAAAATAATCTTCTTAAAAAACCTTAAATATTGCAGAATATCGCAATATGTTTAAAAACGCAATAATATTGTATTGTGTAATAAGTATTGTGATGATATCATATCATGGTGCCTCTGGTGATTCCCAGCCCAACTATTATATTGAAGTCAAGCCCTAAACATATGTCAGGTTCTCAACTAGTCTTACCCTTATACCCCTTATAAAGTTCAAAGCAAGCAAATTTATTTTTCAAGAATAGCCTTCAAAAACACACCCATCTTTTGTGCAAAGTGCATTTCAGAGAAACTGAGGAGGAACATGAACTACTTGAACAAAAGTGAATTAAGGCCACAAAATTAGATATTTAACTTCTATGCATGTCTCTGCATTCAGAGCACATTAGTAAAAAGCTGAGGGTCAACGTTAATCACATGATGGTTACCATGGCTACGGTGCCAGACTACTGCAGTTGAGAATTAGGTACTGTGTGATGAGAAACATGTTCAAATGTCTGCTAAGTTAAAGCTGTATCCATTACACCTCAGTTGGTCTTTATTAACAGCAGTGCCTGCATATTGAGCCAATAGAGACATGTATGCAGTATCAGATTGAGGGGACTGGCCGAAGGCTGCAGTGTAAATGTTGATGGTGTCTTAAGATAAACTGAGTGTGCAGAATGCAGATAGGCGAGGTCATGTCAAAGACAGGATACGGTGGGATGTCCCTCTTTTCAAACAGTGTGTGTGAGTGCTGTCTATTTGAAGAGTGTAGTGTAAGATTAAAATGACGTTTTAAGTTAATTTGCTTTTGACATGTGATAGTATAACGGAACATATTTAGGGCTGCAGCTACAGTAAGCAATACTTTTCATGATCGATGAATATGTCACAAAGCTCAAGGTGATGGTTTGAAAAAACCTTTTTTTGTCAGACCAACAATGTAAAAACCTTAAAACAATTACTCTTCATTAACAAAAAACAGAAAAAGTAGCAAATCTTTACATTCATGTACTCATAACAGAATAACAATTACTCAATTTGCAAAACTGTCAGGGTTACTCCAAGTGTATTGCAAGCCTGGTGGCCCACCAGGCCTAAAGGCTGTGACACACCAACCCGGTAATCGGACATCGGACAGTCTGGCGAGGTCGGTGACTTGAGTCTGTTTGCCGTGACACCTGACATGCTCGGTTGGAAGGCGGGCACTGCCGGTAGTCGGACTCTAATGACCAATCTGGTGGAGTGCTAACACGGAAACCAGGAGCGGGATGAGCAGGACTAGAGTCTCTCAAAATCTGAGGAAAGTCTTTAAACTGACCTTTTGTCGATCTGAAATGAAGACAGATTCAGCAGCTGCGCGGCCTATTTCTTGCTTAAAATGTTTTCAGAAACACATTTCGGTGAGTTAAGTGTAGTAAAATATGAGGTCGTATTCTGAACGTTCCGCCATGACGGTCTGACTCGGAATTTCCAGAGAAACCAGAGCTACGTGACGTGTTCGTCCAATCAGCTGCTGGTTTTCATTTTTGGGCGTCAATACAGATTAGCGCCACCTGCTGTTATGGAGACATGTTCCGAGGCACCTTTTTGACTACAGGCACAGTAAGACAGCTTGGTTGAAAACTTAGGCGTAGTCATATTTTCAAATCTCCAGTTAGATTTTAGCACCGACTTAATGTAGGGCCCTATGGAGTCAGCCCTATGGGCCCTATGGGGAAATTATTGAGCTCTACATGCTGCCATCAGTGATGGACTGGCCCCAGCCGGGCCCTAGTGCAAAAAAGACACTTGCCACCAGGCTAAACAACTTCTCTGGGGGAAACACTGATAGTTAAATTTAACATGTCAATCAACTGTAAATTGTGGAAGAATAGGTTCAAAGGTCCAATTCTGTGGCTGGTTCAGATAAGTTGTATTCAGTGCACAGTGGAGACCAAATTTCCCAAGAAGCTGTAGAATTCTCTCTGACCAGAATGAGTTTCTTGCCATGTTTTTTTAACAGGAAACAAAAGGCTAAACAAAAGCTGTGAACGTCTGTCTAGATTTGTATAGACTCAATACCATCTGTTTTCATTAAGGTGTGAAAGTCGCCAACCTGGGCTTTAAACACTTCAAAGTGAAATGGGTGGTGATGGCGCAGTGGATATGACACATGCCTTTGGTGTGGGAGATCTGAGTCTAATTCCCACTGTGATACATCAACCTGATCAAGACACGTAACCTCTAGTTGCTCCAGAGGCATGTGGCCTCTTACGTATAGCAAGTCGCTTTGGATGAAAGCATGTAATGTAATGTAAAAATGCATCCTCTCAACACTATGCTAGGAAAAGGCAGGCAGAAGTTAACAAGGTAAAATAGTTTCAAGACAGTCAAAATGTCATACAGAAAAACAGGAACTTGATCAGTAAACAGGGAAGACAATCTCAGGATAAGATGAGACCAAAAACTGTAATTCATTTTCTTCTACAAAATATGCGGGATAGATAAGCACATAAGAAGCTGGGTTTCTAAAAACTGATCAAAAAAGCACATCACATGTCAGCCAGTCTGACATTTATTTACTTTGTAAAGAACATAAGATGGATTTTCTGCTTTTTCTGCTTTCTCTGTTTTGCTGGTAAAAGACATGATGTAGTCGCTGTCAGCCATTTACCGTATAAACAGAAACTATTTGGTTCATTATTGGTTGATCCCCCCCCTTAGAGATCACTATTGTCTTATTCAGTTCTGTCACATAACATATCCTCCACCTTTTTCTCCTTATTGCACTGAGACAAAAATACCATAAGGAAAGGGATCCCATTGAATGATTCACGATGTTTATCAAGTCTTTCTGGCTTCTCATCCTGCCTGTCAAGGCGACATGTCCCTCCCACCGCCTCCTGCCATCCTCTGCACTTCCTCTACACTGGTGTTCAACTTTAAAACCACTCGAGAAGCTGATTAACGCCCACCACCCCTCCTCTCACGACAGGAAGACCTGCTGTAGAGCGTGGACATCTCAGTTCAAGCAGCACTTCATGTTCCCTCTGGGAACAAACATGGTTCGGGAAAAACATACAAATGAATGTGCACTCACGTCAGGAGGTGGACCGGTGCAGGAAAAACAGGTCTTAGCAGGAAATGCACTGTTATTGTCATCAGAAAAGCAAGACAGACTAAATTTGAAGCTAACCCTTGGGTTAATGTTTTTTTTTACATCTTCAGTGTCAGGCATCAACATTTAAGCTGCAGCTCTAAACTAGGGCTCTTGGTGTAGTTCTGGATCATTTTATTGGGTATTTCAGTAGTTACAATACACACAGACAACTGGGAAAATTCTGGTGTCCCAACAAAAGCCACGGTTCATACTGAGGTGGCAATGTTGTTCTACACTAGAGAAAGCTTTTCATCTTCTGCTGGCATGTCTAAGGACGACAAGGCATGGCACGTTCCAAAGATATGCAGTAATTGAAACATAACCCATGACACAGCAAGTACAATGCTCGAGGATGTTGCAATGCTAAAAACATTGACTAGAAAGCCTTGGCATTCAGCCTAGAGGAATACCATTTCTGACTAAATGAAGCACTGATGGCAGGGCCGTGAGAGGTGTGGATGCGCAATGACAGCTGGATGACGACAGTCTCACATGGGATTACAGAGTAAGAGCACAAAGAAAAGGAAAACAAACAGCATGGTATTCACGTAGCTGTAGACTCCTTATTACAAAGCTAACAAAGTGGCTTCACACGTTGCCAGTGAGAGGTGAGAAACCACATTCCCACACTGTGGCAGCATGGGAGGTGATGCTAACCAAACATGTGGTGAATCAAGAGAATCACTTTATATGTGAAATAAGAATAAGGACTGCACGATATTACTTGCAATAAATAAACAGATATTAGAGTGTGCTCACTTCTGCATTTCTGCTGCTTTCAGTATTCTGCTTAAATTCAACAAACTGCTTTTTGAATTTAAAACAAAGGTACCTTAAAAAAGAATACCAGTTTCTTTTTAAAGCAGTTTTCTACTGTTATTTTCTTTCAACTAACACAAAAAAACCTCTGAGAGCCTACCGCGTATGTTGCAGCCTTTCGCAATATGTAAATTGCACCAATTGCTATAGAGATAAAGATTAAAACAAAACGATATATTGTGCAGCCCCAATAATATTGATAGCAGTGGGGCTAAAACAAGAGGGTAAACCAACCTACAGAAAGCGTATCTCCTTTGGAGCCATTTTAATGCTACCAAGCACTCACCAGCCGTTAGCATCCAATTGACTGCCATTCATTTTGGCGCCATTTTGACAGGAAATAACTTTACAATTGAAGCATTTAAAGACTCTATTTGTAAAGATTTCTAAAGAAACACGACAATGTATAAAAGGCTCCATTACGTTATACCTCACGTTATGGCTCTGTAGCAGACGTTTTGTAAAAATAGGCTAACAACTGTGTCATAACCACGCGACTTACTGTTGCACCGTAGAGGAATTACCATATAGTACAGGGTAAGCCCGCAACCAGTTTGGACTTACATTAGCTGTTTAGGTTTAATTACTAATGTTAACTAACATTTTAGCTAGCAATAATTAGCCTGTGCCTATGTTATCGCCCAACATATACCTACGTTCTCCATCTCTGCAAGATTGGGAATGATTGAGATTTCCCTTGGCACAGCTACCAGAAGACTTACAACTTTCAGACTTTTTTCAGGTTGCTCACGTCACATCTACGTCGTCAAGCTCAGTTGGAGGCTCAGCCATCACATTAAGTCACTTTTCAAACTTAAAGATGCGCGTCTGAGTTTTCTTGTAAACAAACAAAATTTACGTCCACATTCATACATTTGCAGTTTGTGTCAATGCGTGAGTATCCAATCCCTACTAACGTCCACAGCAGTACATTGCTTAGCTATCGTGCAGGTAACGTTACTCTTGTCTGCTTCTCCAAGAATATGTAAGGTTCACTACTGTAAAGCTATATAATGATCTGAAAAATAAATAATGGACTCTCCTTTGTAAGGTATGGTTAAAGCTATAGTGCATAGTTTCTGTCGCCCCCATGAGGAATTCTAAGTAATGACAACTACAACACTGTCGGAGCGTCCACATGATACAAGCCTGACGGGATCGTGCACCACCCCCAAATCTCCTCCATGCAGTTGCTAGTAGCCAAGGTGGACACGGAGGATTAAAAAAACATGCTGGACTCTTCAGAAGAGGTCATTATCTTCACTTGATTTTCTGCTCACAAAAGTCGCCGGACGCCAAAATCTTCTGGACATAGTCACACTGAGAAACACAGAGAGTTGTGTGGAGCTGATAGTCTTAATTAGCTTTATCGCAACTCATTTGGCAATGGCTTGAATGTAACAAACGTTTATTAATATCAAAAAGTTACGCACTAGAGTTTTAAGCAACTAAAACCCTTAGCTAAAGATAGGGTTAGAAAAAGGTCGTAGTAATGGTTAATACAGAGGTAAACGTTAATTGCAGGTCTGCAGGGCATAAACTCTCTCCTACATGAACGTTGCACTGGCTGCACACACCCGTCTCGCACCCTAACCTCGACACCCTTATGTTCCGCTTGCAACATATAGAGCACACTACAGGCCTTTTTACAGCAGCCGCAGCCAAGCTGGTGTGCGCAAATGTGACGTCATGCGATCGCGTAAGTATTTATACTCGTGAATGGTGGTCGCGACACTAGCTGCTGTCTTCTCCTGAACAGAGGGGAGGTAATAAGTAAAAGCTACCAACTTTGCGATTTCTACGGACTACAAGAAGAAGAAAAAGGTAAACAACGGCAGAACTGGCAGCAGCATTGCCGTCAATGTTATTATTTGATTGGACGACCTACTTGGTCGGATCAAGCCTTTCATTCACCATAAAAGAACTCATCTTAACCCAGGATGTTTACAATAGAGACATGCAGTCAGTCTGAGAGTCCTGGCATCTGGTTGTCCGCCAACTCAACCATGTTTCCTGTTTCCGCTTTGTCATCAGAAATGATTCTGATAAATGAATATTTAAAAAATAAAATAAGAGACGGACAACCATGTTATGAGTGTTGGCGTTGCATAGTTTGTCCACCAGATGGCGCTCTACAACCTCCCTGTTGGCAACACTAATTTTTGTACAAAGGAATTTAAGTTTCATATCTTTACTTTGTATTTTTATACATTTTATTTATCAGAACTTTAATATATTTTGATGTTCCTGTATTCTGTTGTGACAATAAAACTAATTATTATCATATTATATTATTTTAGTGAGAACTCGTAAATAACTACAAATAACTAATGTTAGGGAAATCTGTTCATGTTTTTTTACGCATTTCTGGATTAATGTTTTTAATATATATTGGCCAATATATCGGATTTTTAAATAACCAAATAATTGTATCGGTATTGGCCTTAAAAATCCTTTATCGGTCGGGCTCTAGTTCGGACTAATCCCAATTACTTAAAACCCCCAGAACAGAGCTGCAGTAAAAACCCAGCACCTTAGTCAAATTCAAATCCAAAGGAACCAACCAGGTTCAAAGGTTTGGCAGGACTCTAATGATTACACAACCAGCTGACTTTGAACCAACTCCAAAAGGCACTACTTTGCAGACTAACTTATCTGATAAGTTATATTATATTAGCCCCTTGCTAATTTTCATCCGGCCCCTATATACATTTAGGTTCACATTACATTTTGGCCCACCTACTTTTTGTCTCAATGTTTGTTTGTTTTTTAGATTATTTACGCTTTTTGAGTGAGAAGACTATATGAGACATTCAATAATACAGTCAAAGATATTTGACTTTTCTCATGACATTAAAGTAATAAACTCTATGTCTGGCCCTTGATGTGATTCTTATTTTCTAGTGTGGCCCTTAGGGAAGTTGAGTGTGAAACCCCTATACTAAAAGTGAAACTCATGGTGGAAGTTGCATAAACGAGCCTCCAGTGAGCCCAACTGTCCTCCCATCCTCTTCACATTCCCGTCGTCCAGTTGTCTGAGCCTCATCAAAGATTAAAAACATCACTTGTCATGGGTGGTGTGTGCAGAGACTATATCCATGTCAGACAGAGCTAGAACAGCAGCAATAATAAAATTGTTGCATGTGCTAGTATGGAATCTTTTAGATGTTGACTGTGACTGTGAATCAAGTTCTTCACAAAAAGGGGCCATGAGTTACATTCTTACTGCTTCATAGCACACAGTATCCATACAGTAACTATGATGTATGTGTGAAGTTGAGGGGGTTTCAGCAGTTTACAATTGGTGCTTTAATAAAATATCTTAACACTTACACTTTAGATCTATAATAATACAGTAATGTGGACATAATGTCTAATGGCTAATGTGTTGAAAAGGCAAATAATAGAACAGCTAGAACAGTCTGGTAAGTTCAGAAAAATGCAGCACTTTACTGTAATGCAGCCTTTAAAACCAGTAAAAGACAACACTTATGTCACATCCTGATATTACGCTATCCAAAATCTGAGACGATATCTAGCCACATATTACAACATCGATAGAATATCGATACATTGCCCAGCCCTAGCTCGTGCGGTATCATACATGAATCAATCACAGCTGTCAATCATGACGTTTCACCCGTAACAAATAAAAAACAAACCAGATCAGAAGACTGAACACCTTAAAAAACATGAGCATGATCAGAACTACCTAAAATGAATGAACATCTTTGGGAAAAAATGATTTGACTTGAACTCTGATTTTTTTAGTTTGGCCCATGTCCCATCCACTAAAATGGAGGGGGCCGGATTTAGGACTTCTACTGCAGCCACCCACTAGGGGACGATGCAGATGTTTTGGCGTCACGTCTATGCATCTGGTATCAACGAGCAATATGAAGCTACTCGCTGACATAAGCTTGTGATAGTGCCAGATATAAACAATAATGGCGTTCTCCTCTGCTGAGCTGTAATTTAGGTGAGCGAGCAATGATTTTGAAAGAAGGCAGACAGTGGCCAATATCTCCAACTCTGGGCAACTCACATAAAAAAAAAATATCTAGACTGCCATTGCACTACAGGCAAGAGGAATTGGTGGTGAACTGTCCATATAAATCAGAAAGACATAGCTAGCTAGATCGACAAAACATCTGAACATCATCTACACCACATATCATTTACTAGATTGCCCCTCAATAACCATAATTACATAATGTCTGTTAAATGAGAAGGTGACTTCACTTTTTTAAGAGCAGCATCTGGAGCAAACTTTATTTCATTCATCATTTAAGCGCCACATTTCTCTTGAGTTTCCAGACAGTCACAGAAGACTGCAACTACAACTTACAACACCACCTTAGTCCCGTTACCAGAGAATTTAACGTTAAACCACGTGCTGTATGAAACCACAGTTAGTTTGAGTCGCATTTTCCCCGTCTGCCACCAGGAAACGATAGCCTATCGTATTACTTGCTAGCAGACGTTAGCTAACATAACGTAAATTAAAGTATAGCTAGTAGGCTAAAGACGTTCACTGGTTCAATTCGTTTCAATTCAACTGCCACAAACGGTTGATGTTCCCATGAGCAACACACCCTTTTAACGTTTAATTCACTTTAGAGAAGTCACCGTTCTGTGAACACGTTTAATGACTTTCATCATAATGTTACATAACGTTAGCTAACTTTATTTAAAACTACATTAACTGTTACAACTGACTAAAGACCCTATGTTAAAATGAAGTTAAGGTCTAGCTAGATATGTCGTTATTACCCCCAGTGTGCCCCTCCGCCCCCCTCCCCTCCATCACTCCTTCCCTCACCTGTCTTGAAGCGGAGGTCTTCATCGTCCTCGGAGCCGAACTCCCGGAGGAGGGAGAGGAAGAGGATCCCGAAGGCGTTCTGGATCCCAAACACCGAGCCGTTACACCACATGGCAGCCAGCATGACCAGCCACCCCCAGCCGCCCTCTGGATGTACAAACTCGACCTCCTCCGCTCCAGGAGCCGCGGCTTGCTCCGAAACGGACACTTTGTTCTCCCCGTTCTCCTTCCTCTCCTCCTCAGACTGCTTCTCCTCCGCGGGCACGCCGACGGGCACCTCATCTTTACCCGCTGTATCACATTCTGGCATATTGTTCCCTTCTGTCATTGTTTTTATATCAGGCTTGTATCAATGATGAGAAAAACAAACAAACAAACTACAACAGCACGTTGACGTGACGGGAGTAAGGAAATAAAACTTAAAATACAGTTATCTCTGAAAGATGACGTCTGTTAGGTTAGCGTGAAGAAGTTGCATCCATTGACGTGAAGCTGCATTCAGAGGGTGGTGCTGTTTATGCAGCATCTGGTCCTACAGTAGCTGTCAAAAAGCGGCTGTTGCAGTGTTATAAATAGAAACCGCGAAGGGGCGGGGCTCCGGGGAATCCTGCAGCTGATTGGACAACGTCATTCAGCCGTAACGACCAAGTTTGAAATTGAAAATTTTTGCTCACCTAAGCTAAGATCATAGGCCTGCGTTTTGCACGAGTGTACATACTCAACCTAATATATAGGCTGAGTATGTACACACATATATATATATATATATATATATATATATATATATATATATATATATACTCAGCCTAATGTGTCTCCCTTCAGCAACTCCCTCACTGCAGATATAAAAGCTCGGGCACTCCCCCTTCCCAGCTGTTAAAAATAGTCAGACTGCAAAACAAGCAGATGGACAGACAGACATGCAGAACAGAACGATGTGGAGCATGCAGTGAGCAGAAAATGACTGAAAAAGTAGGTAAAATGTGAGTGAACTGTGGATGGAGATCATAAGACATAAGAAAACATAAAAAAACATATGATCCCTTTGAAATAAACCAACTTTATTCAATATAATCACTTTAAGTTACTATGCAGATTGACACAACACATTTTTATAGGGGAAACCATTTTGTAAAATGAAGCTTTTTGGTAATAAATCTTATACCGTTAGAAAGCCTGTTTAGTTCCCTTTCAAATGGTGCCCCATTTGTAAGTAACATGTATTTTTGGGATAAGCAGCATCAGAGCTGAGTATGTGTGTTGTGCCCATGAAAAAATATGTCAAATCTTCTCCGCCATTGACTTCTTTGGTGCATTGGCTGATGGAGGAAACAAGACATATTGGCAATTTAACAATTTATTCATTTCACAAACAGCAGCCTGTAGCATGTGGAAGAACCATACACAGCCACAACAGCCTGGCACCTCCTCCTCATGCTTGTTGACCAGCCTGGTCACACACTGCTGTGGGATGGCATCCCATTCTTCAGCCAGCATTAGCCGCAAGTCAGCCAGCGTGGTTGTGTTCAATGGGGTTGAGGTCAGGACTGCTGGCAGGCCATTCCATCCTCTGGGTGGGGTGAGTGGGGGTGAGTGTTGTCATCTTGGAGGCTAGAGTATAGTCCCAGACTTTGGAGATATGGGATGGCCACTGGTTGCAGAATCAGGCACCTGATTGTCAGCACCTGGGGGCGGAAGCTCAAAGCAAGAGTCAACAGCAAAGAAAAGCTGTATTGACAGACAATTTGGCAAATTTTTCATGGGCGCAACCCACATACCCAGCTCTGCTGCTGCTCATCCCGCAAATGCACGTTCCTTACAAATGGGGCACCATTTCAAAGGGCACTAAACAGGCTTTCCAATGGTATAAGATGTATTCATAAAAAACAACTGTTACCACAGAGAAATAATCAACCAAACACAAATTTCCTTACTTTTTGTGCTAAGTTTGTAATCCTGTAGGTAATACAGTGGTCAACATGTTCCCTATCGAGGATACCTTAGTGAGGTTGTGTTCAGCTGTCAAACAGCACACTCTGGTGGTGTTACTGTGAGATCTGATTGAGAAAAGTATTGCGCAGCCTCATTTGAAAGCCAAGATGTCTCTTTCTCGTAGGCGCGCCAAATTCTCTGGGCGGGCACAGCAGAGAAAGGGGAGGTAACAAGCTTTCAGGTAAGGTTTCAGATCGAACCTAGCTGAGGTTTTATTTCAGAGGTAGAGCAGGATACCCAGGGCTCAGTTAACACCATCGCCATTTCTAACCACTGGGGGACCATAGGAAGGCTGGGTAAACTCATGTTAATGTTTAAGAAAAAAAATCATAAAAAAGTTTCATGCCATGGGACCTTTAACCAAACCATTCCCTTTTGTATATATTTATATGATAATGTGTATTCTACACATTCTGTAAGTATTAATTATCAATGTATATTATGAGTGGCTTTTTTTCTATTGATCTCAAAATAATGCTTTTAAAAGATGAATACATTTGAAAATGAACTTAAAATAGCACAGCAATCTGATTTACTCCAAGTGTCATGATAGTATTCATAGTGCTTTTTCTTCATTTTCTTAATCTTAGAAACATGGCACTTTACCAATGTGAACTTTGTGTTGTTTGAATAACTGTTTAATTAGAATTTAGCTAGAGAAAGACTTTTTGGGACCAAGTTTCACACGATTTGGGAAAAACAGAATGAGGGCAATTAAAGTCTGACATTATGGCATGAACAAAAGAAAAAAATCAAAAGTCATAAGGGACACAGGAAAACATTTTCTAAAAAAAATAAACTCTAAACAACCAGACAGTTTAGAGACTTATTTCCTTTTAAAAGGGAGTGCTGCCAGTGAAATTCAAACTCCAACTCATAGAAGAAAATTCTGCTGATTTCCCTGACAAATGTCAAGGGATTTCATTTTTATTTCTGATGCTCATGTGGTTTTACCAGAGATCTGAGCACATTAATGATGCTGAAGACAGAAGTATCTGAAAGTCACATGGAAAAAAACAATAGGTATAATAGTTCTGCATCCTCTTTGCCTGGGGGGTGGTCACAAGCCCAAGCATATAGTCAGTAGGGCTGCACAATATATTGTTATCGCAATATCAACTGGGGCAATATACACATCACGAAAGGCTGCGACATATCACGATAGACACTCCGATTTTTTTGTAGTATTTGAAAATTACAGTTAATTTAGATACTGTCATTCTTTTTTAATGGTGCCTTTAATATTCAATTCTATGTTAAATTTGTTCAATAAAACACTGTTGGAAAATATTTCCTTTTGTTTTAAATTCAACAAGCAATATTTGTATTTTAGTCAATTTGAAAGCAACAGACATGCAGAACTGAGTACACTTTAATTTCCGTTTATCGCAAGAAATATCTCTTTATTGCGATATTTAACAACCTTATCGTATATTGCATATTTTCCTCATATGGTGTAGTCCGTCTTATAAACCAGACAATGTGATCCACAGGTGGGCAAAGCCCGCTCAGCTGTCCACTTTGACCACTTTGGGTGCCTGTGTGTCCTTGTCTTCAGTGTCCACTGGCCCCCTCCTCTTCCTCAGGCCCTTCATCTTACGTGTCTGCAGCTTGGACAGATCCTGCTTCTGCATGTGTACCCGGCCGAACTTTGTACCAAAGGCATCATGGGAAATGTTCTTCTTCTTCTTTGGCTGTATCAGTGATAAAGAGAAGCATTAATGACATGTTAGAGAAATAAACACTTATATTCAGAGAACGTTTTGTGGCAGATGTTGAAACAAATTTAAAAAAATCGGCACAGTAATATTTTAAAAGCTGCAGTAAGTGATGCTGTGCATAGATTGTTGATCTTTGACCTCAATTGGAAAACAAATACAACCCCCACCCCTTTCAGAAGTTCCTCCCCCAGACTCACGGACAGAGAATCCCCTACATTTACGATCGGAGAATATATATACAGTGGGGCTCAAAGTTTGGGCACCACAGGTAAAAATTTGTATTAATGTGCACAAAGAAGCCAAAAAAGATGGAAAAATCTCCAAAAGGCATTAAATGACAGATTAGACATTTGTATAATATGTCACATAAAGTTAGATTTTATTTCCATCATTTACACTCTTAAAATAACAGGAAAAAAATGCCGTCTGCAAAAGTTTGGGCACCCTGCAGAGTTTCTAGCATGAACCGCCCTCTTTGGAAAGCTGAGACCTGACAGTGTCATGGATTGTTCTCAATCATCGTCTGGAAAGACCAGGAGATGTCAATCTTAAGGTTTTAAATGCCCAGACTCATCTGACCTCGCCCCAACAATCAGCTCCATGGGTTCTTCTAAGCAGTTGTCTGGAAAACTGAAACGGAAAATAGCTGACGCTCACAAAGCAGGAGAAGGCTATAAGAAGATAGCAAAGCGTTTTCAGATGCCAATATCCTCTGTTTGGAATGTAATTAAGAAATGGCAGTCATCAGGAACAGTGGAAGTTAAAGCAAGATCTGGAAGACCAAGAAAAATATCAGACAGAACAGCTTGCAGGACTGTGAGAAAAGCAAGTCCAAAACCATGTTTGACTGCACGATCCATCCAGAAAGACCTGGCAGACACTGGAGTTGTGGTACACCATTCCACTATAAAGAGATACTCGTATAAA
This sequence comes from Percina caprodes, assembly GCA_013375575.1. Classification (NCBI taxonomy): domain Eukaryota; kingdom Metazoa; phylum Chordata; class Actinopteri; order Perciformes; family Percidae; genus Percina; species Percina caprodes. The sequence goes on along the minus strand of JABXJD010000161.1, from coordinate 1,190,184 downwards.
CATGGTCTTCATGGAAGAGTCATCAGAAGAAAACCTCTTATACGTCCTCACCACAAAAATCAGTGTTTGAAGTTTGCAAATGAACTTATAGACAAGCCTGATGCATTGTGGGAACAAGTTCTGTGGTTAAAATATTACTTTTTGGCCGGAATGAGCAAAGCAATCATGCTTTGGGGTTCTATTGCAGCCAGAGGCACAGGGAACATTTCACGAGTAGAAGGAAAAATGGATTCAATACAATTTCAGCAAATTTTGGAAGCTAACTTGATGCCATCTGTGAAAAAGCTGAAGTTAAAGAGAGGATGGCTTCTACAAATGGATAATGATCCTAAACACACCTCAAAATCAAGAGGCGTAAACTGAAGGTTTTGCCATGGCCTTCACAATCTCTTGACCTCAACGTAATTGAAAATCTATGGATAGACCTTAAAAGAGCAGTGCGTGACAGACAGCCCAGAAATCTCAAAGAATTGGAAGACTTTTGGAAGGAAGAATGGGCAAAGATATCTCAAACAAGAATTGAAAGACTCTTGGCTGGCTACAAGAAGCGTTTCCAAGCTGTGATACTTTCCAAAGGGCGGTACAAGGTATTAACTCTGCAGGGTGCCCAAACTTTATCAGATGCCATTTTTGTTTTCTGTTATTTTGGAAGTGTAAATGATGGAAATAAAATCCAACTTTTTGTGGCATATTATACGAATGTCTAATCTGTCATTTGATGCCTTTGAGATTTTTCCATCTTTTCTTGGCTTCTTTATGCATTTTAATAAAAATTTTACCTGGCGTGCCCAAACTTTCAAGCCCCACTGTATACTCCAATGGGGTCTGTGGGGTTTAAACTCTGAGCAAAGATACTGGAGCTCAGCCTGGTTGAAATTGTCAATGGAAGTTGTGAGACGTTGTAAGATGTTCTAAAACAGTAACTAAGCCGAGGTCTTTCCTCTGGCGCCATCCTCAGGACAAACTCTACATGTTTCCATCCCATAACGGCCAGGATCTAAGAACACCGTCATTGGCCGTTCTTTTTTTTGGTGAGTTAAATAGCTTGTTCATATGCATAGATGAATGGACATGGTGGAAAGAAAGCTCCTGTTTAGATCAGTTATCCAACATCTGCCCAGTAAGTAGACATCTCGTTTAAATTTAATTCCCATTTCTCATCAAAGCAAGGTTTTTTTACCTTTATGGCTTTGGGCTGTCTGTGAGCTAACTTGTACAAGTCATCTGAAGCCATATGTGTTCTCCTTAAGACCAAGTCAAACGATGGCCCGATCTCCTCCAGCTCTATCCGCGGCGTGCGGCACCCAGACTTCTTCAGCAGACACCTGCAATGACACATAACATCCAGATTAGAGTCTGACCGATATATCGGCAGGCCGATATCAGGCATTTCCCAAACTATCAATATTTATAATGACATAAACAAAATTATACACACACACACACACACACACGATTTTGTAGGTTTTCCTACTTACAAAGCATGTAGAGGTCTGTAATTTTAATCATAGGTACACTTCAACTGTGAGGAGGAGGAAGAAGGACGAGTACAACCCCAAGAACACCATCTCAACCGTAAAGCATGGAGGTGGGAACATCATTCTTTGGGGATGCTTTTCTGCAAAGGGGACAGGCCGACTGCTCAAGGTCCTGGAGTGGCCTAGCCAGTCTCCAGACCTGAACCCAATAAAATTGCCTAGCGACAGCCCAGAAACCTGAAGGATCTGGAGATGGTCTTTATGGAGGAGTGGGCCAAAATCCTTGCTGCAGTGTGTGCAAACCTGGTCAAGAACTACAGGAAACGTATGCTCTCTGGAATTGCAAACAAAGGTTTCTGTATCAAATATTAAGTCTGATTTTCTATTGTATCAAATACTTTAAATGCTAATTTTAATATTTTAAAATCATACAATGTGATTTTCTGTCTCTCACAGTTGAAGTGTACCTATAATAAAAATTACAGACCTCTACAAGCTTTGCAGGAAACCCTGCAAAATCAGCAGTGCATCAAATACTTGTTCTCCCCACTGTATTTATTTATTTATTTATTTATTTATTTATATATATATATATATATATATATATATATATATATATATTTTTTTAGTGAGAACTCATGAATAACTACAAATAACTAATGTTAGGGAAATCGGTCAATGTTTTGTTATGCATTTCTGGATTTTTTCCTTTTTAAAAAAAAAATATATATTAGCCGATATATCGGATTTTTAAATGAACCAAATTGAATTTACCTGTAGCTGCGCATGTAGATTTTCCCTTCCACGGCTGTGAAGTGAATAACATGTTCTAAACCCGCCAGACGCACCGCAGACACAGTGGGACCTCTGAAGAAGTCTGAAAGGTGGGTCAAAGAAATGGACAATGACATATAATAACGGAACAAAAATACATAATTAAAATAATCCACCTAAATGAAATCTAGAGACACATTCACAGAATGTAATAACAAGTGTATACCTATGAGCAAACTCTTCAGACGTTTGTATTCAACGTCTGAATCAAAAGCCTCCCCTGCAAACACCAGCATTGGTTTGGTCCCCTCAGGAACTTTGCTGTTCTGCAACAGAAATATACAAAAACTAGGTTTCATTACCAGTTTTCTGAACAATCATAGATAAAACCAGACAGAAAAAAATGATTGCTCATGTGTGGCATGCAACTACAACAGAAAGAAATCTTAGACAAAAACTTCTGACGAAGTCAAGTATATACTCCTGTTTGAACACGCTTTTACTTGAACTTAAAAGGTGCTCTAAGCGATGTCACGCATGTTTTAGGCTATTTGTTTGTCACATACAGAAAACATGTCCTTGCAAGCTGCCTGTCCACTGACCACACTGTAAAAACATCTCACTATCTGCTAGCTGCTACAGCCAAAAACTGGTGGCTGTAGCAAATTATTCTGTATAATATCACATCAAAACAAAAAGTTTAAATAGTTTTGGGAAGTATTCTTATTTGCCTTCTTCCTGTGAGCAAAAGGAGACAAACAATATAACACAGTCATTTACAGTGGTGTGAAAAAGTGTTTGCCCCCTTCCTCATTTCCTGTTCCTTTGCATGTATGTCACACTTAAGTGTTTCGGAACATCAAACCAATTTAAACAATAGTCAAGGACAACCCAAGTAAACACAAAATGCAATTTGTAAATGAAGGTGTTTATTATTAAAGGTGAAAAAAAATCCAAACCATCATGGCCCTGTGTGAAAAAGTGATTGCCCCCCTTGTTAAAACATACTATAACTGTGGTTGTCCACACCTGAGTTCAATTTCTCTAGCCACACCCAGGCCTGATTATTGCCACACCTGTTCACAATCAAGGCATCACTTAAATAGGAGCTGCTTGACACAGTAAGGTCCACCAGAAGATCCTTAAAAGCTACACATCATGCCGAGACCCAAAGAAATTCAGGAACAATTGAGAAAGAAAGTAATTGAGATCTATCAGTCTGGAAAGGGTTATAAAGCCATTTCCAAAGCTTTGGGAATCCAGCGAACCACAGTGAGAGCCATTATCCACAAATGGCGAAGACATGGAACAGTGGTGAACCTTCCCAGGAGTGGCCGGCCGCCCAAAATTACCCCAAGAGCGCAGCGACGACTCATCCAAGAGGTCACAAAAGACCCCACAACAACGTCCAAAGAACTGCAGGCCTCACTTGCCTCAGTTAAGGTCAGCGTTCATGCCTCCACCATCAGGAAAAGACTGGGCAAAAATGGCCTGCATGGCAGAGTTCCAAGGAGAAAACCACTGCTGAGCAAAAAGAACATCAAAGCTCGTCCCAATTTCTCCACAACACATCTTGATGATCCCCAAGACTTTTGGGACAACATTCTGTGGACCGATGAGACAAAAGTGGAACTCTTTGGAAGGTGTGTGTCCAAGTATATCTGGCGTAGAAGGAACACTGCATTTCATAAAAAGAACATTATACCAACAGTAAAATATGGTGGTGGTAGTGTGATGGTCTGGGGCTGTTTTGCTGCTTCAGGACCTGGAAGACTTGCCGTGATAAAAGGAACTATGAATTCTGCTGTCTACCAAGAGATCCTGAAGGAGAATGTCCGACCATCTGTTCGTGTACTCAAGCTGAAACGAACTTGGGTTCTGCAGCAGGACAATGATCCTAAACACACCAGCAAGTCCACCACCGAATGGCTGAAGAAAAACAAAATGAAGACTTTGGAGTGGCCTAGCCAAAGTCCTGACCTGAATCCTATTGAGATGTTGTGGTATGACCTTAAAAAGGCCGTTCATGCTCGAAAACCCTCTAATGTAACTGAATTAGGACAATTCTGCAAAGATGAGTGGGCCAAAATTCCTCCAGGATGCTGGAAAAGCCTCATTGCACATTATCGCAAACGCTTGGTTGCAGTTGTTGCTGCTAAGGGTGGCCCAACCAGTTATTAGGTTTAGGGGGAAATCACTTTTTCACACAGGGCCATGATGGTTTGGATTTTTTTTCACCTTTAATAATAAACACCTTCATTTACAAATTGCATTATGTGTTTACTTGTGTTGTCCTTGACTATTGTTTAAATTGGTTTGATGTTCCGAAACACTTAAGTGTGACAAACATGCAAAGGAACAGGAAATGAGTAAGGGGGCAAACACTTTTTCACACCACTGTATACATCCACTGTTATACAGTTATGTCTCACAACAGGACATGGTTAGCCTTGCTAAGCATCCTCTTTGTTTATGCAGTGCACAAGCAAAGAAACAGATGTTTGTGGCTTGTTGATGAGAGCCATGCTGACGCTACTTCCTGTTGAACAGCACCTTGCCTTCACAGTAAGGTTGCCAGGTTTGGTACCATCTTATCTGTATGAACCCAAAACCTGACTATCCGCACTGATCATATCTGGCAACCCACACTACAGCAACAGATACTACTCACGAGTACAATAAAACCGGTCCCGACACAAAACTCACCATAAAACCATATCAGGGCTGCAACAAGAAATTAATTTTATCACCGACAAGTTGTGTCTATGTCATGATTTATGGCATCATACACATCATAGTTCAGTGTCCGTCAGACCTAATTTCAGATAGAGTTGGCTTTATCTGCTTGTTGTTAACCTGTAATTGTGCGTTTGACTATCAAAACTGAAACAAATCTGCCACCGCAGCAGATAATGCGAACTCTAATTAGCAGAAATGAGGTCAACGAGGCACTGGTGGAGTTTTTGGAATATTTCATTGGTCTGAGACTATATAACCACAGATTAGGTTGATTTCCCCCTCAGCTGGGTTTTTAGCATCCATTTTGAAAAACTAGAATAATTTCCCTGGTTGCAGTGTGTAGCTGTGTCCCAATTCAGGGGCTGCAGCCTCAGCTTATGTATAGAGCTTCCTCGGCTGCAACAGGAAATAAACTGGGATATATTTGGAATGTCTCGGATTAAAACCGTAAAAATGGTCAATATTCGTTGACCTTACATTTCCCTTTTTTCCCCCAGTACAAAGCGGACATAGCATGTATCCAACTGTAGGTAACCACAGCATGACATGTCATAGATATTGTACTGACCTTTCATCCCAGTTTGACTACAAAAACGGAAAATCCATTTTTTCCTTAACAGAACAGATGTTAGCTGCAACCGTTACCTTGATATCACTCAGAGAGACGTACTTCTCAATTCCAACTTCAATCATATCCAGCACGTGAAAGTCAAACAGACGACCTGCAAACACACAAAGGGAAACAATGACACGGACATCACTTGGCCTGCACTTGAGAAGTAAACAGTCAGGAGAATTTTTCCATCTCTAAAATTACATATTTTCATACATTACACACTAAGAGATTATTATTAAGATAATGGTGAGATTAGGCTGATACTGGGCAACATGGGAGCTGACTGGACCCCTTACAATCAGCAGGTGATGTTTCTTCATCACTAGAGTTGGGCAGTATCCAAATTTTGATAGAGTCAAACCTCCTCCCTATTTTACCACGGTATACCGTATTACCGTGACTGGTTAAAACTGATGACGTGAGGCTCAGACCCAAACTGTTGGCTTGTACCTCCATCGTTCAGAACGTGAATTCCAAACACTAATACTGAAACATGTCTCCCTTTTCATTAGGGAGCAACCCCAAACGCTGTCAAACTGCAGAAGTCCTGTTCTTCTTTCAGACTGTTGCTAATTTTAAGGCCCCGCGGTTAACGTATTACCGCCCAACCCTATTCATTTCTACATAAACTATAAAGTGACACACTTTGCAGCTGAAAATACAGCACACGCGTAGAATTGTGGGTAAAAGAAAAGTCTTCGATACAATTAGAAAACAATACAGTACTGTGTAAAAGACTATCAAGAAAAGCGTTTTTTTTCTCTCCTTCAGAAGCGATCTACTGTATATTTAATTAGGATATAGAAGTTACATAACTGGTCTCTCAATGTGTGTTTGAAACTGAGTGAGTGACACAGAGACCGAAAAGAGAATTTACCAAATACGAGGTTGTTGGGCCGTTTCTTGTTGTGGGAGCCAAACACAAACAGAGAGCAGTCTGTCTTCTTGGAGAAGAATTCCTGTTACAAGAGACAGCAGGATAAGTAATGACACTGAAAACATGTTAACAGATTTAAATGGGGAGTACCAAAACCTACGCAACCGGAAGGTATTAGACCAGATTAGAACGCAAATTTCGGGTGGCAAATGCCCTCCGTCACTCTGAAACTGATGTAAAAATATCACATTTTCTCTGTAGTCTACTGTTAGCTAGCTACCATAAATGTAGTCTACTTTTAAAATGCCATATTTTCCCTCTGGGCTCTGGTTAGCATACCAACTCAACATTTATTTTGGTGACTTATATTTAAGGACTTTTAAATGTTGGGGGTACCAGAAGCTCAAAACAACAATGGCAGCAAAATAAGCTGTTTGGCAATGGCGGAGAAGTTTTGGCATATTTTTTCATGAGCACAACCCACATACTCAGCTCTGCTCCCCCCACAAATGGGGCACCATTTGTAAGGGAACTAAACAGACTTTCCAACGGTATAACATTTATTCCCAAAAGCATCTTTACCACAGAGAAATAATCTACCAAACACAAATTTCCTTACTTTTTATGCCAAGTTTATACTGTTTAATTGAAATAATTTTTATTAAAAATTGATGTAATTTTTCAGTTTTTTAAGTACCGGTTTGGCATCGGAATCGTAAAAGCCAAAACGCTACCCCCCCCAGTGTACCCTGTTTCTTGTACAATTACCAGTGATGTTGAGTCTTCAAATGGCCGTGTTATGTTCTTCCTGGAAAGCAAAGCAAGGATTTTATAGGGTTAGCAATATTTCTTTTACGTTTGGTTTAACAGAGTCCCTTGCTGTGGGACACAACATATTTAAATGTTATCAGTGCTAATATTCCGATTGGTTCTATCCCAGAAAGGACCGGATGCCCCGTTTCCACTGCATGGTTTGACTCCCTTTTGCACTTTTTGTTTTCCACTACACACGGTATCCCCTCGGTGTAGGTGCGATCTTTAGCTGATTACCATAGCAACGCCGTGTGAGGCTACCGTAACATTATCATCAAATCAACACTCGCTGGATCCTTTCATCAGCAACGGGTCTGCACTTTGTCAATAGTACAGTGTATTATTCAGTGTAGTTTGCGGGTAGTTTTTAAAAATTTAAATCAAGCGAATAAAATAAAATTGCGGCCACTTCGGACGGTAGCTTGGCCATTTAAAAATGACAGGTTTGCGCAGGATGTCCCGTAGGCCTGTGTATTCTTTCTAAAATCATGATCTTGATTCACCCTTTATTTAATTTTTAAATAACTTCGTTTTTTTTTTTTAAATGACTGATTCTCATTTAATTTTTACGAGCCGACTGCATCACAAACACTACTACTCTCTTCTGTGAGTTTTAAACATAGACAGTATAAAATAGGTGTTTAAGCGCTGCAATGCTCTCCCTTCTCTTCATTGAGTGTGAAATAATTGAACTGGTAGATTATTTGAAATGGAAAATAAAAAAAGTTATATGTATCCACTTACTTCTTGTACAGCACAGCATTGGGCTTCTTCAGGGAGTACTGCAGAAAGAAAAGATTTCTTGTTTGAATTCATAATTCTGCTAGTTTTTAAGCTCAATGCCAAATATGGTTGCAATCCTCTGTAGCCCTCTGATAATTGGTGGTAAAAACCCAGGAAGTTACACCTTCAACTCATCAAAGCAGGCTGTCCTCAAAAGTAATGCACTGTAAATTGTATGTAATCCACGTATTTAGTACTGTAAACATTGAGGTTTGTTGTAAGGCAGCGTCCTCTAGTGTTTGTAGTGATTATGACCGGAGCAAAGAAGAAATAAGGTGATATGTATAAGAGCCCAAAATCCAGATAGGAAGGAGGTTGGGGTGGTGGAAGGGGGACCGGTGTTTGTGTCCCAAAAGTACTTTTTAACCCAAACCACAAACTTTTCTCTTATCTTAACCGGGTCGTTTTGGTGCCTAAACTTAACCGTCACGGCCGGTGAAAAAGTTAACTTTAGGGCTGAGGGCACATTGCAGCCTGCCGGCCTCTAGGGGACTTATCGGTTATCATTTAACAGCATTAAATAGGGACGTAACGGTAAACAAATATCACGGTTTGCTACATACCTTGGTTTTGAAGTCATGTTTGGTTCAGTAAGGGAAAACTCCCAACAAGTAAAGAAGCAACACAATATGCTTGTTGTTTATTATAACTTTTTGAAATAATCAGTTTACAATTTTTAAATAAACTTTAAAATGGATTGTAAACAATATAGAGGCGTATAGGGCAGCCTCTAACTCACCCAGTAAGAGCACGCACCCCGTGTAGGCTGAGTCCTTGGCGGCGGGCCGGGTTCGAGCCCAACCCGAGGCCCTTTGCTGTGTGTCAACCCCTCACTTTCTCTCCCCCTTTCCTGTCTATCCACTGTCACTATCCAATAAAAATGGAAAAGCCCCAAAAAATGACCTTAAATATAAAAAAAAAAAATAAAAAAAAAACAGCAGCATTTGTTGGCAGGTCCTGATTTCTAAAGATCGGCATCGCCCATAGAAAAACCCATATCGGTCGACCTCTTATCGTGATATTGCGATAACGATGTTGAGTCGATACAGTGCTTCTCAAGAGTATAGGAACCCCTGCTTAAGATGACTAAAAAGAAGAATAAAAAAAGTCATCTTTTGGAAATTGATTGAAATGCAAGATTAATTAACTGTACTGTCCTGCAGTACTTGTTCTTGTAGGCTATTTGCAGTATATTAAATCGTTTTGGACCTAATTATTTTGCCGTGAAACGACACTCGTCTGTCGGCTCTGACAGCGCTCGGCTTTGCGGCTCAGCCACGAATAAACTATTAATTTAAAGCTTTTACTCTTAAACACAAAAGGCACGTCCACTTTAATGTATATTTAAACATATCTGTGGTCAAGCTCAATGCCTCGCTGTGTTGTATTAACTCTGAAACTTTCTCTTTGAGTCCCTCACATTTTGTGTGATGGTGTGGCGTGCTGGCGCTGTATATTAACAAGTTCTTAAACCTCAGCCCTCCACAACACCAATGGGCCTCATATCCTGAGCAATAAAGTCATCAATTCCTTCCGTGATATTATTTTTGCATTTGGATGATAGAGGCTTAACATCCAGCGTGGTGTGGGTGTGTCTGGGGAACGCTACCGTTGTTGCGGGTGGGTGCGCCTGTAGTTATAAAACGATTATTAGACCATGAAATATGGCAATTCTGATATGTTCATATAGCCTACTAAAAACAGACAGGGCAACAAGCAGACAAGTTAGCTTACCGTTTTTAGGTGATATGCCATGTTTGTAGTCAGCTGCAATGTGCAAACTGTTGCTTGCAAATTTAGCATTAAACTTTTTTCCGTTACCTATTTTTGTAAAATGCTGCCACATTGGCGATGTCTTCGACATGGTCGAGGACTTACTGTAAATAAAACACTCACAATTAAACAAATATTCAGCAAACCATCAGACGAAGGCTTTCTAGTGCTTTCTTCAATCTGTCTCCGGTGGGTTGGGCTAATCCAAAAAAGGTGAAAACAAGGGGGGTGTTCTGAAGACAGACTGTTACCTGTGAAACAGGGATGCTCTGAAAACACCCCCATTTGCAGTTGGTGCTTTCCACCCATAGACCGTTACAGTCTATGCTTCCACTTGATAAAATTAACACAGCAAAAAAATCGACCAATCACAACTTTGGTCAAGCCAGAACGTATCAACCAATAAATCGACTAGTCGACTGGGAGGTTACAGCCCTAGTAAATAAATAAATGTTCTTCCTTAAAATCCAGGGGACATCCCTATGTTAAATTCCCATAGAGGCAGGCAGACCTATTATTATTATAGGCCAGTTATTTCATGGATCAGGATACTATGCATCCTGATAAAGTTCCCTTGGCCTTTGACAGACACACACACACACACACACACACACACACACACACATACATGGGGGGTGATGGGGGTTATGTTAATCCCAAAGGCCAAGGGAATTTTATCAGGATGCATAGTATCCTGATCCATGAAATAACTGGCTTTAAATAATAAAAATATGCCTGCCTCTATGGGAATTTAACATAGGGGTGTGTATACTCATGCCCCCTGTATTTTAAGGAAGAAAATTATTCATTCACAAAGAAAATTGGTGACCTTAATGGTTGGATTTTTCTCATTTATAGCATTAAAATCAATTTCCAAGAGATGATTTTTTTATTCCTCTTTTTAGCCAACTTAAGAAGGGGTTCCTATACTCATGAGCAGCACTGTATCTTGCACCCCTCATGCACAGTGTGATGTTGCCATGTCTACAATTATCTAACATCTGGAGAGGGATAAATATGACTAGTAAAGCTTCATAACAGCCCATGCATCTGTGTGAAATAAGTCATGGCTTCAAGGTCTTTCTTACAGAGTTCATCATCAGGCTACTTACTATGTCCTTGAGGGCTTGGGTGATGGTTTGATTGGTGTTGCCCCCCTTCATAATCATGGCTGACTTCACATCCTCGACCAACTTGGGCGCTCTGTTGTCCAAGAAGCGCTTGGAGCGCTTTGTCTTGGGTTTTCTGAGGATGGACACAAATAGTCAATTTTGTTCATTCTGTAACATTGCAGAAGTTACTGTTGGTCACTGTATACAAATTGACAATCTCACCAGTTTTAAAGCCTGTCAAAGCTGAGCTATAATAAAAGCAACAGTGGCAAAAAAACGCATGCATTCTCCTTTAATCCAACAACTGATTTCTAGCCTTTGCCCAGTTCAACTAAATATGACAAATTTAACATAAAAACCGTTTAAAAGTTTATTCTGCTCAAGAGAAAGTGCAACATTGTTAAAAGGACCCCTTTTTAAAAAAAAAGTATCCTAATTGTGATCATTAGTAGTGTTCCAAAATGATAAATATGTTAAAAATCAACAATAACAATTTTCATGTTTCATGATTAATTTAAATTTCATAATAGGTAGGACTGTAGGTTAGCCTAAATGGGCCATATTAACACTATTTTAGGCATTTGTAATTTGATACAAATATCCTACTATGTAAACTTAAGGAACAATGAGTTCATTCAGCAAATCTGAAATTGAGTGATATTTTATTTGATTGTTCATTTCATACCTATCCAGACTACGATGAGCATGAAAAAAGGAAACAAGATTCCCACGACGGTCCCTCTTCTGCACGCCTACCATAGTAATTCATATTATCCATTTCAACCCTTTGTTGGCAAAAGGGCACAAACCTTCACCTATATGCTAAATATGTAATGTCGCACTGTAATACAAGAGTGAAACTCATCAGTCAAATTAATGAGCCATGGTGTGGTTATCCTCCTATGGTTATGCAGTTCATCAGTAATCAGATTACAACTTTACAGGCATGACAGCTAGGGTTGGGCATCGAGAACCGATTCCTACTTGCAATCTTTTTTTTTTAAATTACGATTCAAGTAATTTCTTTAATGGAATCGTTTGGAGGATATAGTTTCAAATCTAATCATCAGATCTAAATTTAACAGCACAAGTTTTGATTTCCATAGCGACAGGCACAGCCATGGAGCACAAGAGGCGCTCTAGTGTGGCTTTATGTTGCATTGAAAAAGCTGTAAAACTGCAATCCACCATTGAATCAAAATAAAACCTTCCTCTTATTTGTAAATTAAGAATGTGACTGGTTTCAACTCCACCCCTCAAAGAATCAGAACCGATAACAACCGAAATCGAAAGGAACAACCGGAATTGGAATGAGAATTGTTAAAATCCAAATGATGCCCAACCCTAATGACAGCCCCTTCCATAGTGTAGCAGTTGTTGTATTTGCTTGGAAATTATTTAGAGCCTGTATCCATCTTGGACCTGTAGTTTTCTATCACAGAGAATTGGCCTTTGAAAACGTTGAGTCTCTTCTCTGTGTTGTTAGTCACTAGTAAATTTACTTTAAATACAGATTATATCCATCTTTATTCCATCCTTATTATAACATTGCAGTACTCTATTCTTCCCCTGGTATGCCAGTCTGACCATTGTGTGACCAATGTAAGGCTAGCTCACCCCATGAAACTGAATAATAACCTCAGCGTTATCTCCTTGTTGATGCATCTGAATGAGAGGAATTATTAGCCTTGGTGCATACAAGAAAGAAATATTAAAAAGGGAATAATCAATAAGGTAAATTACTACTACAATCAAGAACAAAATAGATATATTACAATAAAAAAGTATGTACAAACACACTATAACAAATAACTTTCCCTTTTAGAAAGGGAAAGGAAGAAAGTTGCACAGTTCTGTGCAGGTTGTACAAAAATACTGATTGGGGATGTGCAAAAGTTCACAATGGTCAAAAATAATAGTCCAGGATATGTATTAAAGTGATCATATTATGTTTTTGTCTTTTTCCTCTTTCCTTTGTGTTATATATCTTTTTTGATCACGTTATAGGTTTACAAACCGCTCCAAACAGCTCTTTTGTCGTCCAGCATTTATTTCTGTGACAAAGGTGCATCACTTTGTAACATGTTATAATGCTCTCCTAGCTGCTAACGTCCTCATACTCTGCTTCTGACTGGCTAGTAGTCCTTACCTAGGTACTGTCAGGGCATGCCCTCAAACTCTGCTTCTTACTGGCTAGTAGTCCTTATCTAAGTACTGCCCATGTGCGACTCCCAACAAAAATGGAACAGAAGTGAGATGTCTCACTCTGTAGCTAAAACAGAGAGCTCAACACATAGGGTGAAAAGAGGAGCTGCAGCGATGTGCAGTACAACAAATGTTTTTTTAATTAAAACATGTAAACCTATTCTGATATAACCTCTAAATACGAGTATGAACCTGAAAATGAGCATAATATGAGCACTTTAGTTTAATATAACGTGTAGTGACTGAGGGTGGGGGGTAAGAGTCTGCCAGTCCGTCAGGGGAGGGTACCGGGCCTTGTTCTGGTGGTGGGCGGTTTTGGTCGTGATGGACCGCAGCCTCCTGCCTGTGTCCGGGGTGGGAGGGACACCGAACTAACGCCACCAGTTACATGCTTGACACGACATTTAATTTACATCGTGTGGTTTCACTGTATGTAACGTTAGATAACAAGCAATTTGAATTGACCGGAAACAACCTGATAATAATTCAACCTCACGTCATGTTACGTTACAGAAAGCTGTGTAAAGTAAAACAAGAACTTGTTGGCTAACATTAGCTGGCAGACGCCATGTTCGGCTAACGTTAGATAGCGGTCTTAATAAAGTCAGTTCCACGAGCACTGAACAACATACAGACGCTTGAACACAGTGAGTTCTCAGGAATGCATGGCCAAACTTACATTATTCCGTCTAACTGCGTCATTTTTGTTTCTTTCCTCGTGTCCCCGTCAGCTACACGAGCGGTTCTTCCTCCACGTGAATAAATGCGGCGGAAGACAACATTGGTGGATTACTTCCTCTTCGGTAGAACTGTGGTTGATTTCCTGCTTCAAATGAATTACCGCCATCTAGTGTCAAAACTCCACTCCACTCCACTCCGCAGCAGTCGCCACCCTGGTATGCTGCCCTGGTATGCTACCAGGGTGGTGCTTAATGTGGCCGTCTGACTCCATCCACGTTAAGCACCGCCTTTCCATACTTACCGAACGGCATCACCGGGGTGTGGCAGCACATTCACAAACACCACTACATTAAGTACTTAAGTAGGCTACATAATAAACACTGCAGCTTATGAAAACATATTACACAGGTAGGCTACTTTGGGAATATAGTCATTGCATGCATGTAAACCAAATAAAGATGGATTTGCAAATTGTACTGTTAACTGAATTAAGTTTGACATGTTTTGTGCGGGATCCCCTATTAACGAGATAAAGCTGGTATCAGTGGGACATACCAAAATAGTAAACATAAACAGCCTTCTAAGTATCAAATAACATAACTAATATTATATATAATAATATAATAGCAAAAAATGTTTTATCCCACAGCACATACCGTCCACTAGGGCCGAGGTTTCTTCTTCTTCTTCTGTGGTTATAGGCGGTTGGCTGCCACCGACTTATTCCCCACCCCTCTGCCTATTCTCTAATAATCTAATCATGTCTCTAATAAACTAATTATGTCTCTAATAAACTAATCACATCTCTAATAAACTAATCTCCTCAATCTGGGCTCCGAACAGCCCTTGCACTCTCTTTCCAGTAATTCCCAAGATGCTTAGCTCCAGGGAGCTTATTACCCGGAGTCATTATGTTTTTTCACCTCGTGGTTTTCCCTGGATTGAGGTTGCACCTAAATCATGGTTGCAGCTGCTGTCGTAATCACGCTCGGCATCCTGCTACGCCCTACTACGCCCTGAACTGCTACAACTATTATTTCTAGTCATAGTTTCACTACGTTTATTATTACTATAATTGCCCCTGTTCATCATACCAACTGCTATAATTATTATGAATCCTATTTCTCCCTATCTGTATATCTGTATCAGTGTCTCTGTGTGATCGACAGACAGAGCCTTGGTCTGGCCAAGGTTTCTGCCTAAAAGGAGTTTTTCCTCACCACTGTTGCACTAAATGCTTGCTCTTGGGCGGCTGTGGCTCAGTAGTAGAGTGGTTGCCTGCCAATTGGAAGGTTGGTGGTTCAATCCCTGGCCCTGTAGTCCCATGTCTAAGTGTCCTTGGGCAAGACACTGAACCCTGAGGTGCCCCGATGTTGCGCCATCGGAGTGTGAATGTGTGTGAGTGTTTATCTGATGAGCAGGTGGCACCTTGTACGGCAGCCTCGGCCACAGTGTGTGACTGTGTGTCGATGGTGAATGGATCCTGTATAATGTAAAAGCCTAGACTAGAAAAGAGCTATATAAATACAGCCCATCTTGGGGGAATTACTGGAATTGTTGGGTCTTTGGAGAATTTTAGATTATACCTACTCTATCTGTAAAGTGTCTTGAGATGACTCTTGTTATGAGTTGATATTATATATAAAATTGAATTGAATAGAATTGAATATCCCAAAAACTTTCTTGCAGTATCAACAGCTATTTATATACAGAAATGCCAACAACCCAACCCTTGTCCCTATACAAACAATATTCATCATGCTACCTGACTAGTTCTCCCTTACTTCCTCAATCTTTCCTTCCCTATCTGCTTTCTCGTGCCTTAGCCTTCTCTTGGACCTGATCTTCATGACTTGATCTGTTTCTTTCTCTTTGGACGGTCGGCTTGCCATGCCTCATGAACAGTGGTGGAATGTTACTAAGTATTACTCA
Organism: Percina caprodes; assembly: GCA_013375575.1. Lineage (NCBI taxonomy): Eukaryota > Metazoa > Chordata > Actinopteri > Perciformes > Percidae > Percina > Percina caprodes. The sequence continues at coordinate 1,174,401 of JABXJD010000161.1, read as the reverse complement.
AGTACTGTACTTATGTGATGTATTAATGTATATGTAATTTGAGGTACTTGTACTTTACTTGAGTCTTTTAATGCTACTTTCTAGCTTTGAGTTTACAAACACAAAGCACATGTTATTTATAAAGTACAATGTTTTATAATGTTTTTTTCAATGAAACTACTCAACAATATTACGGCCTACAAGTCCAGCTGAAATTATTCAATTATTAATCACTTCTTGTCCAAATCTACGCTCTATCAAAAATGTTTCTATGTCATAATCGTGTGTGATGAGCTCCAAAAAGCTCCTTGTGGTGTGTAAACCTTGTTACTGTCCACCTGAAAGGTGAAAAAAACATTGATGACATTTATTCCCACGTGAGATTAATGTGTTTGTACTTTTTCTCAGATTGTATTGTTTCTTTTTTTTTTTTCTTTCCGTGGACCCCATCTTGTCCCTTTGTGTCTGAGGAAAACTGAGAAAGTAATGATTTTGGACTGACAGTCACATGTTTTGTAATGAGGGTCTGACAATACACTGTCTTTACATTTCATTCAAAGCAGATCAGTTCACTCACTGTCCGCCAGGTGGAAGACTGGCCAACCGCATGAAAGGGTAATGTCACAGAAATGTTAGGATTAACCCTGTGGAGGAAACTTAGGGACAGTGTATAGCAGTGGTGGAAGAAGCATTCAGATCCTTTACTTAAGTAAAAGTACTAATTCCACAATATAAATGTCAAAATACTCTGGTACAAGTAAAAGTCTTGCATTGAAAATGTTACTTAAGAAAAAGTATGTAGTATGTATCAGGAAAATGTACTTAAAGTTTTAAAATTAGAAGTACTCAATTCAGAAAAAGCTCCCAAACTTTAGAAACTGGAAACGATCCAAACAGTGTTTAATGGTCTAATCATTTCAGCTGGACTTGTAGGCATTATATTGTTAGCTAGTTTCATTTATGATTTATGACATTTTTTTTTTTAATCTTCATTTCAATCTGGATTCCACTCACAACACAGCACTGAAAAACCATCCTCAAAGTCACCAATGACCTTCTCCTCGTCTCTGACTCTGGCCCCCTCTCCATTCTTATCATGCTCGACATCCCTGCAGCCTTCAACACCATCAACCACTCCATCCTCCTGTCCCGACTGGAAATCTACTGCAACATCACAGGCTCTGCACTCTCTTGGCTCCGTTTCTATCTTGCCAGCAGACAACAGTTCATATACATCAACAACTGTACCTCCTCCATTGCTCCTCTGTCACAAGGCGTCCCCCAAGGTTCAGGTTTTATTGTTTTTAATTGCTTTTAACTTTTATGTGGTGGTTTTATTGAGTATCTGTTTTTAATGTGCTATGCTGATTTTACTGTAGTAGTAATAGTGTCTTTGAGTACCATGGAAAGCACTATATCAATAAAATGTATTATTATTATTATGTTATTTGTAAAGTAACTAGTAACTAAAGCTGTCAGATTAATGTAGAGGCGTAAAAATTACAATATTTCTCTCTGAAATGTGAGAAGTTGCAGTGTTTGCCTAGACGGGCGGGGGAGGGTGTATAGCTACAGACAATGCACCTATCTCTTTGATTAGCACCATCCAAGACAATTGTGATTGATTTAAAGAAATGCCAATAAACTAGAGGACGTTTGTCTCCCATCCCGGAATGCTGTGTGGACTCGCCAGACCCTCCTCTGTACGGCTGTGGAGGAAGGTCTGGCAATGCGAGACTCTTATGCCTGACACACCCCTCCTGAAGGCTGTCGCCAAGCAACGTCCAGAGTTTTCAGCTGTGTCCTGGAGACCCTGTCGCCAGGTGCTCTTTGTTTGGCATCTTTTCCTCTTCCTTGGAGGGTTCCATGTCAAAACTTGTCTGGTGGTGTTTGACACTGGTTTTCGTGGTATGTGCCTACACAATAATCAAATAATATCATATTATTGACAGGTGGCATTCAGCTGCCTTATATGCACTTATACAACACAATATACATTTAACTGCTAATACTTCTCTGTACTTCTACTGTTGTCTTTGGTTCAAATGTGCCCACTTTTAAAAAAGTTTTTAATATCAGAAATATGGGTTTCTTACAACCAAATTTCCCCAAAAGGGGAGGCTTACAGGCTGCATGCCTGTACAGGCTGCATGAATAGAATTTTGGGTGTTTCATTTAACTTTATAGCATTTGAAAAAAAAAGTTAAATGGTTAAATTATCCTCCTGACTAGACTTTGACATTTACCAGTCTGTAATTCACTCAACATCCTCTGATTTGTATTTGTCAGCTTTTTTTTTAACTACAAAAAATAAGGTATAATGCCACTTAAATTAGGTTAATTGACTGTCAATAAAAAAATAAAACACTAAAAAAAGTGAAAATATATTGCGTCAAAACCATAAAAAAAGTTCATTTTCAGTTTTGACCCAAAATGAGAACAAGTTCATGGTCGATGGGAAGACAACACGAGAGTTAGAGCTATAGTCCACATGATACAAGCCTTCCGTGACCGCGCACCACCCCCACCCCTCCTCCATGCAGTTGCTAGTAGCCAAGGAGGACACAGAGGATTAAAAAAACATGATGGACTCTTCAGAAGAGCTCATTATCTTTAGTTTCTGCGCAGGAAAGTAACAGGACGCCACAATCTTCTGAACATAGTCATACTGAGAAATACAGAGTTGTGTGGAGTCTCAATTAACTTTGTAGCAACTCATATGGGAATGGCTTGAATGTAACGTTCATTAATATCAAAAAGGTATGCACTTAAACTTTAAGTAAGTGGAGAGTTATTAAAAAGTTGTTTGCTGTTTTTCTCAGGAGCAGAAAGAAGGACGGCCCATTTGTATATTGCTCCAGCCTTATAAAAGGAAAACCAAACATTTGCTTGTTTCAGCTGCTTAAAGGAAAACTCTAGCAGTGGTGGACGTACTGTACTTAAGTGCAAATTTAAGGTACTTGTACTTTTAATACTACTTTCCTGATGATACTTCCATACTTTTACTTAAAGGGATATTTCACCGTTGGAAAGATGAATATATCTTTAAATTGGGTCACTTATGTAATGAAATTGGTGCCTGAAAATGTGTTTTTGGCTCATGTGGATAAAAGTAGGCTGCTGAAAAGAGAGAGCTGTTTCGTAGCTTCAAAATGGCTGACACTGGACTTGCTTTGGCTCCCTTCGGGTAAAGAGTCCAACCCCTTATGGGCAGGTTAAAAACATGCGGAACTAGCTGGCTTGTAGTTCCCTGCCTTTGGGCAAAAATGCCTTTTTCCAGAACTACAATACAGAGATCTCTCGTCTCAGGGGACATGAGGGAGGGAAGCACGACCATTCAAAAATACTACCGGGTTTTTACTGATACAAATCGTAATGCTAATTGGTCAAGTATTTCAAGTGAAGTTTTCAGGTTTAAGTAACACTTTCAATGCACCTTTACTTGTATTAGAGTATTTTTTCAGTGTGGTATTAGTAATTAGTAATACTTCTTCCACAGCTGCTCTAAAGTTGGGGAACTCATACAATAGACAGATTAAAAATCAGTGATCAAAACTGAAGCTGAGCTATCCTGACATTTAGTCTTATTGCATTAATGTTTGTGTATTGTATAAGAGATGCTTGTCTGCAGCAATCCAGTGTTTTTTTATTTGACATGCTAGGGACTAAAAGTCATTATTTCTCAGATTGTGTTGCTTGGTATTTTTAAGGGTCCCATGATATGGTGCTCTTTGGATGCTTTTATGTAGACCTTCAGATACAGACAATACTTTACTGAAGTCTCTTTTATACAGACCTTAGTGGTCCCCTAATACTGTATCTGAAGTCTCTTTTATACAGACCTTAGCGGTCCCCTAATACTGTATCTGAAGTCTCTTTTATACAGACCTTAGTGGTCCCCTAATGCTGTATCTGAAGTCTTTTATACAGACCTTAGTGGTCCCCTAATACTGTATCTGAAGTCTTTTATACAGACCTTAGTGGTCCCCTAATACTGTATCTGAAGTCTCTTTTATACAGACCTTAGTGGTCCCCTAATACTGTATCTGAAGTCTCTTTTATACAGACCTTAGTGGTCCCCTAATGCTGTATCTGAAGTCTTTTATACAGACCTTAGTGGTCCCCTAATGCTGTATCTGAAGTCTTTTATACAGACCTTAGTGGTCCCCTAATACTGTATCTGAAGTCTCTTTTATACAGACCTTAGTGGTCCCCTAATGCTGTATCTGAAGTCTTTTATACAGACCTTAGTGGTCCCTAATACTGTATCTGAAGTCTCTTTTATATAGACCTTAGTGGTCCCCTAATACTGTATCTGAAGTCTCTTTTATATAGACCTTAGTGGTCCCCTAATACTGTATCTGAAGTATTTTATACAGACCTTAGTGGTCCCCTAATACTGTATCTGAAGTCTCTTTTATATAGACCTTAGTGGTCCCCTAATACTGTATCTGAAGTCTCTTTTATATAGACCTTAGTGGTCCCCTAATACTGTATCTGAAGTCTCTTTTATATAGACCTTAGTGGTCCCCTAATACTGTATCTGAAGTCTCTTTTATATAGACCTTAGTGGTCCCCTAATACTGTATCTGAAGTCTCTTTTATATAGACCTTAGTGGTCCTCTAATACTGTATCTGAAGTCTTTTATATAGACCTTAGTCGTCCCCTAATACTGTATCTGAAGTTATAGTCATAAGGGGCAGGATTCCCAATCAGCCCATCAAAGCTTTTATTTTCTTAACCCTTGTGTTATCTTCCCATCAAAATTGACAGTCACTTTTGAATCAATGTTTTTAACCCTTTCTTACGTTTGTCACTTTTTGATGTTTAACACTATGTAACACTAACTTATTGTTTTAGTTATTGAAATTTATGGTCAATAAACCTCATTATTGGAAATTATTAAAAGCAGAAATTAGGAATTATTCAGGCTAAAATTAAAGTAATGTATGTTATGTTAATGGATAATCACAGACTGGAATATGTCAACTTTTATTCAATACTATTTCAAAAGCAATTTCTACAAGTGCTGTAAAATTAAATAAGAAACCCCAAAATTCATGAAAGTAGAGATTTGTACATGCCAAAGAGCGTTGTGTGGAATCAATCCTGTTATTTTGGGAAATTAAAAAGAACATTGATATAGGAAAATGGGTCAATTTGACCAGAGGACAACATGAGGGTTAAAAGGCAGGAAAGGATACCCAGGGCTCGGTTTACACCCATCACCATTTCTAGCCTCTGGCAGCCATAGGCAGGCTGGGGGAATGCAAAGTAATGTTAAAACACCTCATAAAGTGAGATTTTTATGTTTTGTGTTGAAGATCCTCTTGAATGACAAGCTTTGTCCCTGAATGCTCTGGACAAAAAGCCTTCAAATAAAGAACAGTTGCACAGATGAGTATCTTTTATTGAAGCATCAAGCTCGTAGCACAGATATATTTAGCACATCTTGACCATCCAAAGAACAGCAAAAAAAGAACTAGAACAGCAAAGTTTCTCCTTCAGTACATCCTGCAACTGCACCCTCTCTGACCCGGGGGAGGCTTTCACTTTCTCTGGAGAGAATATTAAGAGAAAGGGACAGTGAAAACTTAAAAAAAAAATTACATGATTTAGTCAGCTTTGAAAAAGTCATCTCATAACTTCAGAACAAACTAGTTTAACAAAATAAAACATTGGGACAAAAAAAAAAAAAAAAAAAAAAAAAAAAAAAAAAAAAAGATTGGTCCGCAGCAAAAATACAAAATATTTTTGTATAAAATTCTATTACCATTCAACTGCAAAAATGCATTGTGAGTTCACTGTATATATAAAAAAAAAAAAAAAAAAAAAGAAAAGATTCACACCAACCAAGTTAAAATGTACTTAATCCAAGAACAGTTGGTGTTAAAACTTCAGTATTTCTGAACAGTTTAAATGTGTGAGCTCATATTAAAAGAAACGGGAAAAAAAAACCTTTAACAGTCATTCACTTCAGTTCTTTTGACAGCAAGTTGAGAGTAGTTCATGTAAGAGCAGAGATTGGTCCTCAGGGAAAGAATGAAACCACTCCAAAAAGCTGTGATAGACAAAGCAAGGCGGAAATTATTCCAAGTGTCAACGTCACTGCTAGTTCTTACATTAACTAATCCAACTTAATCTACTGGTCCAACTGGCTGAAAGAAGAGCCTTAGGTGTAAATGCTTTGCTATAGGCTGATTGCACACATATCAAAAGAAGTAATGCAACACAGGGCCAAAAGCAGGTTATGTTTCCCGCTGCGTCTTCTCCGCTTCTAAATTCAAACTGCATTCTCTGGCAGGAGAAGCATTGTGAACGCCATGGAAACAAAACGGCAGGCGGAGAAGTTTAAAAGTAATAATCACAGACGCCCAACCTGCTTTCAGCACTTGTCCACAACTCGAAATGTAAGATTAATACAAGGTAACTCGACACCTAAAAAGGAGGAGAAAGAAAGAAAAACAGTCCCCGCCAAACCGAAACATATCAGGTATAAACTTTCAGCTGATAAAACAAGAGGAAGGTGAAGCACACAGACCTATGGACAAAAAAATAAAAGGGGGAGAGGAAGAGACGGCGCTACACTACACTGTCAAGCAACACGGCACTAGTAGTCACATGCACTATAGTGTCACAGGACCCCCCCACCACAATGAACAAAAGGGCATTGATCCAAAAAAAAAAAAAAAAAAAAACTGCTAGGGCAGTCACATTTTCGACCGATTCACTGCAAAAACGTATGGGCACAATAAATTTAATAAAATGGCAGTTTATGCAGCGGTTACTTGTGGAATGATCCGGGATCACCCTGGCATGCTCAGACTGGTGGGCCTCTATTGTGCGCTTACAGATTTCTGTATGGGGCGGAAAGAGAGAGAGGATGGATATTATGTGGGAAAAAGAAAAATGCTTTGCTGGGCAACTAAGCAAAAAAGTGTCCGATTCATTATTTCCCATTCAGAGCAGGCGCGGCCAGGAGGGCTGGCTTTCGCCGTGTCATGGTTCTGGGGCCAGCGGACAGTCTGACTCTGGCAGGGGGACACCTGCTAAGAGCTGGACAATGGCTGGTCGGCAGAGGGCATTATGAGCTGGGGGTGAGGGAAAAGAAGGGTGGGGGGTTTGCTCTATCTACTGGAGCGGTACATTCAGCTCAAACCTGGTCCAGGCTTTTCTCTAGAGACGTGTACATTCGAAAGACAGGGGACAGACTGCTGCTTTTTGCAGCCTGAGCTACATTCAGTTTAAACATTTTCATCACTTCATGTGAACGTGGAAGCTAGAGTGCTAAATATGACTTGGGGGTGGGGGCGCGGTGTAGCAGGTTTAAGACCCAGAAGCTTCCTATAGATACAGCATGCTGTATTTAAAAAGAAAAAAGAAGCCTGGGCAAAACAAAGTGCACATATTCATTGTCGTGAATTATTCATGGACATACATTTTTCAACATACGAGTGAGCTTCTAGGTTTGTTTTAGAGCACTTTACATTGACCAATAAGCTGCAAACCTTTATCCAATAGTGCAACATTAAATAGCATCAAGTACTAACTCAAATGGGACAATGTGATCGATTAGAATGGCCACAAAGCTTTACCGGACAAATACAGTCAATTAAACTTTAGACAAAAGGTTGACCTTCAATTTGTACCATGAGTAACCCATTATTATTTCATTTTATTTATTTATTTTTAAAGCGCACACAAATTTGTTGCAATTCATAAATGCCAAATTGGACAGCAGATTAGGCAAGGCAAGTCAAAGTTGAAATGGCGGACTTAGGATGGTTAAGAGGCAGACTGGTCTGAGCATGTCAGGGCCCTGGCCTAGTGCGGGCGGAAGCCTTGTCTGTGGGGGATGAGGGGGGAGACCTGCAGGAAGGGAACGTTGTACTGGGCACAGGTGGACAGCCTCAAACAGAGCGTGTCTAATTCCTCTACATGCACTTCAAGATCACAGCAAGAGTGAGCTAGGATATCGAAACGGAGAAAAGAGCTTCCATGCAAGAGATCTAAGTCACAGGGACAACAATGCGAACAACTCAAACTGGAGGATGAACTAGGGCTCGCGGCCGCGCCAGCACCCGGAGATTCGGAACGGCGACAGCAGCAGGCGGGGCGGGAGGGGAAGAGGAGGGGGGAGGAAGAGGGCAAACTCTCTACGGGGGGGTGAATATGGCCGCCGGGGGGGCGCCCCAGGTGGCCCCCTCTCTTTTTACGCCTCTTCTTCATCCTCAACCCTCAGCTCTGCTGGTTCTGCTGGCGGCTCTTGGCGTAGCTAGTGAAGACAAAATTGTAATCGTTGAATTGAGCCAACTGGCGGTCGAGGCGCTTGTAGCCCTCCATCGTCTGGGCAGGAGTAAAGACACTGCGACATTTAGAGCTCTGCGGGGAAGGGGCAAAGGCAGGGACAAACAGACAAGTTACTCAGTGGCAACTTCCATTAAAATCCCTCTGAAGGAAAACACGTTTAATAAAAATATAAAAAAACCTACCTGGTTGACAAAAAGCGTAGTCACAAATTTCCCTGGCTTGAACACCTCCACCACCTTACTAACCAGATCATCGTACGAGGTCTCGGAGAGGTTGGTTTCGAAGCTGACGTAGGAGAACTCCGGTTCCGGGGTGATGTGGATGGTCCAGTAAGTTCCCTGGAAAGACAACGAGCAGAGCCACATTCCAGAAATGTTTCAAGTAGCAGGCAAGGCGAAAGGCGAGACAGATAAGAGAGCAAACAGACACTCACGTCAGTCTTCATTCCATTCATTGAGTATCCACAAGGGTTGAACAGTGTGGCGTCGATCACAGAACCTGGTATCAGGTCACGAATTCCACTCATCTACAACAAGAGACAGAAGACGGTCGACATAAATTAATAATTAAACCATCGATCACAATTCTCCAGGTTTGCCCATTCATTTTGGCTCTGTGTGTTGCCGTTCTTAGAGCGCTGTGGAGATAGAGCTGGCTGACAATGAGAGACTGCCATTTAACGTGCCCCCACCCCCCCCCCCACATGACCTTTTTGAGGAAGAAGGTAAAGTGCATTGTTGCCCCCTTCCACCACTACCGATATGTGATCTCCTTCATAGCGCCGCTTGGTCGTAAACTGCTGACAAACATAACATTATGTTAAAGGTCCCATGGTACAAAGATTTAACATTCAACGTTAAATTGAGGTCCCCCAGTGGCTAGAAATGGTGATGGTGCTCTGCTTCTCTAGGCTGAAGCTAATGTTAGCCCCCAAATAAATTTAGCAAGCTAAACTACAGCAGCATGGCAAAAGAGGTTTACTCCTCAACGCAGCGGGCCCATGGTTCGAATCCCACCTGCGGCCCTTTGCTGAATGTCAACTGCCTCCCTTTTCATTTCTTCAGCTGTCATGTCAAAAACTGCCTAAAAACTAATCTTAAAAAAAAAAAAAAAAAAAAGCTGATGTAAGCTACCTTTTAAATGTTTCTTCTTTTGCCTGTATTTATCCAGCATGAGGAACATTTCCACTTTGTTTCCCCACACATTAGGCACAGGCTTCAAATGCACGCTCATGCACTTAATGGGGATTCTCAGGAGGTGAACTGGCACCCTTTCAGCTACTAATCCACAAATAGTTTGGTCTGTATGGGAACTTTAACTGCAGACAACAGTTCCTGACCTACTCCACGCTAGGTCCAACCACTGGCCTAACTTAGGGCTGCACGATTATGGCCAAAATGATAATCACGATTATTTTGATCAATATTGTGATCACGATTAAGCATCAATTATTTGTTGATTTTAACCAAAACATTTTATTGTCACATAGACCATTTATAACTGCTTTCACATCCATATTATGCTACATTCTTCTTATGTAGAAGTTGTTAGTTGTTAAGTTAGACATACAGCTGCAACACATGTAAATGAAAATTAGCCATCTGAAATAAATAGCGTTTTAATGCATCTGAGAAAGCTCCTTCACTTATTTTCAACAATAACTGATTAAAAGAGCTAGGAGAGAGAGAGAGTGAGTGCAATGGAAGCTACTCACAGATAGACGGCTGAGTTATTATGAATGGGACCAGCACGGGTCAGCAGAGTTACACACGTGTGTATGAAATGTCTGTATAGTCACTGCGCTGCATTTTTATTAACTGATATTCTGGCCATAATCACATCTCTTGCAGGTCAAGCAGGTTTTGTCTCACACGCCATTTGCCTACTCTACTCGCCGTGGCATATACCAGCAGAAACACTGGTACAATACCCCTGCTTAATATACAGCAGTAAAATTAAACCATATCGTATATAAACAACATTGCAGCGGATGAGAGGACATTAGCACCGATGCAACCTAGAGGAAAAATATTACTCGTGTCCTAGAGCCCTGTGAGCTAACGGACAATAACTAGCCTAGCCAACCAGGCTATTAGCCCTAGCCTAACCAAACCTCAACTTAATCCCATCACAACACTGGAGAGCGCGCGCACGAACAAGTCTACTTACACGAGTGACATCACTTGCAGAAACACCATCTTTCATATAGAACTGGTCCATAATGGCTGGATCGAGGTCACTCATCAGAACTTCCAGCGTCTGGTCCGCATGCTTGTTCTGCCAGTAATCTGGTAAATCCAGGGTGAACAGGTACCTGTCGGGAGGTCATTTATTAAATCACGGAGGGTAACTATGACAAGACAGTAGGGGTGTGATGAGACACTAGATTGGGTTCACGAGAACATGTTAAAGAAAACTTCAAATAAGAAATATGACTGGAAAACTCTTCTTGACTCAAAGAACCAACGTTACCAAGTGTTGCATTGCAGCAGCGATAAAGGAAGCTGCTCTTGTATCGATTTGTGACCATTTTAGGATGAGGGGAGAACATTTATCTGTAAAATATCTTTAAAAATAAAGTAAGCCTCTACTGGCGGCGGGTCTGCACTTGTGACCAATATTGCGAGACAATTTCTACCTCTAAACGAAGTCCCGTCACATTTTAATCTTGCAAGACAAGCTCTCGTCACACCTCTACAAGACAGCAAAGGAGGTCCGCAAAGCGCTTTCATACATGCAGAAATATGTAAAACAGACCAACATGCAGCAATATCCTGCTGTGGCTGAAATGCTGCCACACAAAAGACTACAATTGGCTGCTTCCCCCCCTTCCAAGGCGTGACAGCACTGCCGCTATTGTTTTCATCTTGTGAGTCAGTGTGTGTGTGTGTGTGTGTGTGTGTGTGGGGGACAGGTTTGACTGCTTTGCCAGGTGTTTGTTGGCCACTGCGACAGCGTCGCAACCGTGCAGGATGCAGACAGAAAATTTACAGGCGTGTAGTTTTGGTCAAAAGGAAGGCGGAGATCAAAAATCTGAATTCTTTGTTATTCGTCACATACAATTTGACAGTACAATGTCTTGCATGTAACCCATCCTAAGTATTTGGAGCAGCGGACAGCTATACATGCAGTGTCTGAATGTGGTCCGAGCAAGGATGCCAGAAGTAGACCCCCAAAAAACAAAAAAAACAAAAACTTGGCATCGCAGCAGTTGTGATCTCTAAACTCCATTATTTGCCAAGTTATTCAGAGAGAAACAAGGAAATTGCTGCAACATCGTTGAAGGATAAACATCAGTATAGAGCACAAGTCAGTTCTACTTTATACTAAAGTATTTACCAACACGGTGTGGTACAAGTACTGGAAATTGTGTGATGCTTACCAGCAGTCAGAGTTCAAACGTCCCATACAGTAGGCTGCACCATCTGGAAGATGCAGAAAGAAAGTTGGTTGACTGTTCAGTTTTATAGTCACCGTTCGTTCACCTAGTCTGGCATTGCCAGGCCTGGCTAGTTCACACGGCATTCCGGGATAGGACAAACGTGCTCTGGTTTTTTGGCATTTCTTAATCACAATCACCTTGGGCGTCGCCAAGCGCAGGACGGAGCCACAGTGCTGCTGCAAAACAGCCTCAGGCAGGAACAGTTTTGGTGTAACGTGTACGTTGAAAAGTTGTTGTAGCCGTGCAACAGAAAACTGCATGCCTAGTCTAGCTAGCTGTCTCGATTTACCGTGCAGAGATCTGAGGAGCAGTTAACCATAGTTCTCAGGAATCCAAAGTTTAGAACACCAACACAAAGAAAAAAAAAAAAAAAAAAAAAAGAAAAACACCAAGAAAGGTAACGGCCATCCGGCCAAAAAGACGAGACCTGGCGGAGTTTCCAAGGGCACCGGCACAATCCCGGACGGGGAAAGTCGTGGCTATAGACTACGAATGGTAGTCTATAGCCACGACTTTCCCCGTCCGGGAAATATCGAATATGGAATTGCATGCATCATCTATTTGATTTGTAGAGCACAAGTTAACGTCACACAGCAGACATTCTGGAGGTGGTGTACCATTTTGGTTTCTGTAAAATGCTTTTTCAGAGCAGGATAATGAAAAGATAGTGCTAAGATTCTGTAAGGTTACGTACTTGGGAAAATCTGGCTGAGGAAGTCCACTTCCTCCTGGAAGTTTCGATGAGGGAACTCTTGATGGGTTGGCTTCATAAAGTTCTTGCGGGAGTAAAAGAAATTCTGCAACAAGAAAAAATAAAAAAACAGAAAAGTTTTTTGTTTGAATTCATCTCAGTCTCTGAATGCGTGTTTTTCCATATACGCGGCGTACCTCGATGGCATCGAAGCCGCAGTACTCCCTGGCGAGTTCCAGCAGAGGCACCAGTGCTTGCAGTAAGAGGGTGGTTCCGCACGTCTTCAAAATGAAACGTCTCTTGGAGACAAACATGCTACTCTCACTGTGGAAAGCAAAGAAGTACACGAGGTGATAAACATCTGTGCTCACACTACTCGCTCAGTGTTCTCCTTCCACTCATGCACTGCTTTTCTCCCTGTGGGTCCACTGAGCTTACATCACAGATCTAATTTAAAATGGGCACAAATACTTTTATAGCCAAAGCTTTAATAAATTAGTATCTCTTTTTCCATCTCTACTGTATTCTTGCTAAAAATGGATGATGGCAATGTTAGTTTCCTTGCGGGAGTCATCCTAAAAGGATTAATTAAGAGAAGCCTAATAACATAATTACACACCCGTTAAAAGTTGTTTTAACGAGACGACAGGATCATCAACCTGGCGGCAGAGGTGATGCAGACTCAAGAGATCCAGCCTGTCTCACATCGCCGTGGTCAGGGGAAACTCTTCAGGGAGGTTCACAAAACCTCCAAAATGTACTTTACATTTGATCCTAAAGCACATTTAATAGGATTTTGACAGCAAAACATTGTGAGGCTTGAATTGGCAAAACATTTATCAACCCATTAAAATAATTTTGCCTTAGATATTTTTTCCTCTTCAAGTTTGTATTAAATATAATCTTATTTTCTCAATGAAAGGTAAGGAAGCAAGTGTACGTGTGACGTAAAAAGGCAATTAATTGGCCAGTAAAATATATTGTTGGCCGGTGGATTTTTCACCAGAGTCAAAACAGTCGATTTCAGCCGGTTTCTTCCTGCGCAACTGAATGTCAAGCACAGTGCCAACATTTCCAGGATTATAAGTTGGCACATATTGAACATGTTTGCACAAGCGGAACTCCTGAATATTAACAGGAATGGCCATGTAGCCATACCCACACGAAAGAACAAGTAGTAAAAAAAAAAAAAAAAAAGCAGAAAGCTGCAGCTTAAAAAAAAAGAAAAAAAAAAAGACCTCTGATAAGATAGACTCACCATCTTAAATACCCAGAGTGCATTAAGAATGTGTCATGCAACATCTGTCAAAAATATTAGTGGGAACATATATTACACATGTTGATTGCAAATGCAATAAAAAAAACGTGTTGATACCATGTCAACGTGGTTACTGGTCATTTGTAGACTCGACACGCAGCTGCATCACAGTTCGACTGTGATGAAGAGTGAAATTACTTCTCGGTTGCCATGACAACTTGTTTTTATCTGCCATCTGCCAGAGTGGTTTGATTTTTTTAAATTAGTACAGCAGAATGCATCTTTGTTTCTGGTCGGGTAGCTGTGGCCACAAACGGAGCTTGTGAACGGTTCAGATAGTGTTGAAGCGGGGTTACCTTGTTACATCCCTTTTGGATAGAATCCAACCATTTAAAGCTATGCGGCACGTAACGTCTGTGCCCAGGAGGAGACTGCTCTCAGTGGCAAGCAGCTTACCGGTGACCGCTGTCTAATCCTGCCCACCTTTTAAATCAGGAGGAAAACAGGGGAGACATACTGCAAATAAAGACACTCACCTGAGTATATAAGCTTCCTGCTTGTCAGACTTTGTCACACTTATGATCAAACAATGCACATTCTCCAGAAGTTTGTCCCACTCAAACCTAAAATAAAAAGACAAATGAAAAGCAACAATTAGCACTTTGATTATTTAACACATTACCTCGAACTTCCAGTTCAAATTTGAAGTTTCCCCTAGATATTTTTCCCTTTTGAACCCATTTTTGGCATTCAATAGGACAAAATGAGTTTATTTGGAGAAAAAATAAATAAATAAAAAAAGTTGACTATTCTGTTTTTGTGATCATTAGATTAAAATGTTGAATTTCACAGCTCTACCTTCGTTCAAAATACTGTATTGACTGTTTCCAATGTCGATGTCCACTTCAAGGTAGAAAACCTCATTTCTCCCCCCCCACCCCAAAACACACGAAAATAAGTGGAGTTGTTATGACCGTATCTTTGAATAAGGAAAGCCCACACTCCTCTACAGTCATAACAGGGAGAATGCCCTTAATGGAAAGTAATGGTGCTATGGGGAATAATCAGGAAACAAACAAATCTCAAATGGATGTGGAATAGACCCGTCTTTGGGTTGTTTGGATATTGGCCCAGCCCCCTTAGCTGGGGCAGACAACACATCCAGCGCTCTGCTGGGCGACAGGAGGGCTGCTTCTGCATGTCGAGTAGGAAGCACAGCCTGGGGCGACTGTGGGATCCTGACACTAACCTAATGATATGCTTGACGTCACATCCGTTAGCTTAATTTACAGAACTATAGTTAGCTTAAAACAGACGTTTGTATATTCGACTTGGTAACTAAACGCTTTCTGCTAACCTGGCGCTGGCATGTCGTTGGGTTAGTGTCCGGCTCACAGTCTTCCTGCTGATTCCTAATGACTGTATCTGCTTTTGTCTTTATAGCAGAGCTTTAAGTCAGCAGCTCATAACAACCTAAGTTATGGATAATTTGCATTGTTGGTAGTGCATCAAACCACAGCAGCTTTTATGCATATTTCTGTTTGCTAGCAGACGGAACCGACGACGAGCCATCTTACGCAACACAAGTCAATGGAGAGCGGAGAGTTGTTTTCCCCTCCAGATGGTATGGCTACGCAGGGCACAGAACACGCATGTTGCCCCTTCATACAACCAAGGATAACCCCACAGGTAGGGCTGGGCGATAGGGAGAAAAATAAAATATGACAATATTTTTGACCAAATACTGCAACGATATTGTAGGGTTGACTTGGTGCTATCACAAAGTTTTTACAGAATGGAGATTTGATACATAATCAGCAGTAATGTGGATATAAAGACTAAAGGCAAATAATAGAACAGTTACAACAGTCTGGTAAGTTCAAAATTACATCACTTTACTGTAATGCAGCCTTTAAAACCAGGAAAATACACTTATGCAATATTATGATATCCATATCATGATATTAATATAATACAGATCTATTGCCCAGCTCTACCCACAGGTATGACTTTTCCAGAATGTTATGCTATATATTTTTCCCCTTCTTGGAGAGAACTCTTTCAACATGCCGGACACCCAGCTACATACCAGAAGGACAACGTTACCGCAAGACCAGGTCAGCTCCCGTTTCAGTGTGAAATTTACACGACAGGCTATTTCTGGTTACTCAGCAGGATCAGATTTTCCTCAAAGGAAGAGTGGTCTCTAGGAAAGGAGCTCCTGTAAAACGCTACCAGAGAGCTTTCATCCATACCCAAAAGACAGGGGTAGGTGGCTTACCAACATGACACATTCACGGAAGTAGGGCTGTCCCATCTTAGTCAACTAATCTATGGTTTTGGTATTAGTTGACTAAGATTTCTTTAGTTGATGGGTCATTTTTCATGCGTATTCATCCATAATTACTAATTACCAAGAAACCCATGAGCACATTTCTGGTAAACACAATATTTAAAGTGGTGCTTGTGCAGGATTAATTGTGTAGAAACTCAGTTTTACAGATGGTTAACCAACTACATTTATATTGTGCTTTTCTAGTGTTTAACCATGTCTCAATTTGATTAAATCAACTAATTGATTAGTCAAAATCATGTAAGCGTTCGTCAACTAAGAATTTCTTTAGTCGAGGACAGCCCTACATGGATGTCGATGTTTGCGTTTGAAGAGGTCATGACTAACATTTATCTGCAAGGCCATGGCGACAGTGCAGGGAACACATTTTGAAGCGTGTAATGTGAGATCATTACCGGGGCCTTGCTTGACAATCACTAGAAGCAGACTAATCTGCTGCAGAGCCCTGAGGAAGGACAGCGGAGGTAACGTAAGCGAGCTGCACATTTGTGAATCAGATAACCCTTGTGGACTTATTTGGACATTGGCTGACATCCAGCGAGCCTGATCCACTAACCGTGTCCCTCTGAGCTTTTAATCTGAAATACTGCCAGTCCTCTTTAACCTAGCCACAACAGCGCAAGCAGATTTAGCCTTGAACCTTGCCACAGGGTTGATATTAAGCCAACCACTGGACTGGTGTACTGAATTTTACTACTGGGTGTTGTACTTGATGCAGTAGCCTTAAGCACATAAACATCCACTGTTATGCCCTTCCAAAAAAAAAAAAAAAAAAAAGGAACATCAAGTAGTGAATTTGATAAATTTACCGTTTATCAGACCAAAAATTAGACAAAACTTAGCTAGTGCAGCGATTCTCAACAAGGGTTACTTGTACCACAGGTTGTTCTTCTGCATATGCAAGGGGGTACGTGTAAAGATTAGAGAGTCGTTCAAGTAGTTGTATCCCTCACGCGTGTGTGTGTGTGTGTGTGTGTGTGTGTGTGTGTGTGTGTGCACGTGTGTGTAAACTAGTTAGCAAGCACACACATTTTAACATGTAGCCAAAAGTTATAACAGTTCAAATGATTAGCTAAGGTAATGGCAAAACAGTTAAAATAGTTAGCCAAAAGTACAGTAATGTTAATGGATAAACTGTTGAAACATTCAGCTTCACCCCAAGTAGTACATTGCAGACCAAACCAAACTCATTGACAGTTCAATCATCAATATCAATTAACAATATCCACTTTTGTGTAATGAATAGTGTCATTCATTTGGAATCAATAATGGGGTATGTGAGTTCTTTGGACAAGGCTGTGGGGGTACCTGAGACCAAGAAAGGTTGGAAAAGAAGTGAGCTATCGTTCCCTATGGTTTTTCTGCCTCACTCCCCGACGCTGGGGGACTACTACTGGGCTGGGAGGAAAGCAAGTGGCAACTCCAAAGACACAGACTTCCAGGTAGCACTGTAGCAACTTGAATTGAGCCAGGCAGACCCCATTGCCAAGGGACACAGTGGGCAGTCCACTTTGTTGTTGTAGACTTTGTTCTAATTAGCACAAGTGCCTCATTGTTTGAGGCATAGTAACAAATGGATTGTGTTGATCTGAATAAAAGAACAGGCGCCTGTTTAGCCACCTTCGTTTCTCTGAATGTCCCATCACCCAGACATAGCCTATTCTTTGAATGCAGCAAAGTGCCTCTAAGCAAATCACAGTAGGGCGACCCTCTAACCAATCAGAGGGAAGGGAGGAGGATACCTACATCGCTGGGAAGGCGATCAGAACATGACTACCGTACATGCCATTTCCGTAGAGCGTGGTCTTGGGGCTGCCATGCAGTGGATGACCGTGTGCGGAGAACGCTGAACCTTAACCAAAATGCATCTCCTTCCTTCACGTCAGTCAAGGAGTCTCAACCCACAACACTGCCCTGGCGACTTAGTGTTTCTGTAATTATAGTTATGTAGAATTTGCAGCAACCACTTGTCTCTTAACAATACATTTATTATTTGGTTGACGAGAAACTAACGTGTCCGTGTTGGCAACCAGTCTCGCTGCAACCGAGGTAACACGACACGCGGTGATGACGGGCCACATGCTTGACATCTTCAGGGAGCCCCCCCCGCCCTTCGTTGTTGAATGACGCAGAAAAAAAAATAATCTTCCCAATTTACAGTACAACAAACATAAAACGCAATTTAACCAATACCCAGTGTGCTTCGTAAAAAAGCAGCGAGGTGAAGCTAGCACTGTGTTGTGATGTAGGCAAACGACGTCCAAACACCAATGCGGGGGCAATAAAACGCGCGTGAACCGATAGGGATTCTAAATTATCCAGACCGCCTAATGTTGGTACCAAAGCAAGCTAACAACTGACACTAATGAAAGTAGAGCCTTCAAATTACAACGCTACAGTGGTACGAGGAAGAAAACAGAAGACTGCTGAAAAACGTCATATTTTCTCCGAGGAACTAGCTAGAGTCAGCTAACCGTTAGCTATACATTTAAACGGGTTGCCAACAAGCTTTTAAGATACAGAGACAGTTATAGGTTTAAACATTCAAATCGTATCATTGATCTATCGCTCTGAGGGATCATGCCAAGATTGTATTTAATCATATAACGTTATTTGCTCGGTAAAGAATGAATGACTCAGCTTGGAAGTACCACTATTAAAGGGGGAGGTGGCCATTTTCGAGTGACGGTGTTAGCTATTCCATGGTATAGAGCTCTGTTGTCAGACTTTAGCTCCCTTTCCTAGCTAGCTAAGTGAGGCTGAACTAGTGAATACAGAGAAGAAAGTACCTCTGGAAAACCAATTCCATTCACATTACATTTACATCCCGTTAATCTGGTTACATGTCAAACGAATAACGCCAAGCATGTGCCCTGCGTTTTAGTCCACGTTTCCTTCTGCTGCTAAGGGGCTGACACTGGAGACATTAAAAGATAACAAACCTCGGGATGGTACGGAGGTCCCCGGTTCCTTTGGTCTCATCCTGTCGAGAGAACCACACCTCCAACAGCTTCTCGGTCCCCTCGAAGAAATGTGCACCGTTATCTTCCATCATGAGACAACAGACACCCAGCAACAAATATTAAACTTCGGTTGTAATGTTTACAACTTGATTAATCCTTCTTAGATCGGTTATAATTTATTGAGGTACAGTCCTTTAAGCAATCCAGGTGGTGATTTTCTTGAGTTACCGTCTTCCCTTTTGCAGAGAATACCGTTAGCGAGTGCTAGCTAATATCGCCGGCCATACTGTGGAGAGCACTGAATGGAGACGGCGTGGTGAATTTATCTGCTAGCAAAATTTACGTCAGTCTTGCGTTGAGCCAATCCGGTCACAGAGCTCTGGGTTGTGATATGTGATTGGTCCAGATCCCGATCACTCATTGAAAACCGAGGTTTTCTCCAGTGACGTCCGGAGCGTGCCATACTGTGGCTCTGTACAAACCACCACATTAGATTACGGGCACCCAGATAGCTCGGTAGGTAGAGCGGGCACCCATGTATATATAGAGGGTTACTCCTCGCAGCAGGGCCGACTCCGACCTACGGCCCTTTGCTGCATGTCGTCCCCCCTCTCCCCTTTCATGTCTTCAGAAATACATTAGATTACAGTACAGACTACAATACATTTTAGAAGGATATTATGACTGATATATGATATTATGATTATGGATATTATGATATAAACCAGTAAGTGATGTTCATGTAAGTCCCTATTTAAAAAGGTGGGACTATTTTATCTATGAATCGCAAAAAAAGTATATTTAAGAGCGCCAATATACTTGGGCAAATTTCTATGTAAACAAATATATATTTTAATACATAATATTTTATTCCTGCCATGTACCATCATAATGTATGTATTAATAATGTATAAAGTATTATTTTTTTATTTTATACTCCATGTTTCCATTAACAAAAACACAATTTTCACTTCGAATTATATGTGAAAATAATATTAGCATACCACACATAGAGTATAAATAATAATAATTATTATTATAAAATGAGCATGCAGGTGAAGAAAACATGTAACAATCATTTGCTATTTTATCAGCATTATCATTGTAAATGCACACTTCTATGAGTAACTCTATTTAGCAACCAAATAAAAAAACATGTGTTAGATCCTGCTTTGGAAATTGCCGTTCTTGATTAAAAAAAAAAAATGATGGTGCCAATAGGGCGTCAGCAATTTGGCTGTCAATTTACACCTTTTTTGATAATAAAACACAACAATATTTTCAGAGGAATCATTTGTTTTCTGTAAAGATGTAATGTATTTGTTGTATTATCTTGATAATAATTGGTACATACAGTATGTTATGAAATTACCGCCATTAACAGTTCAGGAATTATAAAAACATTTCTTAATATAATGTATATTTAGAGACTATAAAGTAGCCTATATACTTTGAAGGAACTACAGCACTATTTGTACACCATGAAATCCAAACCAGCGTTCATGAGAACGCAAAGAGCAACAAACCACAGCGAGAAACGCGGGTTGTAGTTTCCTACTTTTCCGCTTTCAAGGCGGCGAACCGCGGCGCCTGCTCAAAAGAACTATTATTCCCAGCGAGCCCTGCGCGCCAATTAGAAACGTCAACGAGCCAGTGAACATTAAGCGGAGCAGACCAAAATCCCAAACAAGGAAATGGTGGGGGAATAAAACGACCAGATTATTTAATTAATGCATGTAATAATTAATATTTTATTTTATTGTAAATTAAGACGTATTTATGGGTTGAAATGGATTACGACTTCAAAACAAAGCTGGCGGCCGAGAGAGAGAGAGTGGAAGATCTGTTCGAATATGAAGGTTGCAAAGTGGGTCGAGGCACCTACGGGCACGTTTATAAAGCTAAACGCAAAGACGGGTAAGATAACCGTGAACGTTATTGTTATACTGACATAGAGCTGACTGCACGGTGCATTTTCTATTGACACCTTGGTTGTGTGTTAACCGGGGCGTTAGATTTGGACCTCCCCGAAACGATAACCCGTGTCTCTGTGTTTTTGTTTTCATGTAACGCACTCACTCACTCACTCACTCACTCACCAACGGTCCCCCCCCTTCCCTTTCCTCCTCCCCTTCCTCACCCCCCTCAAAACAACACATTAATACAATACAGTAAGCAGCGGTGCTACTTGTTTGGCAAGTGTCGTCTTTCGTGGTGCCGACGAAGCCAGCTTGTCCTTATAATGTGTTTAAACGTACTGGTATGGTCATTCAACGCGATAGGGACATTTCAGCGTCTTTTTGTGGCCAAGCTACCCACTCATTTTAACACTAAGCGGCCAAACTTTGTTAACACTCGCAGTTAAATGTAGTCGGTTCACCATTTTATGTCTTTATACTGTTACTGCAAGCATGTAAATACATACCAGCAACAGAAGATGGACAAATATGCTTAAACGTTTTTTTGTCAACAGTGTCACTATGACTACAACACATTTGGCAAATTTTCAGTTAAATTAGGTTAATCCGTCTGACCTGATAGAAAGCAAATGGAATGCAAGCAGAGCCCTTACAGGGGGATAGAGGAGTTGCTTTATTTCCTTCCTTTTATACTTTAAAACGTATATAGTTAATTGTTTTGCTGCTGCATGGTCAAACATTCTAGATTGTTTTTTGGTGTCTGTAATGACCTATGGGCCAGATGTGACCAATCCACATCCAATTGTTGTCACTGTTGTTATAAAATCAAATTTTTTTTAAAACCTTGTCATCAAAATTTGCACCAAACTAAAATACTTTTCAGGGATCGGGTATCTGCCAGATGTGACTGGTGACCAGATGTGATTGAAGAGGTTATGTGTAATTTACTCTCTAGTACAACGTGCAGTGATTGAGCAATAGCAGTTAGGTTAAAACTGTGACGCCTGCCACGATATAACGCTATTATGACAATGATGTGCATACAGCTAATTAGAGCTGGGCAATTTGTCAATATTATATCAATATCGTGATATCAATATATATTGTGAGACTGGATATCGTCTTTGATTTTGGAGATCGTGGTATCGTAATATGACATGTGTTGTCTTTTCCTGGTTATAAAGGCTGTGTTAGTCATTATAGCCACATTACTGATGATTATTTATCAAAAATCTTATTGTGTAAATATTTTTTTGTGAAAGCACCAATAGTCAACCCTACAATATTGTTGTGGTATCGATATTGAGGTATTTGGTAAAAAATATTGTGATATTTGATTTTCTCCATATTGCCCAGCCCTACAACTAATGCACATCTTATTTAGTCAAGTTAAATTTATTTCTATAGCACATTGAAGACAACGTGAGTTGACCAAAGTGCTTTCATTACTTTTCATTATTTACTGTCTGTCAAATAGTGTACGTTTTACTACAATTGGTTTAAATACAGTATTATCATTTGTTATTTATTACACTGCACATTTAACTGAGGGTGCAAAACTTTAAACTATAAGGGTGGAATGCACCCTTGCAGAAGCGGGCCTGCTTAGAGCCTCATGCTACCTTAATTAGGATTTAAATGTAAATGGACTGTTCTTATATAGCGCTTCCGTATAGTACAGCACCCATTCACCATTCACACACATTCATACACTGTGGCCGAGGCTGCCGTACAAGGTGCCAGCTGCTCATCAGATAAACACTCGCACAACATTTACACATTTACATTTACACTCCGATGGCGCAGCATTTCCCAAGGATACTTAGACATGGGACTGCAGAGATCGAACCACCACCCTTCTGATTGGCAGGTGCAACTAACAATTATTATTACAGTCCATTAATCTGTTGAATATTTTCTTGATTAATGGATTAGTTGTTTGGTGTAGAAAATGTCAGAAAATGGTGAAAAATGTGGATCAGTGTTTCCCAAAAGCCCAAGATGATGTCCTTAAATATCTTGTTTTGTCCCCAATTCAAAGATATTCAGTTTACTGTCACAGAGGAGAGAAGAAACTAGAACATATTCACATTCAACAAGCTGGAATCAAAGAATTTTTAACTTTTGTCTTAAAAAAAGATACAGGTTTCTGAATGTCCTCTGCCTTCAGTCTCCGGGTGAGCTGTTCAAAATCTGAACGGCTTTCTACGTCACTAGCCGAGACGAGGTGGCTAACCGTAGCATGCTAGCGCTAGCATGCTAGCTCGTTCTCAATGGCAAATCACTGCTACAACACACACTAGTTGACCATAATCTCCAAAAGAACTACTTCCATGTCCCTGTTCTGCAGGTATTCCACAAGGGCCCCTCGTTTAGAAGAAGTCTCCCAGCTAATCCTGCCGTGTACTGACCAAAGTTGGAGAAAGAGTTATCTAGCTGATGTGATCTTACCTAGCTACTGCGCATGTGTGACTCCCAACAAAGATAGTAAAGAAGTGAGATGTCTCACTCTGTAGCTAAAACAGAGACCTAAACACACAGGGTGAAAGGAGGATCTGCAGCAATGTGCAGTACAACAAAAATATGTTTTTTGAAAATGAAACCATGTAAACCTATTCTGGTACAACCTCAAAATACAATTATAAACCTGAAAATGGGCATAATATGGGCGCTTTAATGCTGTGATACAATGCTACAGTTTGTAAAATGTAATAGTATGGAATACTTGGAAAGATAAACTATGAGTGGAATGTGGAGAGTTGCTGCTGTTAGCCTGGATTGTATTCGAGAAAAACAGCCAAAACGTTGTGTGTGCGTTATCTGCACAATTAAAGTATTTAATAGTATTGAGAGAGTGGGGGGATTGACATGCAGCAAAGGGCTGCAGGTCTGAGTTGAACCGCTGTGTTGAGAAGTGACCCTCCGGACATGGGGGCCAGCTACTGACCTATCTGGGTGCCCATATTCTCAGTGTTTTAAAGAAGTAAATACATTCAATCTGGAATTGTGCCTCTATTGACCGGATGCCTGTCCCCTTCCTCTTTCTTTGTGTTGGCGTTCTAACCTCTGGTGGATTTCTGAGGACTATGGGTAACTGCTCCTCAGATCTCTGCAGGGTAAATCCAGACAGCTAGACGACTAAAACAATCTTTGAACGTACACATGTTCCACCAAAACAAGTTCCTTCCTGAGATTATTTAGCAGAGGCACCGTGGCTCCATCCGGCGCTTAGCCCCGCCCAAGATGATTGTGATTGGTTTAAAGAAATGCCAATAAGCCAGAGCACGTTTTTCTCCCATCCCGGAATGTGATGTGGACTAGCCCGACCCTCCTCTGGCAATGCGAGACTAGGTCCAGAGAAAATTTTGTTCAGACATTTGCAGTGCTGCTTGGTTCTGGTGGTTTGTTAAGCACAGGGTTATGGTGCTGGCATGGCATAGTACACACATTAAGAAGAGCCAGTCACCAGTGCATCCACAGACCACAGTGTTGCGAATGTGACTGCACAGCGATGCCATTTCAGAGGCATTGCTCGCACACAATAATCAGCCAAAGAGGTATGCAGCGGGGCTGAAGGACAGTTACCCTTTGGGTGTTATTTGGCTGTGTGTGGCCGACCATGTGGCTGTGGAGCTCGTGGTGTGTCCCTCACTGTTGGATCTCTTAGCAGCTGTTCCAGCATGTTAACTCGACATCAGAGGGAGTCACCGAGAGAGAGTCCTCTGATTGGCTGACTAACCTTGTTAGTCGGCGTCGGCGATCACTTTCTCTTCCACAAGTGAGACGGCAAAATCAAGTTTACAGTGCCACATGAAACATTATTCTGAGCGAGAGATGAAGCCGATTCACAGTGACATGAAAACGGAACCCCCCGTTGTCATGTTCTTTTGAGTAAAAGACGAGTGAGTAGTCATCTCCTGTCCCTTGGATACAGTGTTGTAATGTAACACAGTACAAATACTTTGTTGCTGTACTTAAGTAGCATTTTCACGTATCTGTACTTTACGCTGTTATTTACATTTCTGGCAACTTTTACTTTTAATCCACTACATATCCTGAATAAAATGCTTTTACTCTACATTTCCCCTCATTACTCGATACTTGCGAGCAGGGCGTCGGACTGGGGGGACAAAGGGGACTGAGTACCCAGGGCCCCTGCCCCTCTGCTTGCATGTTTTCATACTGTTTTCTCTTTATTGATGTCAGACTTTGAATTTGATGTTTAAGAAGGTGTGGAAATCCTAAATATTATGCTTCACTATATAGAAGCCACAATAAAGTTTTTTTTATTTTTTTATTTTACTTTTACCTCCAATAGTACATTTTTCATAGAATTACTTTTGATTCTTAAGTACAGTCAATATCAGATACTTTAAGACTTTTACTAATAATAATAATATTGAAATTAAAATAATAATATTTTAATTCTAGCAAAGTCTGCTATCCAGTACTGCTTTCAAGTCCTGTATAAAGGACTGCTTGGATGTTGTCTTTGAGATGTGTTCAAGAGCTGGAACAATTAGTTGATAAATTCATTGGTTGATGGACAAAAAAATGAACCGTTTCAGCAATTGTTTACAACCTTCTCTGGCTCCAGCCTTTCAGATGTGAGGATATGCTGCCTTTTTTGTTTTATATTATATAAAACAAAACAACTTTTGGATTTAGACCCCAAAAAAAGCAATCTCAACATGTCCCCTTGGGCTTTAGAAAATTATTATGGGTATTGGTTTGATAGTTGAAGAGAGCGTGCAGGCTCAGACCTCTTGCAATCATAAATAAAATACCTGGAGGATTATGTGGTGGAGCTGGTTTTCCTCAGCTCTTAGCGGAGTAACCTTTTATGTCAATATGACTGAATTCATACAAGAGCATTTTACAGCCCAAAGTATGAAATATTATGAGCTCTTTTGAGCATCTGTGCAACTCAGTTAGTATGAGAGAAGTTATTTCATGACCATCTCCAGTGCAAATTAGGTTGAAGTGGGTTTGATTAGCACAACAGGACCTGTTTTATCCGTGTGGCCTGCTCACTCACTGAATTAACTGTTTACTGGATGCCGTCCACAGACTGTGTTGACATTTTAATTATGCCGCTTTGCACTGTTTTAAAAAAGAAATATTTTCCCTTTTAGCCCTCTTCACTTCTCTGTGCTCAGGTTGTATTTCATATGTGTCTGCTGAATGTGTTCCATCCTGCCGTCTTACATTACACTCATACACTGGTGTTGCACAAATGTGATTCACGAGGCAAATGACTAACCTGCAAATGGCAGAAAACAAAAACAAAGACGTAGCTAAAAAGCTGCGGCGAGGCCGCGGTGTTGTTTGAATGCTGAGAATCACTCTGTGCATCAAGGGTAAAATTCATGCACAGCGGTGATCCAGGCAACAGCAGAGCACTCGAGATTGATGTTGAAAAGAAAATCTGTGCCGTCTAGTAATGTTGCTCCCATTTTCTCTCTTCATCTCTACAGGAAAGATGAGAAGGAGTATGCCCTGAAACAAATAGAAGGCACTGGAATATCGATGTCTGCCTGTAGGGAAATTGCTGTAAGTTGCAACTTTTGTTATTCGTGTGTTTGGTTCTGAGGTTTAATTTGAAAGGAAAGGTTCAACACTTTAAATATTCTACTTCACTTTCTTTCAGAGATAGACCTGAACAGATATATATATATATATATATATATATATATATATATATATATATATATATATATATATATATATATATATATATATATATATATATATATATATATATATATATATATATATATATCTGTATATACATTACATTGTTTTCATTTAATTTTTGTTATTTCTTTTCATTGAGTTCAGAGCTGGAGTCAAGTAGTGCTTAGTGTAGCTTAGCCTAAAGACTGGAAACAGCTGTCCCGGTCCTGTCCCATGTGAATACATGTGCCTATAACTCACTAATCAACACACTGTGTCTCATGTGTATAATCTATACTAATCAATACACAGGCAGACATGTAAATAAGCACAGTTTGTGGTTTTGTTGTTGTTATTTGCCAATTGCCAGCCCATCATTTTCTATTTGTGCTCAGTTTGGAATATTTAAGATAAGCCCATTTTACACATTGGACAAAGCCAGGCTAGCTGTTTCCCAATGCATCCGGTCTTATTGCTAAGATAGGGTAACTGATGCAAGCTCCATACTAAGCACACAGACTTGAGAGTGTTACATACGTAACAGCACAAGTTAAAATACATAAAGAGCATTGTAATTGTATGCAGGCCTCAAAGACACATACAAAAGTAACGCTAAATGTAAACAGAACTTTGTTAGTTTACAAAAAACTCCACAGGCCACCTCAACGTCTTGTCATTCTGGTTGTGCAGTGTTCCCCCTTTAAATAACTGTGAAACAGATGAGAAAATGTATCAAGGTAGGGGTTCAAGGTCTGACACTGGTCCCCCCAACGCTGCTGTCTGCTTCTTTAATTTGGGGGTATAGGGGCTTGTAAACAGGAAGTATAATATGGAATAAAATGTAGATATTGTGAGTTCTTTTGCTTTTAATTGTTTATATTTTGGCAAATTAGCATCAATAAAAGTGAAGAGACCAGGTGTACCCATGTATAGACAACTCATACATCACGATATTTTTGCCCAAATACCTCGATATCGATACCGCAACGATATTGTACTGTTGACTACTGGTGCTTTCACAAAATATTTACACAATGAGATTTTTGATAAATAATAAACAGTAATGTGGATATAACGACTATGTGGGTAAAGGCAAATAATAGAACAACTAGAACAGTCTGATAAGACCAGAAAATGACATCACTTTACTGTAATGCAGCCTTTAAAACCAGGTAAAGACACCACTTATGTCATATTACGATATCCAACATCTAAGATGATATCTAGTCTCATGTCACATTATCAATATAATATTGATATATTGCCCAGCTCTACAGACAACTATCACTGGATCACTTTGATCCTGAAGAAATACTTTAAATACATGATCAAGTTCTGCAATTTGCGTAGCAGTTATTTTTCTAGGAAGACAAATGTGTTAGGTTTGGCCAAGTTATGAGGAAAAAGTGAGATTTGTGATGCAAATTATAGGAATCTAATGGTTTTAAAGTACCTGAATAACGTCCATTAGCTGTGTGTCACAGCTGCACCTGCTGACAGTGTCCGTGAGCACTGACCAGGTCAAATTAGAAGGCCAAACTTCAAAAACTTTTCCTTTGTTTTAGAACACTGTTTTGCACCTGTCTCAGGGTTTGCCACAGAAAAGTTGTTGGGTAAGTGTAAGGTCTTTTTTGATGAAGGCCCGGCTTGTGTCATTCCCAGACTGATGGCAGCATGAATGTAGAGTCCAATAGTTTCAGTGATACCAAATATTGGACGGAATTGCGAAATTAAGAATGTAAAAAAGCTATAAGGCCGACTCCATAGGGTCCTACATTAAGTCAGTGCTAAAATCTAACTGTATCCACTGAGCCGTCCCACTGTAACTGTAGTTTAAAAAAAATCTTAAAAATACATTTAAATTCCCCCGCTTAATGGCTAAGGCCCGGTGGGCTTGCTTAACTCTGGGGGAAACCCTGTGTCTCTTTCACCTCACACAGGATCACACCTCTGTGTAGGGCATTTAATGTGATAAGGGGATAGAGTCATTATCGTCATTATTAATTAGGGCTTTAGTGGAAAAATCAGTTTGAAAATCAGCGCATGCCAAATAACTGCAACATCCTGTGTTTGATTCTGACCTTCGTTGCATGTCATACCCCTGTCTAAAATGTTATATAATGTTATATATTCCATGTATGAAAGGGGCTTCATTAATTTGATTTGCCTCTGTATGGTTGTTGTTGCAGAATAACTAGGAATAAAACAAATATAACATCAAACAACAGAGTTATCAGAATAATTCAACGGTCAAGCTTTTTGCTATGAACCATGTATAAGAGTGGGTTTGCAGATAGCACTTTGAGTTTATAGTATTTGTCGTGGGTGGGGTTGTGGTGGGGAATGGAGCCAGAGGGCATGTCAATCAGCCAGCCCTCTCAGAAACTGCAGCTAGACAAAGAATGTGGCACTCTAAGGCTGTTATATAATGGTCTCTGGTTTTCCAGTATACCATGTTCACCTGGAGGCAGGCTATGGGCCATATGGCGCAAGCATTATCAGTGACACTAATCAAACACTCCCAGTAGTACTGAGCAAATAGGTGCGCTCTCCATCACACAGCGGTGAGTCTGCGCTCTCGACTTTTGCAACACTTCTTGCGATATATTTGGTGCAAAACTAATTTGTACTTGTGGACTTAGTCTGTGGAGCTCTGAGCCAACAAGATGGCCGGGGACAGCCCCCTTCCCCCCTGCCCCACACACACACACACACTTTGCTGCACCCGAAAGCATCCCAGAAAAGAGGTAGTGTAACCGTTATTGCTAACATACGCTAAAATACAAAAAGATACAGATGAATGTCTCCAGTACCCGGAGGTCCATGTTTATCTGCTGGTAAAACTCCCGTTGGATGACTCGCTCCAGAATGTTTAAAAATAGGCAACTTTCCCTCTTTAGCGTTTAGCTTAGCACGGCGCCATAACAACCATAAACAACACTGTTTAGTGCTTTGTGTTTGGTGCTAGAGGGAGCGCAACCATTGGCTGTTGACAATGTTCACATGGTCATTCACAGCTAGTTTTTCTTTTTTTTCTTCTCTCGCTCTCTCTCTCTCTCTCTCTCTCTCTCTTTATTGGCATGAATGTCAGAGATAACAATATTGCCAAAGTATCCAGGATAATAATGTAAGACGAAATACATACATAGAATTCAATGAGTAAATTAAATATATGCTATCCTGTTTTTTTAAGATAAAAAAACGGGATAGTAGAGGACTAAATGAGTAAATTGTGGGGAGATGACCTCCAAATGTTACGTGCTGATTTGCTGGTTGTCTCTCAGGCTGTGACATGCACTCACATATCTCGCTGCTTCTACAGCGCTCACACTATTTTCTCCAAGTAGATGTTGCATTTGTGTCTGGTCAGATAGTGTATCAAAATCTGGGAGTGTACATTTAATTTTGGTAAGGAACTGAGTTCTCATGTCAGTATATGTGCTACATCTGTCTCCACTTGTCTCTGTGGACAGAGCTGACACAGCGTGGTGGCCAGACTGTGTCCACTCAGCCTGTCCCTGCTCAGAGTCTTTCTGAGTCTGTGGTCACGTATGATGCTCAAGTATTCAGCTACTGTGTACTCTCGGTTTAGGGCTAGGTAACAATCTATTTTGCTTTGACGTTTCGTAGTGTCTTCCCAATAGGTCATGTATTTCTCTTTTTGTCTGCAGATGATTTGGTTGGGCCGGATGGTTTGGGGGGTGTCCTGAGGCTCTGGAGGCTGTGAAGTGAGGAAGCTGTCTCACAAGTGCTGTGCTTCCCAAGACAATAAAAACGGGTCCAATGAGGCAAAAGTAAAAATAGTAAAGTAATTGGAATTCAATGAGGAATTCATGTAGGCCCTACAAAACACTAGTTCTGGTCGTGAACAGCTTGACTGGAGTAAGTGACGTTAGCTGTTTACTGAATATGATGTGTAACCCCCCCCCCCACCAATCTCTGTTGACTGGCTTGGTTTGAATTTGGCTGAACACCATTTAGATAAACCTGGTCATGGGTGTGAAAGAGTTATTTGGCACGCTTCATAAGTCTTTTTGTAACTATCTAAGGTGAGATAGAAAATACATGACTAGGTTGAAACCGTGTATGGTCTGTGGTCAGCAATGTTGATTCTGTGAACACAAACAATGTTCTCAATGCTTGCTTTAATGTGTAGAGCCCCTGGTTCGGAAATGTTTGCTTGAATGTTGTGCGATTCAGTGTGAAAATGAATGGAAACACCTAAAATGTCTCAAATGAATTTGATATACTAATTTGATCGCAAAACAGCATGTGACGTGAACAAGTGGATGGAAACTTAGCTACTGTCTGACGGTGCCGGTTGGGGGTGTGATGAACAGTGGCAATAATAGTCACAATAAAGAATGAATTAAACTATGACTAGAAATAGAAGTTGTAGTAGTTCATGGTGTAGCAGGGCACTGCAGGGCGTCAATGTAATCATACACTTTCCCCTACTACACTTCCTGAAGGTATAGGCTGTGAGAAAAGCTGCAGGTGGCCTTCTACTGCTCCACCATTGAGAGTGTCCTTACATACTGCATCCCAGTGCGGTACAGTGGCTGCTCAGAATCAAACAACCGAGCTCTTCAGGGGGTCATCAACACAGCACAGAAAATCATTGGCTTCCCTCCCTGGTAGACATCTCCAGCTCTCGCTGCCTCAGCAGAGCCAACAACACTCTGAAGGACCCTTCTGGATGCCACTTGTTTGACTGTTTGCCCTCTGGCAGGCGCTACAGGTCCCTTAAAGCACAGACCACCAGACTTAAAGGAGAACTCGGGTCAGTTCCAACACAAAGCTCTGTTGTTTGGAAATTTGGAGTGCTGTCAGTAGCAAGAAAATCAAAACCAATCGGTGCTGCCTACACCGTGTTATCCTCCTGCTAGAGTTAGCACCCAACAGGCTTAAACAGGGCAAGTTTTAAACGTGTTTTTAGCTTCTAAACACAGCGAATCTGACTGCAGTAGATGTGACAGAAAGGCATACAACTTGTGTTAATCCAGACCCGTGTTTATTTCCTGTTTGAAGTCCACACTAGCCGATTGTCAAACTCATACAATCCAGCTGTAACCTGACACCACAGTGGAGCCAGGAGAGTAGAGCTGCCGGCAAAAGCAGGTCAAAAGTTCAAGAGCCCACTGTTGCTTAGTTACCTATGCGCATGCTCGATAGCTCTTGAACTCTTGAACTCTTGAACTCTTGCAGCTGTCCTGGCTCCAATGTGGTGTCAGGTTACTGCCTGTTTGTACATGTTTTATGTGTTGAAATTGACCGGAATTCTCCTTTAAGAGCATTTTTTGTCCCTTGGCCATACGCAAACTCAGCTCCTAGGGATGCTAATTTTGATTTATTTTTATCTGACCTTTTATCGGCCAACCCTTGTTAACCGATCATTAACCAGTAACCGAAAAGGTGGCAACTGAGTCCCAGTCTCAGCGGGCAGCTGTGGACTTGTACCCGTTGCGTTGAGGTAACCTTGCCTTGGGTTACCTCCCTTTATCTGCTTTGCCCGCCCAGAGAATTTGGCCCACCCATGAGAGAGAGACATCATGGCTTTCAAACGAGCAAAGTGGCAGTTGGTCAAGGCCACACCCCCGGCCTCCACCTTGCCCCCCCTCTCCTCCTCAAAAGCTACAGACTCAGAAATGGCACATACTAAGGAAAGTTCATTGTGGGACTGGCTCTAGTGGCTGTAATTCTGCACCAAGGCTGAATTTTGGGAAAGAGACTTCAGATCCAGTATTAGGGGACCACTAAGGTCTATATAAAAGAGACTTCAGATCCAGTATTAGGGGACCACTAAGGTCTATATAAAAGAGACTTCAGATACAGTATTAGGGGACCACTAAGGTCTATATAAAAGAGACTTCAGATACAGTATTAGGGGACCACTAAGGTCTGTATAAAAGAGACTTCAGATCCAGTATTAGGGGACCACTAAGGTCTATATAAAAGAGATGTCAGATACAGTATTAGGGGACCACTAAGGTCTATATAAAAGAGACTTCAGATACAGTATTAGGGGACCACTAAGGTCTATATAAAAGCATCCAAAAGCAGCATGTCATGGGACCTTTAAGTAACCTTTTTATTTTAATTTGAAATATTGTTATTAACCGTTTAACTGACAGTATTAATTTCTCAAAATTATTATTCTTAGTTACCTGGTTAAGCGATTAATGGCCCTTCACGTGAAATATGCAAGGGAATTTATTTATTTATTTACTTATTATTTTAGAGCCTGTTTTTGCCTGCTTTGGATAAACTGACTACCTCTCAAGAACCACTTTGTCTTACATACCACCTTGTTGCAAAAAACCCTCTGAATTTCCTCCAGTGAAATTGTTCATTTCAGAGTTACACAGTGACACACAGCACCTAGAACAAATCAGGTTTATCCTGAATGATAAACTGGATCTGATATTAAACATATGTTCCCCTTTTATTTTGTATCTCAATCAACATACAAACTGAACACAAACACAAAAATCCCAAATACTGCTGGATGGGCGGGTTAACGGGTAGTTAGAAGGTAGTTATATTTATAATTTTTTCCTTTTTTCTTTTCTTCTTTGCTTTGTTCTTTGCTTGTAAAAGCAAAGCAGTTACATATTGCACATAAATGTCACGGCTTATGGACAAATGCTTTCAATATAAATATTTGAAACAGGAATATGAGTGCACTAATGGACTTAACAGTTAATACCTCCAAAACTGTGCAGGATATAGGCCTACTGTACATACAACGCCATGTAGCTGTATTCCCCACCTACATGGAGCTGAGGAACGTGGGTCTTTCCCACCAATATTTCCTAGCAGAACACGCCTCATCTCGCTTGTCTCCTGAACATTACAACCACCATAAATTGGTTTTGCTTATAAAGTCTCTAGACTTGCCCAGCAGCAGGACAATGGAGTCTTTGTGCCTCCCAAACACCAACTCGCTTGGTTTAGCAAACTGCAGTTCAGCAACTGGCATGCCACATGCAGTCGGGTTGAGGCGGAAAGAGTTGAGAGAGGCTGGTTTGGCTGCAATGTGTTTTTTGGTTTTGCAGCATAAAATGGCCAGAGTCTTTTATGACTTGTCCATGTTGATACGCCTCTTGAAGGATTAAAGAAATATAAGGCATGATCAATAAAGAAAATCAACGCAGGTTGCTTCTAAGGTTGTGATCTATTCAGACATGAGAAAGTTAATTATCCAGTCAATCATGCTTTTCAGATGACATGAGGTGCAGTGTGGTGCAAGTTGAGCGAGCACAGCATCAAATAAAATGTAAAAAGTATTAAGTGATGAAATGATAGCTGTTTGAAATGGCTGCAGGGTTACCTCAGAAACATCCGGTTTCATCGAATAAAGATCCCAAATTTGGTACTTTGTTGTTACCACACATTCCTCCAGTACTTCTGAGATGAGTGGATAGAATGCTTTCTATTTCTATATTTGGGTGTTGGGCTGAGTATGAGGATCAAAAACAGACATAACTGTAGGTCTCAGAAAGAAAGAAAAGAAGAAATCAACACCTCAGCAAGGTTGATCTGAAGTACACCAAGAAAATAAAACTTGCACACTTGACTGATCAAGCTGATGATATTTCATTTTTTGCTCATCCTCCTTCACATGTAGGTCAGAGGTCAGCTTCACAAGAGCCCCTCATCAGGATGTCGGGGCCTTAAATTATTTCCTTTTTCTTTTTTCCTATCTTATCACAGCACCCTGTGTATTTGCTTGGACCATTCAGGCATTCGCAGCCTCACTGCATTCTCTCAGTCAGTTAAAAATGGGCAGCGGGTTGCATAACACAGCCTACTGAGGGTTCACAGCCTTTAAACCTCTGCGACAAAAGCTTTCCGTGTTTAGATAATGCTTGGGCAACCTGGGTTAATCCTCTGCTAGCCTGTTGGAGGAGGTGAGCTGGTCTATGGGTAGGGTGAGAAGCAGGAACCTGTTTGTTTTTGGATTGGAAAATGAGCTACAGGTTGTTGGCTGTAATGTTTAGTTAGTGCTTTACTCACATAGCGAGATAATATGTCATATAATTATATAACCACGACCAGAGCCAAATTAAATGGAAAGATAGTTATTTAGTTATAGTTGGTTATTTTAATGCATCTAATTTAGGCTCAATTGAAATGCCTTAGAGAAACTTGTGTGAAGCCTCTCTTTGTGGCTCTTTTATTAAAACAATATAATAATATATACATTGATTGGAAATTTACATTTTAAAATTATTTTTCAAACTTTCAAAAAATATGTTTTGACGCTCCCCCTTCTTAGTGGTCCCCCTAGTGGCAAATGGGCCTTAGGCACGGGCCTAGAATGGCTCTGCCTAGATCCGGGCCTCCATACAACACAGTTCAAGCTCAAGTTATCCTTTAACTTCATGGCTACTGTACACAGACTTTAAAAAGACTAAAGTATGACACAATCTCACATCCAAAGACAATCATCTCACATCTTATGTTAAAGACTGTCATAAAATGTAAAGACTGGGGATCTTGCAGGGTCACACATTGCACGACAACTACAACAAAGCTAACTAGCTAGCTACAGCTAGCATTAGTTGTTAACTTAAAACTTAAAAGGAAAGTTTGCTGATTTTCTGTTGTGCCGTACATGCAGATGAATGTCTCCAGTTCCCGGAGGTCCACGTTTTTCTGCCTATAAAACTCCCGTTGGATGACTCGCCGGCAACCTTCCCTCTTTAGCGTTTAGCTTAGCGCGGCGCCATAGCAACCATAAACAACACCGTTTAGTGCTTTGTGTTTGGTGCTGGAGGGAGCGCAACCATTGGTTGTTGACAAAGTTCACATGATTCACAAACAAGACTTAAAACTTATAATAATATCAAACATGTTTGATTTTGTAGTGACGTCAAGACGGGAAAAGACTGGCTCGGACTGAGTTTTATGACCTTACACCTTACAAAATGATTTAGACGACGGGAGCGCCCCAACTTTGGCAAGACTCTCATGATTACATTCTGATATTGGAAATTAATCTGCGACAGTAGAATTGCTTGAAAAGTCGTTTGGTGGAAGGTCGGCTTAAAGGATTAAACTAGTTTCAAAATTACCCCAAAACACTATGGTAGGCCCTGTCTTGGAAATGATTGGCAGTAAACTATACACAAGTGCACGAGCTAAAAGGTATGCAGAGAACTCACATGTACAGCATGTAAAGTAGTGAAGCCTGTCTTTGCTTTCGATGTTATCACACACAGAAATGTACTTCCCTCGTCCTAAAATAGTCATAAGTCAATACTGAAGTCGCCTACTTCCTTGTTTACTGCTGCACAGGTATGAATGAAAGGCAGAGAAGGAGAATGTAACGAAAGGAGTATCTCTCTCCACAAATTCATCGGCCCAGTGTTTGGTGGTTATTTATTTGTGCTTATGACATAATCACTGTAAAACAATGATAAGTGTTATTTCCATCATTCACAGCTAGTTCTGCTCTCTCTCTCTCTCTCTCTCTCTCTCTCTCTCTCTCTCTCTCTCTCTCTCTCAATTCAACTCCAATTGCTTTATTGTCATGTCAGAAATAACAATATTGCCAAAGCATCAAGGATAATAATGTAAGAAGAAATACATACATAGAATTCACTGAGTAAACTAAAATATATACATTTAAGATAAAAAATATTTATATATATATATATATATATTATATAAACTAAAATTACTAGTGTCAAATGTAAGAAAGAAAATAAAGAAAGAAGCAAACAAATAAAAAAAAGTGAAAAAACACATGAAGTAGAGGACTAAATGAGTAAATTGTGGGGAGATGACCTCCAAATGTTACGTGCTGATGTGCTGGTTGTCTCTCAGGCTGTGACATGCACTCACATATCTCGCTGCTTCTACAGCGCTCACACTATTTTCTCCAAGTAGATGTTGCATTTGTGTCTGGTCAGATAGTGTATCAAAATCTGGGAGTGTACATTTAATTTTGGTAAGGAACTGAGTTCTCATGTCAGTATATGTGCTACATCTGTCTCCACTGTCTCCACTTGTCTCTGTGGACAGAGCTGACACAGCGTGGTGGCCAGACTGTGTCCACTCAGCCTGTCCCTGCTCAGAGTCTTTCTGAGTCTGTGGTCACGTATGGTGCTCAAGTATTCAGCTACTGTGTACTCTCGGTTTAGGGCTAGGTAACAATCTATTTTGCTTTGACGTTTCGTAGTGTCTTTCCAATAGGTCATGTATTTCTCTTTTTGTCTGCAGATGATTTGGTTGGGCCGGATGGTTTGGGGGGTGTCCTGAGGCTCTGGAGGCTGTGAAGTGAGGAAGCTGTCTCTCTCTCTCTTTTTTTTTCTTTGCCGGCCGATCTCGCAGCACACGTCTGCAGGCCGCCGAGAGCCTACTGTACAATACTTAACTTTTCAAAACAGATGTTAGAAAGGGCTTCACGAAACAAAAACAAAAAAATGGGTCCAATGAGGCAAAAGTAAAAATAGTAAAGTAATTGGAATTCAATGAGGAATTCATGTAGGCCCTACAAAACACTAGTTCTGGTCGTGTACAGCTCGACTGGAGTAAGTGACGTTAGCTGTTTACTGAATATGATGTGTAAACCCCCCCACCACCACCACCAAACTATGTTGACTGGCTTGGCTGAACACCTTTCAAATAAACCTGGTCATGGGTATGAAAGAGTTATTTGCCACGCTTCATAAATCTTTTTGTAACTATCTAAGCTGAGTTAGAAAATGCAAGACTAGGTTGAAACGGTGTATGTCCAATGTGCTTAATTGTGCACAAAATGGGCAGCGGGTTGCATAACACGGCCTACTGAGGGTTCACAGCCTTTAAACCTCTGCGACAAAAGCTTCCCGTGTTTAGATAATGCTTGGGCAACCTGGGTTAATCCTCTGCTAGCCTGTTGGAGGAGGTGAGCTGGCCTATGTGGGTTGAGTTCATCAAGGAGGGGCTTATAGATGGAGGGAGTCCAGGTAGGGTGAGAAGCAGGAACCTGTTTGTTTTTGGATTGGAAAATGAGCTACAGGTTGTTGGCTGTAATGTTTAGTTAGTGCTTTACTCACATAGAGAGAGAATATGTCATATAATTATATCACCAGCATTTTCTTATGACTAATTATAGAAACAATAATGAACTGTTAACTCTGCATGATCAAATTGGTGGTTTCATTTGGCAAACATGGCACAGTCAGAGCAATCGTGTATGCCTCACGTCCACACTACTCTGGCTTGAGAGCCCCTAAAATATAGACATTTGGAAATGCTGGGGTTGTGTTGTGGTCTGGATGGGCAGAAACGGAGACCATTGGAAACAATCCACGTTCGTTACTTGATTGGCTCTTATCAATCCTGACGCGTTCTTCCCTAATTCGAAAGAAAACAGACGACACGAGCCTTGACTACCGGTGGTTAAATCAACATGGATAAATCCTGCTGTTTTTGACCTTGTAGTCAATGCTAGCAACTGTTGTGCAATTAAATTCGAGATTAAATAATGCTACTAACCAACAAGCTGGCAACTGAGTGTCAGTTCACCCCTCCAGGAACTTTCCATCTTCCATGTCAGCGGACAGCTGCGGACTTGTACCCGTTGTGCAGCCAAGCTGTTGTGAGCATTGTCGTGGACACATGCTGCCACTTTCCTGGAACCGCTTGTGCAATCGCTTGACCAACACAAGTCTGCAGCAGTCCGCGGAGCATCCCTGCCTTTCTGCCTACATGCAAGCCAGCCTCCAAGGACTTTGATCAATCTTTATGCCATGACTTGAAAAAAACCATATTTGAGGATGCCCTCAATAGAAATGACTTGCCGATCTGTGCATTACAATTATATAATTATCAATTGATTAATGTGTAGGTCTTAATGTGTAGTCTAAAGACTTCATTCAGCTCTGTTCCGAGTTTCTGTACAGATGCTGCTTTAGTAAAAAGACATTAAACATCAATGTAGTATTAGCTTGGACTAAATATGCAGACGGATTAGCTTGCTAGCGGCAGTGCTAGCTTGGCAACCCACGTTATGTTAACGTCACCCTGCAGCTCTTAGCAGCCTCTTGAATGTCTCCCTCACACTGGGATGGATGTTTACAGTTTGGATAATACTTTGACAGTTTGCCTTTGCTTTTCTCTTGCAAATAAAATCACCTCTGATCTGTCGTACGTCTTCTTAGCAATGTCGCTCTCAATCTCAGCGGTCAACCTGAGGGAGTAAAATGTTAACAGGAGTGATGGTGCCAAAACGAAAATATGAAATGAAAACTCAGTTTGAAAGGGGAATCGTCACTGAATCCCTGGATGGCATTGTTTCTCCACAGTACGATTCTGTTTAAATTCAT
This sequence comes from Percina caprodes, assembly GCA_013375575.1. NCBI lineage: Eukaryota > Metazoa > Chordata > Actinopteri > Perciformes > Percidae > Percina > Percina caprodes. The sequence goes on along the minus strand of JABXJD010000161.1, from coordinate 1,135,489 downwards.
AAATATGAAATTGTTCATACTTGTGTGTCTTCATTTCACTCATTTAATTATTATTGTAGAAGTCCATTCACCCACCTGCTCCTGTTTCACATCTGTTCTCTCCATTATGTTTGACCTTCCTGAATTGAAACATTGTTCATGGATTTAACTATTCCCATGAAACGAGTCTTGTTTTCCCTGTCGATCACAATGGCTTTTGTTTAGCTAAATCTCCTGACCTCATAAATATTCCCTTTCGTCCCCTCTGCGATTGCAGCACATGTGGGAAGATAACAGTAACAATCATTATTTTCTTTATGATAGCCGTTTTCCATGTGAGTGCAATCACTCCCTCAGTAATAAGGATCTGCTGCAAGGAAATGTCACAGTAGTAAATTAGCTGAACTGTCCTTTACCCTCAAAGCTAGAAACATAAAATGACTCGACTTCATCTATTCTGCATCCGTCTCCGTTAGGCAGCCTGTGTTTCCTGGCCTGCATCAGCCGTTCTTCCCCACCGTCCTGATAACTGTGCAAACAGCAACATATTTTAGTTGTATTTGTAGAGGGTAGAACTGAAAAGCTCAAGCACGTGCCTTCTAGGTATCAAATGTATGCTGACTAGTTGTCAATTAAATGGAAGACTTAGTTTTTTTCATTGTTTGATTGAGACTCAAAGGAACAAAATACAATCAGGTAAATCATATGCAGTATAATATTAGTATATCTGCTACAGCTGTTGTTGCAGTAAAACAAATGTAACCACAGACAGTGCACTTCTGATCTAAAGCACTACACCTCGTGTCCGTAAAGCTGCAGCTTGTAGTCCATCAAAGACAGCCTGGTCAGCAGAATATGTCTGTAAATGACTCTAAGTAACTACTGCTGTGCTGTGCTGATGTCTCATCGTGCCAGTGGCCGTTACTTTGTGCATTCTGAAGGGATAAGGCTTGGCGTTGCATGTTTCCCCCCCAGTCAGAAAGTGGCAGGCAGAGCCGTGCACAGAGCAGCCTGCAGTGGCTTTATCGACTTTATGCTTCTCTCCAGCCACATGACAGCCGCCATTATTCAGTCCTCATGAGCAGGACGATCCTGGCTTTTCTTTCCTGTGAAAAGCGCATTCTTCCGTCTGATGTTCAGTGTTTTCCCTTGGTTTGTGGGCCATTATGATTATCATATCTGTGTCTAAAATGTTGGAAAAGCTAGAGCAGTTAAATAAATAACGCTCAAAAACGTAAAGCCATCCTCTGGGTCAACTACAACCATTAGATCTGAGAAAAGTTCTGATGCTCACATTGATTTTACAACATTCAAAACAGCTTGAGTGCTGCGCCTTAGCCTTAAGCGTGATTAATGCTTCTGCGTAAAAAATCTACGCCATGGCTATGTATGTTGTACATAGAGAAACAAACCAACGGCAGACCCTGTGCCGTAGCTTGACGTGCACCTCTCGAAAAATGTAACTACCCATAGCGTCGCTCGGCCGCGGCTTGGTAGCGTTGCATTTCCGCCACATGAGATAACACTATGGGAGAGACATGGAACACTAAATGCTGCTTATTAGTGCAACAGATCAAGCAGCTAAATCAGCTTTTAGATAAGATATTTTTTGCAGATGAAGGATATAGTTTTTACCATTTAAAGGCACATTGTGTGAATCTTCACCTGCAATTTGTTGAATGAGATGAAAAAAATGAATTGTATACTTTATCTAAATTACTTCTATTATAAATGTTTCATCACAAATCATGTAAAAGTTATTTTCTGGGAAAAGAAACGAGACAAAAACATTCTGGGTGTTATAATAGAAAGAAGTAGCAGCAACATTTGGTTTCAGATGGTTTCAGTTAACTCCAACCCGAGACTGAAAGCCATCTTTGCTAGATGTCTTCTTACCGATCCCAGGCGCAGGCCAAGTTTGAATTCCAGAATTTGCCTACAGGTGCGATGTGATGGTCACTGACCTGGAAACACATTTGTATCTTGAGGAGCCTCTATAAAGATGGACTGGCAGCCCTGGCGGGAGTCTTGCTTAGCTGGGAAGACTTGGACCCTGTCCAGTGAGTGCTTTCTCTCTGAGGCCTTTACAAAAACATTACCTATTTACTCAGAAGTGGCCCAGACAGCCTGTTCTTTTGTTCCTGCCATGTTCTTGCTCCTTTAACCATGTTCTTTTTAATGTTTTTTTTTTAATAATAAGTTGCATACAGTTTTGGATTAGTCAGTCACCTTTTCAGTCAGTGTTTTCTACCTCATTGATGATCAGAATCTTCTCAACAGTTCAGTACGATGAGGACATTCATGAGTCAGCCCGCCGTCCCTGCTCATGTTGGAGAATGGCCTAAATGACCCATTCCTATTAGCAAATCAAAGTGAGTCACACGACTTTCTACACTTGGAACATTTTCCCACCGGATTTCTGTGGCTAAAGCTGGATTACAGACATGTCATTATGGCTCATAGTGGCATTTTCCCACTACTTGGTTTTTATTCTTTTATGTTATGATACCAGCAGCTACCAAACATTCAAAATTAATAATGTAAGTCCTTGTAAAATGTATTTATTTACAGCCGAGATAAGTATATGTTTTACATACAGTAACGCGTCAGATGGCTTAAGAAAATCATCAGCTCCATGCTGTTTGGTGGCCACCATGTGGAGTGTCAGTATTATCAACATGGGTGAAACGTTCTTGTCAGAGTAAGAAGAGGTTTAATTGCCACAATAAGTACACTTGGAATTTGCCTTGATGAAAGGTTAATGCATACACAAACATATTAAACATTAATATGAAATAAACAATAAATACAGAAAACTAATCTATACATACAAAGTTAACTTTTGCATAAGATAAAAAGGCTGATTGGTTAAGTGCAAGATTGAAAAGAATATAAAGTATATGCAATGGGCAGATGTAAAATCCAGGATGAGTTAGTGAGGACTAGGGATGGGAGGGCCTTTTTGGTGAGGCTTACTGCTGAGGGGAAAAACTTTTTATGGTGTGAGGTTTTGGTCCTGATGGAATGTATCCTCCAGACAGACGGGAGGGGTTCAAACAGTTTGGGTCCAGTGTGAGAGGGATCTCCATACCTAGAGATTGCAATTCAATTCATTTCAATTTTATTTTATTTTTAGTATCAATTCATAACAAGAGTTATCTCGAGACACTTTACAGATAGAGTAGATCTAGACCACACTCTATAATGTACAAGGACCCAACAGTTCTAGTAGTTTGTAGTAGTTCATGGCATGGCAGGGCACTGCACGGCATTACAAGGCACAGCAGAGCATAGCAGGGCACCGCAGAGCACAGCAGGATGTAGCAGAGCATTGCAGAGCATAGCAGGATGTAGCAAGGCACCGCAGAGCGTAGCAGGATGTAGCAAGGCACCGCAGAGCGTAGCAGGATGTAGCAGGGCATTGCAGAGCGTAGCAGGATGTAGCAGGGCATCGCAGAGCGTAGCAGGATGTAGCAGGGCATCGCAGAGCGTAGCAGGATGTAGCAGGGCACCGCAGAGCGTAGCAGGATGTAGCAGGGCACCGCAGAGCGTAGCAGGATGTAGCAGGGCATCGCAGAGCGTAGCAGGATGTAGCAGGGCACCGCAGAGCGTAGCAGGATGTAGCACGGCACCGCAGAGCGTAGCAGGGCACCACAGAGCGTAGCAGGATGTATGTAGCAGGGCATCGCAGAGCGTAGCAGGATGTAGCACGGCACCGCAGAGCGTAGCAGGATGTAGCAGGGCATCGCAGAGCGTAGCAGGGCACCGCAGAGCGTAGCAGGATGTATGTAGCAGGGCATCGCAGAGCGTAGCAGGATGTAGCAGGGCACCGCAGAGCGTAGCAGGATGTAGCAGGGCATCGCAGAGCGTAGCAGGATGTATGTAGCAGGGCACCGCAGAGCGTAGCAGGATGTATGTAGCAGGGCATCGCAGAGCGTAGCAGGATGTAGCAGGGCATCGCAGAGCGTAGCAGGATGTAGCAGAGCATCGCAGGACAAGTAGCAGGACCACGACAACAGCTGCAACCATGATTTTGGAGCCTCCCTGATCCAAGTAAACATGCTGGGGGAAAAAGAACATAAGGACTCCGGGGAATGACTCCCCAGAGCTAGGTTAGTAACAGGCATTTCTGGGACATGGATGCACACAGATGGAAAGATAAAGGAGAGAGGCACTCAGTGTGTCAAAGGAAGTCCCCCGGCAGTCTAAAACTATTACAGCATAACTAAGAGAGACAGGGTTGTACAGCCCTGCTTCCCTCTAGTTTTATTATATTATTGATTAAATGGTAGATTAATCTGATGACTGTGAAGAGAAGCAGAGAAGAGAAGGGCTGCCATGTCAGATTGGCATGGTTTTAGTTCAGTTAGCCTAATAGCTGGTTTGATTTGCATTGAGAGATGATTTATGGAAAGTACCCCATGCCAATCTCTAGGTATGGTGAAGGGTATGTGATGAGGGTGAGGGGGGGCCAGGGGATCTTTATCAGGATGCATAGTATCCTGATCCATGAAATAACTGGCCTTTAATAATAAAAAGTCTGCCTGCTTCTATGGGAATTTAACATAGGGGTGTGTATACTTATGCCCCCTGTATTTTAAGGAAGAACATTTATTTATTTACTATACATTATTCATTCACAAAGAAAATTGATGTCCTTAAAGGTTGGATTTTTCTTCATTTTTTAATTAAGGCAGTAAGTAATTTCCAAAAGATGATTTTTTTATTCCTATTTTTATCAACTTAAGCAGAGGAGGATCTGGCTAGTCCACACAGCAGTCCGGGATGGGAGAAAAACATGCTCTGGTTTATTGGCATTTCTTTAAACCAATCACAATCATCTTGGGAGCCGCTAAGCGCCGGGCAGTGCCTCGGTGACGCTGTAAAATAGCCTTGGGAAGGAACTTGTTTTGGTGGAACGTGTGCACGTAGGAGGGCGAACTCTGGAAGTAAAATGGCTGTCAAGTGTGTGATGAGTATTTGACCCCCAAAAAAGATAAATGGTAGTGTGATTGTCCGTTCTAACTCGGAGGATGTTTCCCGAATCGACCAAGGTTTAGAATCTTTGCCGGCCCCAGAACTGTCCCGTGAATGAAACGTCGTCCATATAGACTAGTAGGCACTCATCAGACCCACTAAAAAAGCTGTTTCTAAAGCTTATATTAAAAAGCTTAATTACTTATACCAGTCCTAGCAGTCTTTGCATATTGAATTGAATATTCAATACTTTATGTCTGGCTCTCAATGGTAAGCCCATTTCTTCCAATGAAGATGTAAATATTTATCATATACTTTTATTGAGTCAAAATAATCTACTCTGTGCGTTCATGGTAGATCTGAAACAATTAGTTGATGAATGTATTACTCGATCAACAGAAAATGAATCGGCGACTCTTTTGATTATCGATTCATTGATTCAAAAAGACCAAATATTCTCTGTTTTCACTTCTCAGAAGTGAGGACTTGCTGTTTTTCATTGTCATATGATTGTAAACTGATCATCTTTGGGTTTTGAAGCTCAGGGAAATTGTGATGGATTTTTTGGTGATTTTATTGACAAAATGATTAAATCAGCAGATGAATCAATACTGAAAGTAATCGTTAGTTGCAGCCGTTGGTAATAAAGGAAAGTGTCAACCAGTGCAACAGTGCAGCGCATTGATTAGTTTTAAACAACAATGGAGGTCTATGGCACAGAAAATATATATGAGGCTACATACATGTGGTTTGAGTCGTTTCATGGGGTTGGCTGACAACTACAAACAAATTAAATATCAGCATCCCTCTCTCTCTCTCCGAAAGAAAGAGACGGGATGAGTGTGTAATAATTGTAGCCTATATGTGGCTGTGTGTGTGTGTGTGTGTGTGTGTGTGTGTGTGTGTCACTCTCTCTGTCCTTCCGTCGGTCTCTCCTTCTGTGTGCCTGATCGCGTGTCTCGCAGTGAGAAGTCAAGACAAAAATCACCATGAACCTAGGTGTTTTAGTTTGAAATGTTTTATTTATGTAAAGTATCCAGCTGCACTGTGGTCTTTCAGGAAAATGAGAATTGTGTTACAGAAGAGATCATCCCTTCCAATATTGTGAATCATATGTCAATCGCAATATCAGTCAAAACAATCGCAATAACATATTTTCCTCCTATTGCCCAGCCCTATTTTCAACTGGATGCGTTGGGGAACAGGGAGCCAATGGAGATTTTGGAGGATAGGGGGGTGATTTGGTCACGTGTGTAGGCACTATGTACTTGTAAATGGTAGATGTGTTAAACACATGTTCATGATCCTGCGTCAAATGCTGGGTTTGTGTGTGAAAGTGGCATTAGTGCCACATTGATTCAGGGATCATATGAGGTCTCAGTGGGTCTGGAACTGGCGCACGGCCCTCAGGGTTGAAAGTGGTGCCATTGAGTTGGGGGTGTACAAGCCCTAAGCCCAGGGCTCATTAGCACAATGCCCCATTATAGCCTGTGGATTAAGGTTGTGATTAAACACAACCCTCATTTCCCCATCCAGAGGCCAAATCAAACAGCATGCATACAATTCCTGCGTTGTGTCCCTTGCTCTGTCGCTGCCCTCAACAGCCTGTGGGTAAAATATTACAAAAATAGGAATATAGTGTTTTTGCTGCGCAATTGATCCAGTGCTTGGTTTCCTTGGATGATTCTGCTATTTCAGATTATAGACCTTAAAATCAACCCTACAGGCTTTGCAAAGGACACACCAACTATCCTGGTCCCTAGCAGATATAAATTGAAACTGGTTAGTCCAGCTCTGTTACTAGCCAAAGTGACAAGTTACCTTTGGGCATTTGATCCAGTCTGATGTGTCTCCTTTGTTGAGGAACGATACCCTAACCATTTAATTTTCTTGTCAAATGTGTCATGACACAAAATGCATTTCAGAAACAACTCTAGTATCAAAAGTGCTTGTTGGATCATCGTTTGAGACCACCTCTGCCTTCTGACATCGACATTTTCTCACAAGCACTCCCACACTTTACGTATTGAAGTATATTGACAGCAAAAATATTTGAGAGAACTGAAAACTTATTCTGGAAGAAAGTCAGCTTTTGAATATACTGTAATTAACTGAGTGATTATGATGATTTAGGACAAGTGCTTTCCATATTTTATACATCCATGACAATGTGGCCATGTCGATCTGCACTGTAGATTGAAGACGATTAATCCTCCTACCGCCACTTAGTTTTCTTTATACCGGTATGTTGAATTTGTGCTGTCATTCGGAATTTAACCCATAATAAATAATTGTTATTTAGTATTATTATCAGTTTGAAGCATTAGATTTTTTAATTCCTACATCATGGAGTGGGATACGTTCACAGTGAACCCAACTACCCCACATCAAGAAACGTTCAGTGGCAGTGAGCCATGTTCATATGTGTTTCTCAGATAAAATGATTTATGAAAACAGAAAGAAAGAAATAATTAAACCCTACATCTGCTTCAGAAAGTCACACAACAAATACAAGTTAACATGAAGATAACACGACTAGAATACAAAAGGATATATTAGCTAATAACTACTTTTAAAGTAAATTGACAACTGCAATGTGATTTTAGTAATTTAATGTAAATGTATTTCCATTTTCAAGATAATACAGATACTAAATGCTGCTCTTTGTCTTCGTCTGGTGAGTCAAAAACACTACTGTCCTTGCTTTTTTTTTTTTTTTTTTTTTAATTCCTTATTTTTTAAACATTGGGAATAATACAATAGCCAGATTTAAATTACCTCATGGTCACAGTTCCAGTCTGTAATCTAGACCAATGTTCTCCATTCCCAACATTCCAATTTTTGTAAATATAATAAGAACACATTAGAACACAAAACAAGGGCTGCATTTACTACAAGACATATCTCTAATACATATAGGCAAGGCAAGGCAGCTTTATTTGTATAGCACATTTCAGCAACAGGGCAATTCAAAGTGCTTTACACAAAATCAGTTAAAAACAATAAAAACAGTTAAAAGAAACAAAAGACAGCACAATTATTTTGTTAATAAACGGTACATAAAATACAGTACAATAAAACCAACCCTTGATTACCACTGTCTTGACAGCATTCAGGACAACATTCATACATGTTGTGTTTGATTAACATAGGACACCCATTTTGACCATAAGATTACAAATCTATTCATCTGCAAATGGAGTGAAAATGTTAGTCTTTCCATCGGGTAGATTTCATTAACACATTCTATCCATTTTTCCAGAGTAGGGGGATCAGGGAGGAGCCAATGTCTGGTGACAGTTTTCTTACAAGCAATAATTAAAATTCTGAAAAGATGCTTTGCATTATCAAGTAAGAAGTCTGTGTTACCCAAGATAAAGTTGGTAAACTTGAAGGGTACTTTCATCTTGAAAATATCTCTATCCAATATTGTTTTATTACTGGACAATCCCAGAATATATGCCAATGGTTGGCATCTTCACTTCCACACTCCTCCCCGAGACCAGGAATTTTCTGTTTTGGAGTAATAAAAAAACCTGATCAAACATTTCCATCCAAATTCCCTCCATGAATGTGAGTTTGTGCATTTCCACTGTGATGTGCAGCAACCATTCCACTCCTCATCAGTTATTTTCATGTTACTTTCCATTTCCCATTTCGTTTTCACATATAATGTTGAATTTATTTGTTTATTCATAAATCCATTATACAACCGTGAGATAATATACTTTTTAACTTTTGCCTGGTATGCCATCAATATTTCATGAAGCAGTGGTTCCTGCACATCCAGGGACTGAATAACTTCTTGACTGAGATAATGATGTATCTGTAAATATCTGTAAAAGTCCTGTTTCTTCAAATTATGTCTGGTTTTAAGTGTTTGGAAATCTTTCACTTTACCTTTATCTGTTAATGAGAAATGTGTTGTTATACCCTTAGACACCCGGTTCTGGAATCCAACATCGGTTTGATTGGGCTTGAAATCAGGGTCATAGGCACACCACCTTATTATCTTCAGATTACCGTACTGTCCGTGCTTTTATTTTGAAAGTAGAAGGAAGGAAGACCCTTCACTTCAAATTGAACCGGTGACGCTCTGCTCTCAGTTTGAGTTTGCACTCAGGGGGTTCAGACTGAGAAAAAGAGAGCGTGATAATCTCCACTGCTGCTCAGATTTCGTAACGTGCATGCATCTTGTACAACTATAGAAATTGTGATGTCGATCAGTACATCACTTTGTACCAGAATGAAATATTTTAACAATTATATAGATTTACATGGAATGTTGTACAGACATATCCTAATGCATCTACTGCCACCATAAGATTGTTATTAAAATATCTTCACAATTAGTAAATGGATTGCTGTTAAATTTAGTATAGACATTCATGTTCCCCAGAGGATGATTTGATCCACTGACCAGAGCCAACGGCATCATCAGGTCACAATTTATTTTTTTATTTTTTTTATTTATTTTGGCAAACACATTCTTATATATCGTCTCACTCAGTTACAGCTGTATTACTGATAAAGTCACACAATTTGTTTTGAGAATTTCCATACTTCAATTTTATTTATTTTTTTTATCAATAGGGCATAGTTAACTATATATAGTCGAACGTCGGAAGCCCTTCACTCCATGGTTCACCAGACTTCTATGGCAAGAAAAACCAACAACCCCATACACATGTATACACACATGCATATCTACATATATACCTACGCACTCATATCTACATATATCTACATAAATGTACACATAAAACCAGAACTTATATACACATTATTTCTTACTGATATCCATACCTATCAGGTCACAATATCAATTTGTCTAATGCTTTGGTTAAAAACCAAATACCTTCAGAACTAATGACATCTGTCTCATCTGTTGCAACTTTGTGTTTACTGGTAATAAGCTAACGTTAACATGCTACACTAATATGGTGAACACTGTAAACATTATACCTGGTTACCAACAACATGCCAGCATTGGAAGCATTTAAGCATGCTGATCTGAGCATTTAGCTCAATGCACCAACGTGCCTTACAGAGCTGCTTGCATTGCTATAGACTATTCTTGAGATCTTTTTAGTAAAGTCCAAATAAGCTACCTTATCCATATTAGTTGAAGTTATAATCAGATAGTGAACCAGAGCAAAAAAGACACTCAAATATGCTTTACATGATGTTTATGGTTGGTGTCTGTGTCTATCTCTTTAAGAGAATAACAGTGGCGGCATCTGTGTTTGCATAGGGAGTGGGTGGTAGAGCAAGTGAGATATTGATGACGATTATCTCCGGAGCGAGTCTCCCCTGTGCTTTCTGACCACGGTCGCAGAAAAAGTTAACCCTCTCCTTGTTTTCATGTTGTTTATGGAGAAGTAGAACCAGAAAATGATTAGGGGAAAAGCGACGCTACCAAGCCATGGCCAAGCGGACCAATGAGTTGTTGCGGTCTGCGTTGTTCAAAATCTTTTGAGACACGTCAGGCTACGGCATAGGGTCCATATCTCCATGTACCTACGTACGCACCTTTGGCGTGGATTTAACGCAGAAGCATAAATTGGCCTTAAGTGTCATGACAGTATTGGTGGCATTGACTGCGTTTCAGTTCTGTTGCCCTCCCGCATGACACACCCTGCAGACATGGAGACCTGTCTAAAGAGCATGATTGATTATGGATAGGCTGTCGTGGGTCGGCAAATGGCACAGTGTGAACAGGAGGGGGTGAAACCAATGAACCAGTTACAAAGACACAGAAAGAGGTTCAGCTTGAATGATGCAGCTGCATAGTGCAGCATTAGCCAGGATGGAAGTCCTCCATTATGCAGCTGTCTCACTGCTAACTTCCATTATCAGCTGCTGTTACAGCCATGGACTCACTGATGATACTACATTACAAGTTTATATACCGCTACTATGGATTTGGAATTGGGAAAACCTAATTGCCGCATTTCTGTGACTGGGATGGTTTGCTGTTCCCATTGGAATCACATTGTATTATATTTCACTTACAGTGTCCATTGACATACGATAATGATCAATAAATATAATAATACTACTTAACAATTCAAGCTTTAAGCTCTGCATTGTAAGTTAGTGGTGTTTGTGGAATTTAAAGCCATCTTGAATTTGGTCTGACTAATTTGTTAATGTCTTAGCACAGCATATTAGCATGATCTGTTAGCATTAAGTATAGTCATAGTCATTAGTTTTTAAGGTACGGTGCTGTTGGAAAAAAATGTCAGTTCTTAAATTCTGTATGTGATGTTTAAGGTTTTGAAACTTTGCGGTGCGTTCCTCTGGGAAAGTGTGAAAAAGTTGAATGGGGAGTGCCAAAGGAAAGTGGTGAAGCATACATATACAGTGGTGTGAAAAAGTGTTTGCCCCCTTCCTCATTTCCTGTTCCTTTGCATGTTTGTCACACTTAAGTGTTTCGGAACATCAAACCAATTTAAACAATAGTCAAGGACAACACAAGTAAACACAAAATGCAATTTGTAAATGAAGGTGTTTATTATTAAAGGTGAAAAAAAATCCAAACCATCATGGCCCTGTGTGAAAAAGTGATTGCCCCCCTAAACCTAATAACTGGTTGGGCCACCCTTAGCAGCAACAACTGCAACCAAGCGTTTGCGATAATGTGCAATGAGGCTTTTACAGCGTCCTGGAGGAATTTTGGCCCACTCATCTTTGCAGAATTGTCCTAATTCAGTTACATGAGAGGGTTTTAGAGCATGAACGGCCTTTTTAAGGTCATACCACAACATCTCAATAGGATTTAGGTCAGGACTTTGGCTAGGCCACTCCAAAGTCTTCATTTTGTTTTTCTTCAGCCATTCGGTGGTGGACTTGCTGGTGTGTTTAGGATCATTGTCCTGCTGCAGAACCCAAGTTCGTTTCAGCTTGAGTACACGAACAGATGGTCGGACATTCTCCTTCAGGATTTCTTGGTAGACAGCAGAATTCATAGTTCCTTTTATCACGGCAAGTCTTCCAGGTCCTGAAGCAGCAAAACAGCCCCAGACCATCACACTACCACCACCATATTTTACTGTTGGTATAATGTTCTTTTTATGAAATGCAGTGTTCCTTCTACGCCAGATATACTTGGACACACACCTTCCAAAGAGTTCCACTTTTGTCTCATCGGTCCACAGAATGTTGTCCCAAAAGTCTTGGGGATCATCAAGATGTGTTGTGGAGAAATTGAGACGAGCTTTGATGTTCTTTTTGCTCAGCAGTGGTTTTCTCCTTGGAACTCTGCCATGCAGGCCATTTTTGCCCAGTCTTTTCCTGATGGTGGAGGCATGAACGCTGACCTTAACTGAGGCAAGTGAGGCCTGCAGTTCTTTGGACGTTGTTGTGGGGTCTTTTGTGACCTCTTGGATGAGTCGTCGCTACGCTCTTGGGGTAATTTTGGGCGGCCGGCCACTCCTGGGAAGGTTCACCACTGTTCCATGTCTTCGCCATTTGTGGATAATGGCTCTCACTGTGGTTCGCTGGATTCCCAAAGCTTTGGAAATGGCTTTATAACCCTTTCCAGACTGATAGATCTCAATTACTTTCTTTCTCAATTGTTCCTGAATTTCTTTGGGTCTCGGCATGATGTGTAGCTTTTAAGGATCTTCTGGTGGACCTTACTGTGTCAAGCAGCTCCTATTTAAGTGATGCCTTGATTGTGAACAGGTGTGGCAATAATCAGGCCTGGGTGTGGCTAGAGAAATTGAACTCAGGTGTGGACAACCACAGTTATAGTATGTTTTAACAAGGGGGGCAATCACTTTTTCACACAGGGCCATGATGGTTTGGATTTTTTTTCACCTTTAATAATAAACACCTTCATTTACAAATTGCATTTTGTGTTTACTTGTGTTGTCCTTGACTATTGTTTAAATTGGTTTGATGTTCCGAAACACTTAAGTGTGACAAACATGCAAAGGAACAGGAAATGAGGAAGGGGGCAAACACTTTTTCACACCACTGTAGGTGCATGCTGGGAAGTTATTGTAGTCTGATTTAGCCAGTTTATCAACACACTCAGCAGTGGAGGCTATTAATGTACATTAAAACCATTAGTGCCGATCGTCACACTCATTCTCAACACACAGACATGATGCACATCATTTGAGATTCAGCATGACTTAGTTCCTATCTGCGGCTCCATCATAAATACACGTCTAGAAATCCTAGAAAAGTTGTAGCCCACACTGAATCCATGGCAACATTATACTTCTCGTTTACATTCCCAAAGCACCATGGAAACTGTAGCTCCTAAACTCAGCGGATCACTGTATTGTCATCCTCTACGGACAATGAATGTGTTTACAAAATGTCCAACCCATAGATAATAAGAGATATACCTGCAAAATGACATCTCTACTCCTTTGAAATGAAATTCTCCATGCTTATTTCAGTTTAATGGATCCCAACTGCTCAAAGCGCCTTTCCATGGGCAGCCCCCACTCTGACATCTCTCCATTAGTGCATGTATAGGACCTGAGCATGTGTGTGTAATTCAGGCCTGTGTGTAATGTGTCTAATAACAACAGAGTGTACATTGAAATTTCCCCTTGTGGGATTAATAAAGTAAACATTATTATTATCTAAGCAATGCTTGCATATTAAATGGGACATTTATCAGTTGTTAGATGTCTCATTTTAGACAGTAAATACTCTTGTCTTGTTTGTGTAATATGTATCTGTAAATGAAGTCATCACAATACTGAGGGGTTTTGGCATATATGTCCTTACCCATGTTATTATTCTTTGTCATTTTTGGCTGCAACACAGGATCATTTTCAAACAAATGTATGTGATTAATCTGTAGACATTTGTGTTTGAGAACAGTGGACGTGTTTTGTGCTTGTGTACCAAAACATTGTTTTTTTTCTTACATGTTTGCACATCACATAAAGAAATATTTTTGTGTTGCAAAGACTCAGGGTGAAGTTTGTCCTGCACGGGAAAAGAAATTTCACATTATTTGACTAAAATGTTCATCAGACTTTGTGTGTTGTGTGTTTTTCATTTTAACAATAAACACATGAACCGCCAAGTAATCAAAATTAATGTTACAAGCTAGTTAGACTTAAAATGTCAAAAAACTCCACTAAAGTTGAAAGAAATTTGAAAGCGAGCCGGATCTTCATTTTACCTGCTTGTTGCCAGGTGTCGCTGGATGCAACTGTCTGAAGACAAGCTGCAACGCTGACAAGCTTCTGTGCTGCGTGGGAAGTGTGCTTGGGAAAAAAATATTTAATTCAAAAACACTGAAAAAAACCCCGCATAAATATCAGTGGTAAAATGGCTATACACAATTTACCCAAATAAAGAAAACATTGACTCACCATTCCATTCCGACTTTTACTCCTGGAACTGGGTTCCAAGGCACCCCCCCTTTACCCCCCATTTCTACCAGTGGTCTCTTGCTATTTTCCAACTGTTAAAAGAACACTCATCGGTTCACTTTGTGCTCTTGCCATTCAGGGTTGTTGTCACATCAATATCACATGAGGACTAATTTCAAGAAAACTTGCTGTGTGCTTACACACAAAGCTGACATTTAATTCAAATGTTATCACATATCTTGTTTTGAAATGATTAACATGTCTTCCAGCTGCTACGAGAACTGAAACACCCGAACGTGATCGCACTGCAGAAAGTGTTCCTGTCCCACAGTGACAGAAAGGTTTGGCTCCTTTTCGACTATGCCGAACATGACCTTTGGGTGAGTTTCTGTGCCAGCAGAGCATCACAGTGTGTACATGTTGTATTCTAATGATGATGACATGTTTCTCTGTCACTGTAACTGGCAACACAGTCAATGGCCCTAGCACAGGAAAGGCTTTCTGATGTTCCGATTCATTATTTGGCAGTATAGGATGTGTGATTAATTGTGGAAATGAAATTCCACTTCTCGAACACATCTTTACCTTTTATTTATGTTTATTCTCTGTGATGTGTGCAACTTATTTACCTAGACCAAATCTGCTGTACCTTTAGGTGATTGACCTAAACCAGAGAAACAGTTGTGACACACTTCAAATATATTTGTATATATTTATATACGTTTGTATATTTGTAAATTTTAAATTTATATTGTTAACTTCACTGTTTTCAATGCAATACATCCTACTGCTACTGATATTTGCACTAGTCATAATCGTCTTATAATAATTTTTAATTTTATATTGCACGCACTTTATATTGCATATTTATACAATTTCACTTTTTACTTGTCTTCTGTTTCTTTTCTTTGTTTGGAGCCTTGCAACAAAATCTTGCTCAACTGTGTATTGTGTATGTGCAGTTGAATGACAATAAAGTCTGTCTAAGTAATGTTTAAGCAGTGAGCAAGATTAGAAGCATCAATATTTCCATATTACTGAATATCATTGATAATAAATGTATTGTGTTGCCTACTTCCAGAATTTTTCTTTTTGAAATAGTTTCTTTACTGACAACACTAGCCTGGACCCATTTCTTTTGCTAATAATCTGTTGATACTATCTGACGCTCCAGCCAGGACTTAGAAATTCTATTCTCTTCTAAAAATGGCCACCTGCCAGAGTGGTCTGGTAAATGTCTGCTGGTATTGATTTCTGTAAACTCGGGAAACCTTTTCTGTACCGCCAGTTACCAATTAGGTTACACAATAAAAAGACAATATTCATAAATAACAGCATTATAGTTTGCCCAATAGAGAGGTGAAGTCCCTCCCTTTATGGTAGACCACCATGGGACCTTAGTTTGGAACAAAATATCTACTTTAGTGAATGGGAAGAGACAAATATTGCTATTTTTATTATTGTAGGCAATGGTGGCCTAGAGGTTAGAGAAGAGAGCTTGTGACTGGGAGGTCGTTGGTTCGCTTGTCACCCCCTTATTACCACCACTAAAGTGGCCTTGAGCAAGGCCCTTAATCCCAACTGCTCCAGTGGAGCTGATCAGAAAACGGTGCCTGTGTGATTTGTACACATCAGGTCAGATAACATTATATGTGTTGTAGTCTCGCATTGCCAGACCTTACTCCACATCGCTGCGGAGAAAGGTCTGGTTAGTCCACAAAACATACCGGGATGGGAGAAAAACGTGCTCTGGTTTACTGGCATTTCTTTAAACCAATCACAATCATCATTGGTGGCGCTAAGCTCCAAACAGAGCCACAGCGTCTCCGCAAAATAGCCTCTTGGAACTTGTTTTGATGAAACGTGTAAGTTCAAAAATGGCTTTAGTTGTCGTGCAACAGAAAACTCAGATTGGACAGATAGTCTAGCTAGCTGTCTGGATTTACCCTGCAGAGATCTGAGGAGCAGTTAACCGTAGTCCTCAGAAATCCCCTGGAGAAAGCGGTGGGACATCCTGCCAAGGAAAGAGGGACAGGGCGGAATTTCTGGCGGTATCTGAATAATCCCGGAAGTGGAACATCGTCTATATAGACAATATGTGTTGTGGAACAGAGCTAAGCTAGCCAGCTAGCTATCAAGCAAGTAGAGCAGCAAGCTGGAGAAGTATATCATGCGAGACGAGAGGTGTAGTCCACTGAGAGGTTTCACACAATACTAAGTGGTCATATGACAAGCCTGCAACAAACTTGAGACTTTCTTCAGTTGCAAAATTATCTTTTAAATTGATGAACATCATATGTCTAATCCATGGCTTAATTCATACAGGATAAAAAACATGTTTTGTCTTTCCCCATTCAATACTTTTCATACTTTTTCCGAAATAAAGTCCCATTTGCTACGCCCTGCAGTGCCCTGCTACACCCTGCTATGGCCTGCAGTGCCTTGTTACGCCATGAACTACTACAACTACTATTTCTAGTCATAGTTCCATTATCTTTATTGTGACTATTATTGCCAATGTTCATCACACCCCCAACCGGCAACGACAGATGCTGCCCACCAAGAGCCTGGGTCTGTCCAAGGTTTCTGCCTAAAAGGAGGTTTTTCCTCGCCACTGTTGAAGGAATTATTGGAATAGTTGGGTCTTTGTAAATTATAGAGTGTGGTCTAAACATACTCTATCTGTAAAGTGTCTTGAGATACTGTAACTTAATAATTTGATAATATCAATACATTTGAATGGAATTTAATTGAATGAGGCCCACTGTAAAGAGAGGAACTTTGCCTCTCTATTTACCAGGCCTCACACCAGGTTGTGGAGAAGCTGTTTTCTTGCTGATTGTTGTAGCTAGACGGTGAGCACAGCTAAGGTGAAACCTTTCTCTGCTTCGTAGCACATCATCAAGTTCCACCGCGCCTCCAAGGCCAACAAGAAGCCCATGCAGCTGCCCCGAGGGATGGTGAAGTCTCTCCTGTATCAGATTCTGGATGGGATCCATTACCTCCATGCCAACTGGGTACTCCACAGGGATCTGGTGAGCTGCTATATTAGCTTCACTGTCCCAGTTTGCCTTTACAGATACACATACTTCACTCCCAAAGCAACATAGTTCACGTCACAGAAACACTACTACCCAGAAGAGGCACAGGTTTTCCTATAGCAGCCTTGTTTGACCTCATCACATTTGTCTAGTTAAATGGGGAGAGACAGTAAATAAAAACAACCAGGCCACATAAAGGAAACCTGAAAAAAAAGCAATGGCAGTAATTCAATTCTGTGGCATAATGTTTTAACAGGTTGAAAATTCTGCATTGCTGTAAATTTAATTTAATTTAAAACTGCAAAAACTCTCAAAAAAACAAAAGACTTGGGTCTCAATTCAAAAAGCTCCCTTTAGAAAGTCTTTAACACTAATAACCATCACTAATAAATGGTAAATTGATTAATTAAACTTCAGTTACTGTTATAATTTGTTATTCAATGTTTGTTATTTTAACAGGTTATTCTTGCACACGAAACCATTTTATATATTTAATGAGATATTGTTAATGATTACCAAATGATTTGTAAACCTTTAATGGAACAAATATGTCACTATAAAATATTGAATGGGGTCAAATGAATGTTACTTGCTGCTTTATTAATCATTAACTAACAATTATATAATTATAGTAACTATCTATCTGAATCAGAATCAGCATCAGCTGTGTGCTTGGCCATCAGGTGGTATTTCAGACTGGACGTGCTGCGATGATAGCTCAGTTCACAACGACCAAACACACAGATGACTTTGGTCTCGTCAACGGAACCATTTGGCAACTTTTAAAAAGTAAACTTTCCATTCAGAATCTTATTGGCGTCCATTTCGGTGTCTCACGCTCGCCATACGTAAAAAGAATTGTTGCATTGAGATGCATTGATAATCAGTTTAAATCGAATTGTCGAATTGTCGGTAAGTAAAATTCCTGCATTGAAAACATTACTTAAGTAAAAGTATGTAAGTATTATCAGGAAAATGTACTTAAAGTATTAAAGTAAAAGTACTCAATGCAGAAAAATCCTCACATTTTAGAAACTGGAAACGATCCGAACAGTTGTTTAATCTGCTAATTATTTTCAGATGGACTTGTAGGCAGATTTATTGTTGGGTAGTTTAATTCATAATCAAAAATCCGATTTTATAAACTACATGTTTTGTGTGTAAAAATCTAAATTTGTAACTAAAAAAAGTGGCATGAAATGAAAAGACTCAAGTAAAGTACAAGCACCTCAACATTTGTACTTAAGTACAGTACTGGAGATACATTCCACCACTGCTAATGTTAGCTTCTTTTAGTTTGGTTAAAAAAAATGCATTTGTGTATTTACATAATAGGTAAGGGATGGTAGGCCAAAGAATTACATAATTAGCACACATTCTAAACTCAGAAGAAATAAAAATATTAAATATGGTCCCATCACGTACTGAAGTAGGGCTGCACAAATAACTGCAATTTTATCAAAAACGCAATATGGACTAGTGCAATATCCAAATTGCAGGGGGGGGGCAATATATGTGTCAAACCATTCTGAATGAAGTACTGTGGTGCTGCGGAGAAGTCCCAGTCTACAAATCCGATCCTACAAACGATCCATAAATAAATCCTCGTTTGGTACAGATCCTCAAATAAATCACACTATAATTGTTTTCATTTTTATTTATTTTTTAAATTGCACATGCACAACAAAACATGCAAGAATTAGATCCCCCTTTGATATAGTGCCACTCGGCCATGCATGCCAACCACTTAAATATGCACTTCAATATTTGATGGAAAACACAGCACTTTTTAGCCTGAGAGTGGAGTTCACTTCACAGCAAAAACTGAATACTTTCACCCAGGAATGGCTCGTTCGTTCCTTGGGAATCTTAATCCAAACCACAATCTTTTTCCTAAACTTAACTAGTCGTTTTGGTGCCTATACTTAACTGTCATCCTCACATGCTTTTTCTGGGAAACACCACTACCACGTCCCCTGAAAGAACCGTCATCTGGGGGTGCCTAAGCCTGCTCACTGTCACCTATTGGCAGCATAACGGTTGCCGCTGGTAGCCGGCGTCCTGGACCTCTGTAGCGGCTACATACAACCAGCAACTGCTGCTCAGATTTGATCAATCTATCTCATGTGTTCACGTTACAGTGCTTTACTTACTTTAAAATACTTATAATGATCTATTGGTGAAGTAGCATTGTTTACTTTGAATGGAGGGGGGTGCTTCTTGTCCCCACCAGGGATACAAAATAATTCAGCAGAGGCAGGAATAGGTAGACCAGAAAGGGGTAAATCCCATGCATCCTGATTGTGAATCATATCGCTATACGATATTTTCCTTTTATCGTGCAGCCCTTTACTGAAGTTCATTCTGGTGATATCTCTTACTATAACACTTGGTGTAATCTGAAGAAGAGTTGTTCTGTCTCTCACACTGAGCCACTCCAAAGAGCAGAGCTGTGTTGTTTCCCTGCAGGTGCTGTTATGTCTGGCTGCGGCGTATTATTATGAGTTTGATTGTAATGCCCAAAGAGCGGAACGTCCTGAACTGTGAATGTTGTCTGACTCTTGTCTCCCCTTTAACCTCGCTGCAACACACTGCTGATTCCTGTGAGATTCTCTCCACCTTGGTTTTCCCACAGTGCTTTGGGGGAAGGCGAGAGTCAGAAAACAGGGCTTCTCATTGTGTGTCTTAAAAGCTCTGTTGGGATGAAATCAAACGTGTTCCCAGGAAAACTGCGTCCATTTTGCCACTAAATTACATGTGGCATTAACTTTGATCACCACCAGCCTTAATCTTGGCTAAACTAGTGGAAATGTTAGCATGGGTTAGCTAACTGACAATCAACTCTTCTGCGGTCAATAATATCAATAATAACATGCTTTTCTGTCTTATTCAGTTTCTTTATTTCCTCTGAAAATGCTAATGTACAGTTGTTTCTTTTATGGAAATGAGAGAGAGAGAGAGAGAAAACCAAATGGAGGGGTGGAGCTTTTGGTCACTTAGTGGAGGAATAGAAAATAGAAATGTCCCACATTGTTTCCAAAATATTTATGCGTCACTTCCTAAAATTAATCCAAGTATTCCAGCATGGTACTGGATCTCCATGAAGGATATATTTATTTAGAATTCAAATTGAAAGTCACTTACACTACTTACGCTATATTGAGTGCATAGTGCATTCACATTGAGGTTACCAAAATACAGTACACAACAAGTACCTGGATGCTGCACTCACAATGGTCATAACGTTGAGTGTGAAACACTGGACACTATATTCCCTCAATGGTTGCCAGCTTTGCTACGGACCACCAATGTATTTCAAAACAAACTGAAAATGGTGGTCGAGGAAGCTGCAGCGCTTGCTATTCCAACGACAAACACCCAACTATACATGTGGTCCAAATCTGAACTGAATCAATGTGACTCTATGCAGCTTCTTAGAAAATGTCAAATCTGACTCATGTGAGATATAAAAAAAACAAAAAACAGAATGTGAACCATTTTCTTTCCGTCATATCTGACTGTTAACTCCCACAGCCCATCTGTATGTGTGGCTCTTATCTCTCCCTGCATCTGTCACTCCCTAGAGAGGAACATCTGTGCCTGTGCTTGTGGAGGAATAAGTATAATTAACCAAACACATCAGATTATGTGGCAAAACTGTAATTTGATTACCACCGTCAGTGCTTTGATGTCAGATGACCCGGAGTGAGGCTATTTCCGGATAATGCTCATGAAAGAATGGAAGACTGAGATTATACAGTCTGACTGAAATGAAGATGAGATGTTGATTGATTGTCTGAATACACCTCTAACTGGATACGTTTGGCAGTCACACAGTCCATCTACACCAGGGGTCGATTTTTAAAGTGCTCATATTGTGCTTTTTTCAGGTTCATTATTGCATTTAGAGGTTGTACCAGAATAGGTTTACATGGTTTCATTTAAAAAAAACACCATATTTTTGTTGTACTGCACATTGCTGCCGCTCCTCTTTTCACCCTGTGTGTTGAGCTCTTTGTTTTAGCTACAGAGTGAGGCATCTCACTTCTGTTCCATCTTTGTTGGGAGTCGCACATGTGCAGTACCTAGGTGAGGACTACTAACCAGTCAGAAGCCGAGTTTGAGGGCATGCCCTGACAGTACCTAGGTAAGGACTACCAGCCAGTCATAAGCAGAGTATGAGGGCATGCCCTGACAGTACCTAGGTAAGGACTATTAGCCAGTCAGAAGCAGAGTATGAGGGCATGCCCTGACAGTACCTAGGTAAGGACTATTAGCCAGTCAGAAGCAGAGTATGAGGGCATGCCCTGACTGTACCTAGGTAAGGACTACTAGCCAGTCAGAAGCAGAGTATGTGGGCGTGCCACGCTATTTGCAAGATGAGCAAATGTGTTACAAAGTGACGCACGTTTGTCTCAGAAGTAAAGGCTGGACTACAATAGAGCTGTTTGGAGCAGATTGTGAACAGTGTTTTCTGTCGGAGATGGTAAGTCCCTTCGGGGTGGACTTTGGCCTTTTTTCACTTTTTCAACCTATAACATGCACAAAACGATATATAACACAATAAAGGAAAGGGGAAGAAGCAAAAAAAAGCATAATATGAGCATTTTAAGCAAAAGAGACAGATCAGGGACCCCCGACTTCCTTCAGTAAATTGTATAAAATAAAGTTGCATATTAAACTGGGCCTACAATAACTTGTGGGCAGCCTGAAGCCTTTAGACACCTTTTTAGTGCATAGAATACCAAGCTATTAAAATAGCCTAATAACTGCTGACATGATTTTTTTAAATCATGTTTTAACGTTAAAACTACATTTGACACAGTGGATCTGTGAAACTGTATCTGTGGCTGGCTACCTTAGTGAATACCTTACCTATAGGCCAGTAAGCAGTGGGGAATTTGCTAATAATATGTTGTATTCATGTGAAGACTTTTAAATTTTAAAAGTTAACCACAATTTGTAGGCCCCCCCCCTGCCCCTATCTTCTTTGAATAATGTTGTCCACTCCACTAATCCCTGGAAATCCTGGATGGACATGTGGTGGCTGGACATGACATTACGTAAACCTGCAGGGGACAGAAAGCGTGCTTTCACATGTCTCTCTCTGCTGACCTACGGGGCATCTCGGCAGGCAGTAAACATCTCTTTGACACATTTATCAATCAGTGAGCTTTTTTTATTCCATTGCAGTCGCTGTGTACCGTCACCAAAAAGGCTATTGTTCAGCTGAAATAACAGTATGTTGACTTTCTACTTGGAGGGATTCAGTCAGTTTTAGGAAGAATCAGTCAGAATCTGAAGTCAGAAAGTAAGTCCAATTAATGACAAGAGTCGGATACTTTGTAGTCTATATCAACGACAAAACACTTCCAGGATTGTTCAAGTGTCGCTGGAAATCCAGACAGCTAGCTAGACTATCTGTCCAATTTGAAACAAGTTCCTTCCCAAGGCTATTTTTCTATTTTCCAGGCTCATCGTTTATATAATGTGTTCATTGACTGTCACCTTTAGGCTCAAGCAGCTTTATGTGTCTAATACTGGCTTAGGCCTATTCACATGGGACCAGTATTAACTGGCAACCTCTAGTAAATTGTAATAATTGCAGAGGTAGTCAGTGATCTTAATCCAAAGGGAATCTGCCATGTCTGTAATATCTCAAGTAATGATCACCTACCATATTTCGCCAAACACAGATGTGTGATAATGTTAGTCTCGTGAAAAGCGGCATTTCTGTGATTCAAGGTTGTATTGGCAGCATTGACAATTACAAAGGAAAGCATTGACATAATAGTGATGGGCGACAATGTCAGTGACTTCAAATACAGACTGCTTATCCCATGCAAATGTGCCTCACGAAACACAGACGCTGGGGGGACATTTCTAAGTCAAATGAGGTCCCCTGGTAATACTAGTCCCGTGCTAATAGGGTTTAAGCCGTATGAATGTAAAATCAACATGAACATCAAAACTAACCAAATTACTTTATCTAATGATTGTACTTCTTTAGCAAGTTTAGTCTTTTATCGTTTTGAGTGTTATTTATTTATTATCTGCTCTAGCTTTTCCAATGTTTTAGACACAGATATTGTATTTATAATGGTCCAAATATGTGTTGAACTGAATTTTTCTTTCATTGAAAAATGTAAAAAAAAAAAAAAAGAAAAGAAAAAAAATGTGTTCTCATTTCCAATATTTTTCTTGCTGTCTACTTTAAGATCTCACACTTTTCCATATGCCTTTTTATTGTGCTTCCTCTCATTGATGACTTGCAGTATGAATGTGTAGATATATTTCGGTGGACTGTAGAAACGTAATTGCCATTCAGGGATAAATACAGCTGTCTGTATCTGTATGGAATCAGAATGACAGTAAGCTGTTGTTGTTCTGTGCGTAAACCAGCATACCTCCAACTCATTATCAAGTTCACTTGTTTTTCTCACCATGCTGCGCTGTGGGAAAACATGTGCACCAGCCAGCATGAATGGTTACGTTGCTCTCGGCTCAGCTCCATGGGAGGATCCCCCACCTGTGTCATGTTACGTGTTAACAATAGCATTAGCTCTGTTCTATTCGTTAGGGGTGGGAAATAAAATAATGAATTCTTAGATGGATTGCAATTCTCTCTAGAAAGATTTGATGCTCGATTCTGATTAGTTAATAATCGATTATTACAAAAAAATGTGTTGATTTTTATTTAAACGTTACTGTCTCCAGACATGTACAAATCAGAAAATAGAGTGACTGAAAGAAGATGGGATGAGGGACAACAACTTAGAGTTTAGACAAGAGAGCAGAAAAAAACAAACACAAATTGGCCAAATGGAAAAAAAAAGTTTTGTATATATACACATGATCTAATAAGACAAATATAAAATAATTAGGAAAACACATAAAGGCTGCTGATCTACTTTATCACATTACATCTGACCACCTCATGTTTCATGTTCTAAGAAGCCAATTCTTACTGATCATCTGACATGGAAGATCACTGTGAGAGAAGGTGACTCAGCATGTTTAAGACTTAAGCACAATAAAAAACTTTCTTTAAATCACGCATGGAAATGTACATAAAAATATTGTTGCATCGATAATTGGTTTAGAATCAAATCGAATCATTGGTGCCAAGAGATTCCCACCCCTACTATTCGTGCACTATGCACAATACCAGGGGTCGACACCGAGGCAACATAGGCGGTGCCAGGGAAGGGCTTGGGAGTGCTGTAGCTACCCCTAGGATTCCCATAGCACCCCCATTTGAAAAATCAATGAATAAATGAACCAAACAAATTGATTATTTTTAGAAGAAAAAAATCATCATATTTGGCCAATGGGTGCAGCAGACATTAACTTTTGACCTTACTTCCGCAATAACATATTTATACAGAAGAAGAACAATGCAAAAAATGTAGTTAGGATTAGCGGAGTGAGTGTAACGTTAGCAATGGATTCTTTTTTTTAGCCCAGAAATTATAAAAATTAACTTTGGCGGGTAAGATTGAAGATTTGAAGTTACGAGCCAGTTTGGCCAGTGATGAATGAAGCAAATTACTCTGCGTCTGTTTGAATCGTCCGGCTGCCGAAACAATGCATACAAGTCAGTGTTGCCATATTGGTCTGATTTCTGGCAAGAAATTTGGGCGGTTTTGTGGAAACGTAATCATTATCTGGCAACACTGCTTGTAGCACTAATCCTACATTTCCCATGAACACTAACGTGCCGTAACGTGTCGTAAAACTGTTGGCTACGTAGCTAACGTGGGGTATCAATTACGTGCTACGCTGGAACAGAGAAGACAAAGAGAACGGCACAAAACAAGCCAGAGGAGCTGAAGAAAAGTTAAGTTATGAAAACCAAACCAAACATGGAGATATTTTGGGAATTAAAGGTCCAGTGACATGAAAATTTCACTTTATGAGTTTTTCCCTTTTGGTGCCTTATTCATGTTTTGTCTGGTAAATTTAGCTAACTACTGTTAGCTACTGTAACTACGGCTAAACGTGAAGGGGGTGTTGGCGGGGCTTTACCATAGACTGTATATATATTAATATTAACGGTATATGGGCTTTACCGGTAACGCTAACAGTGGTGTAACGTTCTGACTCTGGTGCATGGGTCCGACGGTTCAATAAACTGCCGTTAGCATCCTTAGCACCGGAGTTCAGATCTGGCCGGGATATATAGAATAGAATAGAATAGAATAGAATAGAATAGAATAGGATGGCTGCTAGCTGGCTGGGGGCTGACCGTGGAATGGATGTGTCCACGGGGCTGTCAGCA
Source organism: Percina caprodes (assembly GCA_013375575.1). Classification (NCBI taxonomy): domain Eukaryota; kingdom Metazoa; phylum Chordata; class Actinopteri; order Perciformes; family Percidae; genus Percina; species Percina caprodes. The sequence goes on along the minus strand of JABXJD010000161.1, from coordinate 1,109,861 downwards.
TTCATCCCGACTGGGACAGTGTCTTAATCTTATGTTACCCACCAAGAATTACATTAGCATTAGCTACTTGTCAACCAGCACCTTTACTGTAGGCACCAAAGCACTTTTCCTCTTTGTTCCCCCTACAGATTATTGTTACCATTACCATCATTCTTATGTCTCATTTCAACGAGTTAATGAACCACTGAAACAATTTTGGAAACATTATTTTAAGGTACAAAAGAATCTGTAGTGTTAGATTGATCAATATTGAAATCAATCAATATCAATAAATAAGCTATCTGTTGTAAAACTGTATTGCAAAGTTGGATGTATTCAATGACAAAACAATGCCATGTGGCAGAAAAAGAAGTTGTATTACGTTTACGGAGGAACCCCCCCCCCCCAAAAAAAAAAAAAAAAGAATCAAGGTTTGTATTGAATTGTGGGTCAAAAATCGTGATACAAACCGAACCCTGGGTTTGGTGTATTGTTACAGCACTACTGGTTACCTTCAAAACAATCCAACAAGTTAATTTATAGCCCGGCCTGTAACATTTCAAAATGTGTGCCTTCACCAAAACTTAGATGCCATTTAAGATCATATGCAATGTAATGCTGTTATGGTTCAGTGTGTCAAGATATTACATTTTATACTTAGCACAAATACTGAATGGGAAAGACAAACTTTTATTTTTTAGGCTCTAATTTGTTCAAAAGGTGTTCTTCGATGGATGTAAAAAGCACACGCTTTAATGATGAAGAAGTACAGTAACAGAGTATTAAGAGTGGGAAGCCTCCTCTCCTTCACAACAACAGAAACTCTCCCACAGGACCTGCGTGCTTGTTTTGCTCCCAGAAGGTCACACCACTCTTATCTGTGCACCAACTCTTCCGGCTCTTTATAACTATTTTCATTGCAGCCCGACGGAAATCTCCATTGTCAGACTCAATCTGACTCTGCACTGATGTATTGCAGTTTGTGCCTTATTATTTTTTATTTTTTTGCTATTTTTTGCTGTCTCATTGCCAAGGCTTCCTGCCATTGTGGTCAAAGAGCTCCCTTAACACAACTGGTCCCTGTTTGGTTGTTGTTGTTGGTCAGATTATCATCTTTGTGCAGATGCCTGACTCTGTCAGTTCTGTCTGTGCGTCTAAATGATGGATAGAAGTGCTGTTCATAGTAAGCATGTTGCTGTTTTATGGAAATTGCCCCCCCAAGGGCTCTTATTGCTTGTATTTGTACTTTACTGGAGTATTTCCATTTTCTGCCACTTTACACTAATAATACATCTCAGAGGGTAATATATTTTTTACTGCACTACATTTATCTGACAGCTTGATTAACTATGCAGATTCAGATCAACAATACACAATATGAATACAAAAATTGTGAAATTATATCAATAATGCTTTTTGGTCCCCAGGGGAATTTCACAAGCTACACAGCAGTAATATAAATACAGTATATACACACACAAGCAGTATATAAATATATATCTATAAATACATTTAAATGACCTCCACCTTTACCAGCTGTAATATTAGAGCAATGACCACATTAATGCATTAATAATTATAATATAATATATATTATTCTGCATAATGACTACTTTAAGTTTATTTTGATGATGATACTTTTGTACTTTTACTAAAGTGTCAGCTTATCCTCTAGTTATTAAAACTTACTCATCAAATCTTAGAACACTCCAAAAGGCTTTTATTTTAGTCTTCATATCACCTTTTTCATTCTTCCAGTCTTCAGGTCTGGTGATGTGCTGCTCTCTTTTTAGCTGTGAGGGGCGGTGCCCCTACTAGCACATCTTTCATGGCTCCAGTACTTCTGCTGTTACATAACTGTGTGTGTTGTGCTGGTGTGTAGCATATTCTCTGCGCCTCTGCACGACAGGTATTAAGCATGTGCTTGGCATTGCACCATTACAGAGCTCCCATCCCCCACCGACTGTCACTCCTCCACTCGTTTCTCCCTGTCCCACCCACCCACCACTACCCACCCTCATACCAGAGGTGCTTGGTGGGCCTCCCCCACCCCCTTACGTTACATAAGCCTTGCGGGGGGCAAGGCTTATGTAACAGCCTCTAGCTGGTGCCAAGCCCACCGCCCTGTATGGCGGCTAGCAGACTCAAGATGCTGACTTAGCAGCTCTGCAGGACAAAGCAAAAAAACATCTCAGTGGACTGTACCAATAATCTCTGTCAAGAGGGGACATTACTAAAGGTGGTCAGTTGTTGTAGTAAATACGGACTAACCTATGTGTACTTTACTGTATATTTACAGTGCTTACACACTGCAGTAACACAGGACAGAAGCTGCTGTTGCTGGACTCATGGCGATACTGTGTATGATTTCTCGTGTTAGCCTTTCTGCTGTTTGATGATGCTTCAGTCCATTTAGGATGCTGTATGTATGAAGAAAGTACCTTTAGGAAGTAAACCTTTAGCAATGAAATGACATAGTAATAAAGAATGAGTATTATACTCTTTAGTCCATGCATTATTATCATTATTATTATTACAATTTAATACCAAGTAAAATCACTGTCTGACATCATCCCATGAGAATTATGTTTAGAGCTGCAATGATTAATCGTTTAGGAAACACTGATTGACATTTTTCAACCCTTTTTTATTTTATAGACCAAACAACTAATCGATTATTTTCATAAAATAATGGACAAATTAATCAACAATGAATTGCTGTCCTAATCGTGTCTACCAGTTTACCTGGGACAGGAATAACTTGTCTGATACCTATTAGGCTATATCCATGACGTTCCACTTCCGGGATTGCTCCTGTGCCGTTGGAAATTCCCCCGGATGTCCCTCTTTTCCAGGCAGCTAGCTAGACTATCTGTCCAATCGGAGGTTTCTGTTGCACTACTAAAACCACTTTTGAACGTACACATGTTCCATCAAAACAAGTTCCTTCCCGGCGCTATTTTGCAGCGGCACTTCCGACGCTTAGCAACGCCCAAGACAGTTGTGATTGGTTTAAAGCAGAGCTTTTCAACATGGTCCCAGGACCCTTAGGGGGTCCTCAGAGTCATTACAGGGGTGCGTCCCAATTATTGTTAATTTTTGAAAGTTTTTTCAAAAATTAAAATGTCTTAACATGATTCCAACAAATTATTAGCAAATATAAATCCCCACTGATGGTCTTTAATTAACAAATCACTAAGGTCCTTGTTACCTGTATCTACAGATACAGGTAACAAGGATTCAATGTGCCAAATGTATGTTTAACATTAAAAGAATCATACAATCATGCCAACAATTATTATTATTATTTTGAAGGTCCCATGGCATGAAAATTTCACTTTATGAGGTTTTTTAACATTAATATGAGTTCCCCCAGCCTGCCTATGGTCCCCCAGTGGCTAGATATGGTGATAGGTGTAAACCGAGCCCTGGGTATCCTGCTCTGCCTTTGAGAAAATGAAAGCTCAGATGGGCCAATCTGGAATCTTTCCCCTTATGACCTCATAAGAGGCAAGGTTACCTCCCCTTTCTCTGCTTTGTCCGCCCAGAGAATTTGGCCCACCCATGAGAGAGAGACATCATGGCTTTCAAACGAGCAAAGTGGCAGTTGGTCGGGGCCACACCCCCAGCCTCCACCTTGCCCACTGCTCTGTCTCTCTTTCAGTGAAGGGGTCCCTGGTTTAAAAAACGTTGAAGATCCCTAGTTTAAAGAAATGCCAATTAACCAGAGCACGTTTTTCTCCCATCCCGGAATACTGTTTGGACTAGCCAGCACTGTGGAAGAAGGGCTGGCAAAGACAGATTGAACACAAACTATAAAGAACATTTAGCTGATGCTGTTATTGTGAGAAACTACATTACACCATGGTCATGTAACCGGTTGGTAATTTAGTCAGAAACAACAATCTCTTGCCGTTGACTATTTTGGCCCCTGCCATTATTGACAGAAGTTCTAGAATCTTGTTGATTCGTCAGTTCAGACATTTTAGTTGGCATCTTCATATCAGGACCCTTGTTCTTCACACTCGGATGCTATATTCTTCCTGGGAATTCTACGGACAATGAGCTGCTCTATTCACACATGGGCTCAATCAGACATTTCACAGAGTTTGTAATAGGGAGCTGGTAGGGTAAAGACTTTTTAATGTCCGGCCCAACTTATTTGGATATTTACGTTCTCACATGTTATACCGCTCCTCTGGGTAATGTCTAGGTGGTTGTAGTGTGTGAAAGGGGCTTTAGTTTGAACCTAACCATACTTGCCTAAACTGTTTTTAAACTACTGCTTACCTATTGTTGAATGTGCATGAAGTGTGGGCATTAAAAAAGGAGTCAAAGGTGGCCGGTGTGGCTCAGTTGGTGGAGCAGGCACAGCTTACCACAGAGGTTTATGCTTCGGTGTAGAGGTCCGGGATTCAAGTCCAACCTGTGACGATATCCTGCATGTCTTCCCCCTATCTCTCCCCCTTCCTCACCTAGCTGTCCTGTCCATTAAATACGGAAAAAAGCCCCCCCCAAAAAAAAAAATTCTTTAAAAAAAAGGAGTCATAGCAAGGGAAACTTAAAATAGAGCTGAGGAAAAAGAGAAGTAACAACTAGGGATACACAGCAACTAAACCTACGGAGACAAAATTGAATAAAACTGTATATTGAAATGGGTTTAAACATGTTTTGTCTTTATGTGTTAATGTACCATATGAACAAAGCAGTGCCTCAGAAAATAACTGCAGATGCTTTTCCACAACACCACATGTCAGTGTGATCTTTTGGACGAGATTAAAAAAGTCAGGCATTAGATTATGACAGTGAAGTGGTTGTTCAAGTGGCCATATTATTAAAAATAAATAGGTGTTATTTTGTGTCTCTGGTGCTTCCACATGCATACAAACTTGGAAGAAAACTATCGATGCTGTTTTGAGTGAGATACAGGTTTTTGAATGTCCTCTAACTTCAGACTCCGGGTGAGCTGAGAATCTGCACGGCTTTCTACGTCACTAGCCGAGACAAGGTGGCTAACCGTAGCACATGCTAGCGCTAGCATGCTAGCTCGTTCTCAATGATGTTCTCTATGATGTACTCCCATATCACTTACTGTTTACCCATCAGGTCACAAGCTGGTGCTACATCTCTGAAACCTTTGCAATCACTTTACAAACAAACTGCTAAAATTCATTTCTCATCATTGTCCATTACTACAAAAACACAGGTTTCTTAACAATGTCTCGTCTATAAAATTATTCACGGTTTATCAACCCTTCCTCTCCACCAGTTTGTCAACATTTGTACATCTGATCAGAGCAGAACCAGAGGTGCAACATTCCATTCCATTCACGAAAAGTGTCTTTGGCCAAACTGCTTTTTCTGTTCGTGCTGCTAAAGATGGAACCACACCCCCATAACCATCGGAAAAATAAACACATAGAGTACATTCAAGATCTGGTTTAAAAAATAGCTCATTGATAATCAGAGCTGTCAGCATTTCCATTTACCGTTAGACCTGTTCCTGCTGCCCCCTGCTGGCTTCTTGCCTTGTGTGTGTACATGTGTTCATGTCTTTGTCTGATGCTTGTCTGGTTGTTGGTCAGCTATGTTTCTAGTGTACAGTATATTTAACTTAACTTTTATTATATTTAACTTTAATAGTAGTACTTTTACCCAATGTATAATATATTATAGTTGTTATGTTGTCATGTAAATATGTAATTTTACTTTTTTTAGGGTGACTATTACCATCTGTCTAGGGAGTGTAGATGAAAAATAGCCTTTTGGCTAACTCTGGCGTATTGACAGAAATGTCCATTAATATGCACTGTCCCTGTATTAAATAAACAAACAAACAAAAAACTCCCAACATAGATAGTATAGAAGTAAGATGTCTCACTCTGTAGCTAAATCAAGTAAGATGTCTCACTCTGTAGCTAAAACAGAGACCTGAACACACAGGGTGAAAAGAGGATCTGCAGCAATGTACAGTACAACAAAGATTTGGTGTTTATAAAAAATGAAACCATGTAAACCTATTCTGGTATAACCTCAAAATACAATTATGAACCTGAAAATGAGCATAATATGGACGCTTTAATGTTTCTTACAGGACAGCCTGTGTTACAGTGGCTAGAATAAGTTGACACACCCATGCTGAAGTCAATTAAAAAGAGGAATTGAAAAAAACATCTTTTGGAAATTTGATCTTAATGCCTTAATTAAAAAAAAAATTGGTTAATCCAACCTTTTAAGGACACCAATTTTCTGTGTGAATGAATAATGTATTGTAAATAAATAAATGTTCTTCCAATACAGGGGGCAAAAGTATACACACCCCTATGTTAAATTCCCATAGAGGCAGGCAGACTTTTATAGAGCCAGTTATTTCACCGATCCAGGATACTATGCATCTTGACAAAGTTCCCTTGGCCTTTGGAATTAAAATAACCCCATATCATCACATGCCCTTCACCATACCTAGAGATCGGCATGGTTTTATTTCAATTATCTCAATAGCTGGTTTGATTTGATCTTATGGAAAGTTCCCCATGCCAATCTCTAGGTATAGTGAAAGGTATGAGATGATATGATGTGGGGTTATTTTAATCCCAAAGGCCAAGGGAACTTTATCAGGATGCATAGTATCTTGGATCCATGAAATAACTGGCCTTTAATAATAAAGGTCTGCCTGCCTCTATGGGAATTTAACATAGGGGTGTGTATACTTGCCCCCTGTATTTTAAGGAAGAACATTTATTTATTTACAATACATTATTCATTCACACAGACAATTGGTGTCCTTAAAAGGTTGTGTTTTCCTATTTTGTTTTTTTTAATTAATGCATTAAGATCAATTTCCAAAAAATGTTTTTTTATTCCTCTTTTTAATCAAGGGTGTGTAAACTTACCCAAACTGTTGTATAAGTGGCGCCTCTAGCGCCTAAACGGGCCCAGTTGTTGAGACAAAGCTTCAAATGGTTTTAGAAAATGGAGACCGTGTCCCTAAGGACTGAGTTCACCAGCCCTCAGTGGGATGGAGACTGTTTATTTTCCCTCAGCTCCTGATCCATTTTTGAAACTAACCAACTGTAACTGATTGATGTCACTGTATGAATTCAAAAGGAAGTTTCAATTTTGGACTGTGAAACACAATTTGGTGCTTATTTCCGATAACACAAGTTAACATGTTCAAGACTGTATTTGTCTGAATGTATTTCACCATAACAACAGCTTAATGTCACTTTTCCCCACCATTTTAAGCTGTAGTTTCTCAGTTACCTTTTTTTCCTCAGATGTTCTGTTGCATGTTAATTTTACATTTTGAAGAGGCACTGAAACTCATGTCTTTTACAGGACATTCAAGATCTAATAACTGCTAAACAGCCAATATGAATATGTATTAGATTAATTCAGTTTGGCCTGTTTGAAAGAGGAGCTGGTGAGCCTGAACTCCTCTGGCCTTTTAAGAGATGTTTGTCTTTGTGTTTGCCGATCGTGGCGTGTCGTGTTGTGGGCGTGAATTATACACCTAATCATTAGTGTTGTTCCTATAGCAACAAGACTTGTTTGCCAGGCAGATCTGAGCACGCCAAGCCAGACGGGTTAACATTCACACAGATACCCAGGGAGAATAATACTGCATCCTAGTGCAAGAGAAGGAAACTGTAAAGTTAAAAAAGAGGCACATTTCCCTCAGAATAAATGATATCCTTTGATATCCATTCAGTGAATAACAACACAGTACTTCTAACCTGTTTGGTTGTGACAATGGAGCATGATTATGCATAATACAAAATGTGTCACACTTAGCTCATTGTTTCATGGCCCACTTTCTCTGCTCTCATCAACCAGCAGCTTTTTTTTTTGCCTGAAAGCTCTGTTAAACCCAATATATGCTACCTCCTCAGCAGTAGGGATGGGGATTGTTAATTAGGGCCCGAGCACCAACAGCGGCAAAGGCCCCATTGAAACTGAAGGAATTATTCCTTCTTTCTGCAAATAAATTGCCTTTCTGAGGGGCTTACCATACTCAAAAACTCACCAAAATTGCCGGTTGCATACAAGTCTGGTGAAATGTTAGGTATTTTAAGGGTTTCGTGAATAGGCGCACAAAAATGGCTCGCTAGCACTCCCTACAAAGTTAAAAAAAATTGAGCCCCTGCAGTATGTTTAATGTAGACTAACAAAACTTGGTAGACATACGATGTAGCATATCAAGACGTACAAAAAAAGTTAATTGGAGCCATACTCTTAACGCAACAGGAAGTCCGCTATTTTGAATTGAAAGTTTGAAATTAGTGTGATTTTGGCCATTTCCACATGTCGTTCTTTAACCAACTCCTCCTAGAGATTTTATCCGATCAACTTCAAATTTGGTCTGTGCCATCTTAAGACGTTAAAGATGAAAAGTTTTTATAGATGAAAATTTATTATAGTGTACAGTGGGGTCTGTTTGTGATACTGAGTCGTCCCCTATAATTTAACCACGCCCATGTAAGCAGGCCACGCCCCATTTGAATGACTTTTTTACCATTAAGGTAGAGTCTTGTGTGAGGTATCATTGTACTCAGCAGAGTTCCTTTTAAATGATGATAGTTTGACCCGCCCCCAATGTGTTAACCACGCCCCTTTATAACTAATGACCCGTCTAATGTAGAGTCTTGTGTGATCAGTGAACTCAGCATAGCGTTCCCTTTTCATTGGTGACAATTTGCCCTGCCTCATATGCTTAAGCGACGCCTAATAACTAATGACCCGTTTCTTGTACACTATTGTGTGAGGTATCATTGAATTTGAGAGTTCCCGTTTTCATTGGTCATGGTTTGGCCTGCCCCCCATGCTTTAGCCACCAGCAGGGGTTTTCAAATTGGGTGCATGTGAGCCTCCCCTTAGAGTAGGTAAGGACAGCTGCCCCCCCCCTCCAAAATAACGTCCGCCTGACACACGCCTCTGCAGTAAATTCCATCTTTTGTGTAGGCAATGATGAGTTTCAATAACAACTGATAAAATGTAAATATTGTTTAATATTGTGTTTGAAGACATTTTATTTTTATTTATTTTAACTTTTTTAGACGTTCATTCAGAAACGATTCTTTGCAACAGCAAGTCATTTCTAACTTCATGCAGGCCTAATTGAGGCTACTTTTAAAATCAGTGAACATCAGTAGGCCTATCCACAAGTCAACAAAACATGCTTAACATGTGTAATTGGAGAGTTAGATGGCACCAACATTTGGCTTAATCATAACGGACCTGGCAACACAAAGGCCAAGGGTTAAAAGTTTAACATTAAACACTTAATTTCTGGCATTCTGGTGAGTTTGTATGCCCCTATTTCTCCCTTTTTCTGAATCAATATGCTGGAAACATCTTTATGTAAAGGGAAACAGATTACAATCCAAATATAAAAACATAATGGAATATATTGCAGTAAGGCATTCTGTATTGCTTTAAACTTATTATTCTCCTTTAGATCAACTTTTCTATTTATATCTGAGTCTTTATATTTACTCTTCTCTCTTTTGCATCTTTTGTTGGGGAAGTAACCTCCGTAAATGTGCATATGACAGTTATTCACCTCAATTATACATTATTCATTTTAATTTATTAATAAACTATGGACTATAATATATCAGATGTTTGATCAACATTTCTGCTCACGTCCCAAACTTTGTGCACATTCAAAATATAACTCATCCCATCTGCGTTGTCTGAGGTTTGGAGGAGTCATGATATTTTGTGAAATTAATCTACCTGCACCATAGCCTGCAGTGCAATACGTGAATGCTTTGCTGATACGGTAGATCTGCTTGCAGCTTTAATTTTTATTGTTATTAAAAACATTTTTGAGACTGTGCAACAAGCCGAGCCTTCATCGAAAAGTATCCATACTTTTCTATTATTTGGTGGAAAGAAGAGACAACAAATTCTTAACCTTAACAGAACTATTATTGATTTTAGTCTGTGAGTCTGTGACTGTTTGATTTCTTTTGTCTCTGTTGCTGTGTTTGTTTTAACGAGCTGATTAAGCGGCCCACAGAGCTGTGCTCTCGGTACCCAGTCCGACTGTGTTTTGAATGATTTGCGGTGGGGAGGGTAGTGTTTACACAAAACAGCACAAACTGTGCTTGTAAGTCATTTTTTCTTGATAGCGCACATATCTATAGTTAGACATACCGTTATATGATCCACTAGTCTTGATAGCAGTTGTGATAAGCTTGGATTTTATTGATTTTCAGATTTAGAGAAATTTGGAATCTAACGCTGGCGGTAGATAGCTAGCTTGGTTGGCAGAATGCTGAACAATACATTTTTAGGCAACCAAGCTGTTCCAGTTGACTCTGATGGAGTGAAAACACACAGTGACAAAAGTCTCTGTCATGATTGACAAGTCGCCATGACCCTAAAGCATCTCCTGCTTTATCGTCTATTTTAAAATAAATGGGACCATAACTTACTAAATGAACATCATGCTATATTGAAGAAGACTTGAAACTAGTGATTTAGGCCATAAAGTCATCAAAATGTTTACTGAGAATCAAGTGAGAAGTAGGCTCATTTTCCCATAGACTATACAAGTCGCCCCCTGCTGGAAGTGATATAGAATGCAAAATAAAGGCACTTCCACATTATTTTTTACAGCCTACGGTATGACCCCATTGTGTGTGCTGTCACATCAGTCCATTGAAGTTTGCAGTGCACTTTCACAGAATGGCTGACTGACATGCTCATGTGGTCGTATAGTTCAATAACCAACAGGACATCAATACAGGCCACTGAACACGTCCATGCTCAACATTGTTCTGTCACATGCGGCTATTATATGAGCGTCTCGATGGTGTTTTAAGCCTGCAACGTCGACTTCCAGGCAGTGCTGTGACCGTTGACTTCAAGGCACCGAACCCTAACCCTACCATTGCCAAATTCTAATGTTGGGGACTTAAAACACTAAACATCATACGAGAGGTTTAACACTTGTAAATGATAGTGAGCACTGAATTATAAACACTTTAATACATATATCTGTCTCCTGCAGAAGCCAGCCAACATCCTGGTGATGGGGGAAGGTCCTGAACGAGGAAGAGTTAAAATCGGTAAGACATACATTATTTCTGTAAACTGTTTGACAAAATTGAGATTTGTAATAAGCACTATCATCATGACAATGGATCAATGAGCAATGAGGCTATTGACTTGTTTGTTAGCTGCAGTTTTTAACCATCTGGCTGAGAGGTGGACAGGGAGCTCAGATCAGTGCTGTTGCATAAGCCAGCTGGAAAAGGGGACTGCTGCAATGCTGGAGTCTATTTATAAACCCAGTGCACACAGGAATGGTACTAAGTTATTGTTTCTGCTATAACTTACCAGGCTAAAGCATGATTTATGCGCAGACCCTACGCCGGACCCTACGCTGTAGCCTGACGTGCACCTCTTGAAAAATAACTAAGTAACTATACGAAGCAGTGACGCACGTAGCTTGTCTGTGGCTTGGTACTCATTTCCTGGTTCTCCTTCTCCATAAACATGAAATGAAGGAGAGGGTTAACTTTTCCTGCTACAATTTTCCCACCGTGGTCAGAAAGCACAGGGGAGACACTTTGTTTCTCTCACTATGCCTCTAGACTCGCTACTCAGTCCAAAGATAATCGCAATCACTCTCTCACTCGCTCTACCACACACTCCCCACGCACTCACGGCCATGCTTTTCTCTTAAAGGTCCCATGGGATGAAAATTTCACTTCATGAGGTTTTTTTAACATTAATATGCATTCCCCCAGCCTGCCTATGGTCCCCCAGTGGCTAGAAATGGTGATAGGTGTAAACCGAGCCCTGGGTATCCTGCTCTGCCTTTGAGAAAATTAAAGTTCAGATGGGCCGATCTGGAATCTTGCCCCTTAGAGAACCAGAGAATTTGGCCCACCCATGAGAGAGAGAGAGAGACATCATGGCTTTCAAACAAGCAAAGTGGCAGTTGGTCAAGGCCACACCCCCAGCCTCCACCTTGCCACTGCTGCATTTATACACCTTAGCTGGAGTATGGTCGGGTTAAGGGTCTGCGCATGCTGAACTGCCCCTCCCCAATCTGGCAGCGCCAGACACCGGGAGATGGCTAAACAGATTGTCTGTCTCCGGGGCAGCCCCCCACTGCGGCCCCTGGTTAATGTTAGTTAGCTAACAAAGTTAGCTTGCTAATTCCACTCAACACTGGATAGATATAATGAGCTGAACAAGTTGTCAGTCATCTGGCGAGAACACTGTGCTTTCCTACAAGTATGTTGTTGAAACATTACGTTTTTTACTTAATTTAATTTGACTAATTTAGTAGCCAGTCAGTGTAATTTTTCAACTGGAAGAAAAAGCCAGTTGTGTGTTGGCAGCGCGCGGTCTAGTTTACCGGAGATAGAGTTACTGCTGCGTGCGACGTTGCCAGTTGACACAATTTTCTAAACACAGCCATACTGAGAAATAGAGAGAGAGAGTTTTGTGGAGCTGATAGGCTTAATTAGCTTTGTATCAACTCAATTCTCTGGACTACTCTTGCTCAAATTTCAGTTTTTGAGTGGAAATGCCGTAAACATATTCTTTGTTAATCTTGATAATCGTTCCCTGACGAACCAAGCAGGTCTGCCTGGTTGCAACATCCAAATTTTCTTCAAAACGTGCCCTTGTTAGCGTGTAACGTTTGTCAAAGGTTCTTGTGAAGGACTTCTGGCGGAACTTCCGGCAGCGGCGGAACAATCCAGTAATGAACCGTCGCTTATCCAAACTACTGTGGCACGTATTTCATCTCATGAATTATGATTTTACGTTTTCTCTGTTTTACTTCATCCACTAGCAGTAGAATTGATTTCCTGCTTTACTAATCTCTTTTCCACTTAAACTTTTTTCTATTAGTTTCATCACTATCGACATATGTACAGTGGGGGAAATAAGTATTTGACCCCTTGCTGATTTTGCAGGTTTGCCCACTTACAAAGAATGCAACGATCTATAATTTTAATCATATGTACATTCTAACAGTGAAAGACAGAATCCCAAAGAAAATTCCAGAAAATCACATCATATGAATTTATTAAAGTTGATAACCATCTGATGAGGAAAAACAAGTATTTGACCCCCTGGACAAACAGCATGTTAATATTTTGTAGAAAAGCCATTATTGGCCAGCACAGATGTCAAACGGTTTTTATAGTTGGTGACAAGGTTTGTGCACATTTCGGCAGGGATGTTGGCCCACTCCTCCCTGCAGACAGCCTCCAAATCATTCAGGTTCCGAGGTTGTCGCCTCGCAACTCAAATTTTAAGCTCCCTCCAAAGATTTTCAATTGGATTCAGGTCTGGAGACTGGCTAGGCCACTCCAGAACCTTGATGTGCTTCTTCTTCAGCCACTCTTTTGTTGCTTTGGTGGTGTGCTTAGGGTCGTTGTCGTGCTGAAACACCCATCCTCGACCCATCTTCAGCTCTCTCACTGAGGGAAGGAGATGTTGGTCCAGAATTCCACGATACATGGCCCGTCCATCCTCCCTCAATACGATGGAGTTGTCCCGTCCCCTTGGCTGAAAAGCACCCCCAAAGCATGATGTTGCCACCACCATGCTTGACGGTGGGGATGGTGTTCTTTGGGTTGTACTCGGTGTTCTTTGCCCTCCAAACACGACGAGTTGAGTTGAGGCCAAAAAGTTCTATTTTGGTCTCATCTGACCACATCACCTTCTTCCAGGCCTCTTCTGAGTCGTCCAGGTGGTGAATGGCGAACTTCATGCGGGCCTGTACATGTTTCTTCTTGAGCAGGGGGACCTTGCGTGCGCTGCAGGATTTCAGTCCATGACGGCGTAGTGTGTTACCAACCGTTTCTTTTGTAACTGTGGTCCCAGCTGCCTTCAGTTGATTCATCAGTTCCCCCCTTGTGGTTTTGGGATGATTCCTCACCGTTCGCATGATCAGGGACACCCCACGAGGCGAGATCTTGTGTGGAGGCCCAGACCGAGGGAGGCTGGCGGTGGTGTGGTGCTTCTTCCATTTCCTGATGACTGCACCGACAGTTGATCTTTTCTCTCCAAGTTGCTTTCCGATTTTCTTGTAGCCCATCCCAGCCTTGTGCAGATCTACAATCTTGTCCCTGATGTCCGTAGAAAGCTCTTTGGTCTTGCCCATGGTGGTGATGTTGGATGCTGGTTGTTTGGGTGTTGACAGGTGTCTTTTATACAGGTAACGAGGTGAGGCAGGTGTATTTGATGTAGATAATTGGTTGGGATTGGGGCTGTGTCTTAAAGAAAGACTAACTGGCTTGTAGGAGCCAGAATACTTGCTGTTTGGTAGGGGGTCATATACTTGTTTTTCCTCATCAGATGGTTATCAATTTTTATAAATTCATATGATGTGATTTTCTGGACTTTTCTTTGGGATTCTGTCTTTCACTGTTAGAATGTACATATGATTAAAATTATAGATCGTTGCATTCTTTGTAAGTGGGAAAACCTGCAAAATCAGCAAGGGGTCAAATACTTATTTCCCCCACTGTATATGTTATATATATTAGGTCATTTCACATGTTAATTGCTGCTAAATATGTTATGGATTTCAAAGATATACAATAAATAACACTGAGTGAAATGCAAGGGTTAATTTAAAAGAACATGGGAGCATAAACTACGCCACAACTCCTCTCCAAACTGTCAGAGATGTAAAACCTGTGAGGGGGACTTGCTTCACATGCTCTGGAAATGTTCTAATTTAGAAACCTATTGGAAATACATCATTAATATAACTTCAAAAACTACAAATGTCAAGATTCCATCCAACCCAAGGATATGGATCCTGGGAGACATACAGAATCTTGATGCAAGCTTTAATAAAAAATATTTCATATTACTTGCGGGTACAGCTGGTAAAAAGTGTATTTTGCAGAATTGGAAGTCAGAGTCTCCTCCATCGCAGAGACGATGGTTAAATGAACTAACATCCTACAGCACACCTGAAAAAATCCTGTTCAGTGTGAGGAGGAACACAGAGAAGTATGAAAAGATATGGAGCTCCTTCTTGGCCTTACTACCATCATTACATAAGTGTAATTAGTAAATCTGTATATAACTTGCTCCCCTTTGATATTTTGTCTACCGAAATTCTATGATTTTGTAACTATTTGGGACCTCATTCAACACTTGATTGTACTTTATTTTGATTTTCAGATTTTTTTTTTTTTTTTTAACCAAAGGTGAACTCATGCAATGGTTATTTAATTTTTCTTTTCTCTTTTTTTTCTAACTGTACCAGGGTTGAGGGTGGGGGTTGGTGAGGGGTTCTGATTTTGTATGTCTGTTCCTTTGTTTGCCATGTTTGTGTAATTACACTTGTAAAAAAACTTCAATGAAAATATCTATGAAAAAAAGAACATGGTAGATGTAGGGAGTGAGTTGCCCCATAAATATGTAATTCTTCGAGCATTTGCCCCATGTTGGCTGAGTCCTGCTGCGGCGTAGGTTTAAATCTGACTCTCCACTGTCACTAACTAATAAAGGAAAATAATCTTTATAAAAAATATGTGATTCTTCACGTTTAGCAAATAACTTTTCACTCTTAAGTTAAGAGCACTCTGAAGTGTGATTATTAGAAGCTGTATAGAGAATGTCATTTTGGTTCCCAATTCAGACGGGGACCAAACACATAAATGATAATATACAGTGATCTCTGACAATGACTTCCTGTGTCTTCTTTACAAACCTCCTGTAGCTGACATGGGTTTCGCCAGACTCTTCAACTCCCCCCTCAAGCCACTGGCAGACCTCGACCCTGTGGTGGTGACGTTCTGGTACAGGGCCCCTGAGCTGCTGCTGGGGGCCCGGCACTACACCAAAGCTATCGGTGAGTCTGGGGCCACATGTGCTAAGAAAACCCTGGGGTGTGTGTGTGTGTGTGAACACACCTCTCTGCACTAACTCAGGACTTTGACCCCTGATTATATAATATAATAATATATATAATATAATAATATTTCAGTCTTTTAGTGTGTTTCCCCCAAGGTCTCTTAGTGTAGGGACACACATTTCTTTGTGGAAAAGAGTCCCCTACGATCTATGGTCTTCATCATCATGAAGCAGCTATGTCCACATGTCATTTGTGGAACATGAGCTAACACTGTCAGTCTCAGGCCTCCACTATGTTTGTGATTATCTCTAAATGAATGAAAGAAAGACGGTCAGATATAAAAGCTGCACCAATTGTTTCTCAGAAATTCTTTCTCACTTTAACTTTTGCAGAAATAGCAAAATCAGATTTCATATTTTGCAGTTAAGTAGTAGAAACATTCATTTATTGTATAAGATCATCAAACATTTGGATCAAAACTGGTTTCCGAACTCTTGTGCATACCACTAAAAGACAAAACTAACTAAATGTGTGGCACTAACTGTGTGTGTGTGTGTGTGTGTGTGTGTGTGTGTGTATTTAAATGTACCAGATATTTGGGCAATTGGCTGCATCTTTGCGGAGTTGCTAACGTCCGAGCCCATCTTCCACTGTCGCCAGGAAGACATCAAAACCAGTAACCCTTTCCATCATGACCAGCTGGACAGGATATTCAGCGTCATGGGCTTCCCCGCAGGTCTGCACACAATACACACAACTACAAATACCCACAGCCTGCCTAAGCATGATGATCATGTTAAAAAAAACAACTGACCTTAAAACCGTGAATCGTATGGGATGGTGAGTTGAGTGTAACGTAACAATCCAGCACAAGTAGACTTTCTATTTCACATATATTGTTTTCCTGCAATTGAAAGCAGCTCATTTCACAGAGAAACAGAGAAAGAAATAGAGACGAGGGACTGCACTTTGTGCTGGTCAAAACAGCTGTGACACAAACTCCTGGCCAGTCGAGTGCTAGTGTTTAATTTATTAACCTCATAGTTTTTAAAACTGTCCCATGGCAGTGACAGAGACAGTGATGTTTACTGATTCCTGTACGGGATTCTCACACTGCCTCAAAACGGACTGACCAGTCTGATGGCAGGGTGACACTTGGTTGTGTTTCTCCAAAAGTCAAATCTTTATCAACTTTTCCGCTGCGGTTTTCTTTCGGCTCGCCCCTGTGAGACCACCAGCCTAAACATACTACACCCCCTTCAATACGAATCAAAACCTTTTTGCAGGATATGCGAACCGAGCCTTCCTCGTAAAACACTATCAATGTGTGTATATATATATATATATATATATATATATATATATATGTATATATATATATATATATGTATATATATATATATATATATATATATATATATATATATATATATATATATATATGTATATATGTGTATATATATGTACAGTGGTGTGAAAAAG
The DNA here is from genome assembly GCA_013375575.1 of Percina caprodes. Lineage (NCBI taxonomy): Eukaryota > Metazoa > Chordata > Actinopteri > Perciformes > Percidae > Percina > Percina caprodes. Next base: position 1,092,550 of record JABXJD010000161.1, on the reverse strand, counting down.
TGTTTGCCCCTTCCTCATTTCCTGTTCCTTTGCATGTTTGTCTCACTTAAGTGTTTGAACATCAAACCAATTTAAACAATAGTCAAGGACAACACAAGTAAACACAAAATGCAATTTGTAAATGAAGGTGTTTATTATTAAAGGTGAAAAAAATCCAAACCATTATGGCCCTGTGTGAAAAAGTGATTGCCCCCCTTGTTAAAACATACTATAACTGTGGTTGTCCACACCTGAGTTCAATTTCTCTAGCCACACCCAGGCCTGATTATTGCCACACCTGTTCACAATCAAGGCATCACTTAAATAGGAGCTGCTTGACACAGTAAGGTCCACCAGAAGATCCTTAAAAGCTACACATCATGCCGAGACCCAAAGAAATTCAGGAACAATTGAGAAAGAAAGTAATTGAGATCTATCAGTCTGGAAAGGGTTATAAAGCCATTTCCAAAGCTTTGGGAATCCAGCGAACCACAGTGAGAGCCATTATCCACAAATGGCGAAGACATGGAACAGTGGTGAACCTTCCCAGGGGTGGCCGGCCGCCCAAAATTACCCCAAGAGCGCAGCGACGACTCATCCAAGAGGTCACAAAAGACCCCACAACAACGTCCAGAGAACTGCAGGCCTCACTTGCCTCAGTTAAGGTCAGCGCTCATGCTTCCACCATCAGGAAAAGACTGGGCAAAAATGGCCTGCATGGCAGAGTTCCAAGGAGAAAACCACTGCTGAGCAAAAAGAACATCAAAGCTCGTCTCAATTTCTCCACAACACATCTTGATGATCCCCAAGACTTTTGGGACAACATTCTGTGGACCGATGAGACAAAAGTGGAACTCTTTGGAAGGTGTGTGTCCAAGTATATCTGGCGTAGAAGGAACACTGCATTTCATAAAAAGAACATTATACCAACAGTAAAATATGGTGGTGGTAGTGTGATGGTCTGGGGCTGTTTTGCTGCTTCAGGACCTGGAAAACTTGCCGTGATAAAAGGAACTATGAATTCTGCTGTCTACCAAGAGATCCTGAAGGAGAATGTCCGACCATCTGTTCGTGTACTCAAGCTGAAACGAACTTGGGTTCTGCAGCAGGACAATGATCCTAAACACACCAGCAAGTCCACCACCGAATGGCTGAAGAAAAACAAAATGAAGACTTTGGAGTGGCCTAGCCAAAGTCCTGACCTGAATCCTATTGAGATGTTGTGGTATGACCTTAAAAAGGCCGTTCATGCTCGAAAACCCTCTAATGTAACTGAATTAGGACAATTCTGCAAAGATGAGTGGGCCAAAATTCCTCCAGGACGCTGTAAAAGCCTCATTGCACATTATCGCAAACGCTTGGTTGCAGTTGTTGCTGCTAAGGGTGGCCCAACCAGTTATTAGGTTTAGGGGCAATCACTTTTTCACACAGGGCCATGATGGTTTGGATTTTTTCACCTTTAATAATAAACACCTTCATTTACAAATTGCATTTTGTGTTTACTTGTGTTGTCCTTGACTATTGTTTAAATTGGTTTGATGTTCAAACACTTAAGTGTGACAAACATGCAAAGGAACAGGAAATGAGGAAGGGGCAAACACTTTTTCACACCACTGTATATATGTATATATATATATATATGTGTGTATATATGTATATGTATATATATATGTATATAAATGTATATGTATGTATATATATATATATATATATATATATGTGTATGTATGTATGTATGTATATGTATATATATATATGTATATATATATATGTATATGTGTATATATATATATATATATATATATGTATGTATATGTATATATATATATATATATATGTATATGTATGTATATATGTATATGTATGTATAGAAGTTGTAGTGTGTTCTTTGTGTTTCACAGATAAGGACTGGGAAGACATTAGGAAGATGCCAGAGTACCCGACACTGCAGAAAGACTTCAGGAGGACAACGTGAGTGATTATCAAAAACTAATAAGCCAAATATGAAATACAGTTAGATTTTTTTGTTAATGTTCTGTTGTTTTTTAATTTCTCAGGTATGCAAACAGCAGCTTAATCAAATACATGGAGAAGCATAAAGTGAAACCAGACAGCAAAGTGTTTCTGTTGGTGGGTACAGACACACTATCATGTGCACACATCTTATGTTTCTGCTTCTTTTGGTTTGCTTAAGAGCTACTGTGGGAAAAACATTTTGAAAATCTTGTTCTTTAGAACTTTGCATACTGTGTGTTGAACTGCATTATGACTAAAAACAGCCCTGAGGTGTGTGAGAGGTATAGGTCACAGAGTTAACATGTAGAAACCTTGTCAACAGATTGCCTAAATGACGCACCGGTTAACCTTTAGCTAGTTTATATCCTTGCACTGGATGCATTTTCGCCGATGTCCGTCACCTTCCTCTTCCTCTCCGCTGGATTTCTGAGGACTATGGTTAACTGCTCCTCAGATCTCTGCAGGGAAAATCCAGACAGATAGCTAGACTACCTTTATTATATTATTATAAAATATTCAAGATGGCGCCGCAGATGGCCGCCTCTGGACTACGCTCCATTGTGCTTTTCGTGTTTTTGTTTATTTTCTCTGTTTTCTGCCAACACTCTCTGGTAACATTTACCAGGGATGAGCTCTTAAATATTGGACTTTCAACTCCTCATATTATTCCACCGCTATTTTCCGAACCTGGAACTTTATTGGAGTTATTAGTTGGAGGCGCAGCAGCTCTCTATGGGATCCACCGGAGGGGGAAGCGCACTGGCGCTCTTGTTAAACTGAGGCAACGGGGCTTCCGTACTGCGCTCCCCTCTATCCACCTGCCGAATGTCCGCTCTCTGGCCAACAAAATGGATGAACGGCTGCTCCTCAACAGAACTAACTCGGACTTCTGCAGATCTGCCGCCCTCTGCTTTACTGAATCCTGGCTCACTCCGCGCATTCCGGACAGTGCGCTTCTCCTCCCGGAATTCAATCTTTACCGGGCGGACTCTGTCTCTACATAAACGAAGGTTGGTGTACAGATGTCACAGTGCTGGAAAAAACATGCAGCCCCCACTTAGAGTCACTATTCATAAACTGCAAACCCTTTTATTCACCGCGGGAGTTTTCCTCGTTCATTCTGGTCGCCGTCTACATCCCACCTCAGGCCTGTGTTAGTGAGGCGTTACTACACCTGGCCGACCAGATAACTAACGTGAAGAAAAAACATTCCTGACTCCCTGCTCATTGTTCTTGGGGACTTCAACAGAGCAAACCTCAGCCATAAACTTCCAAAGTATAGACAGCATATGAAGTGTCCCACCAGGGACACTAATATACTGGACCACTGCTATACTACATTAAAGGACGCGGTCTGTCCCACGTGCAGCCTTGGGACTCTCTGATCACTGTCTGGTTCATCTTGTCCCAACATACAGGCAGAAACTTAAATCTGTTGAACCTGTTGTAAAGAGGGTGAAAAGATGGACCAACGAGTCAAAGCTGGATTTACAGGCCTGCTTTGACTGTACTTATTGGACTGTTTTTGAGGCTGCAGCCACTGATATGTACGAACTAACTGACACTGTGACATCTTACATCAGCTTTTGTGAGGACATGTGTTTGCCAACTAAAACCTTGTGCACATACAACAACCAAAAACCCTGGTTTACTGCAAGACTCAGGCAGCTCCATCAGTCAAAAGAGGAGGCCTTCAGAAGTGGGGACAGAGTCCTGTATAACCAGGCCAGGAACACACTGACCAAAGAGATCAGAGCAGCTAAGAGGAGCTATGCTAACAAGCTGGAAAACAGCTTTACAAACAGTGATCCTCGGTCAGTGTGAAGAGGCCTGCAGACACTCACAAATTACAGGAGACCATCCCCCAACACTGCTGGTCCTCAGTAACTGGCTGACGAGCTGAATAGCTTTTACTATAGGTTTGAAACGTCCTCAGTCACCCCTCCCCCACACCAACTCACCAACTCATTCTTCAGTCAGTCACCTCCCCCCCTCTGACCCCTCACCTGCACTCACGATCTGTGAAGTGGATGTGCGCCAGCTCTTCCAGAGGCAGAAGACCAGGAAGGTTCTTGGCCCAGACGGTGTGTCACCATCCTGCCTGAAAATCTGTGCAGACCAGCTGGCCCACATCTTCACTCAGATCTTCAACCTTGAGCTTCCTGAGCTGCCGCCAATCTTCTCTGAAGTTCCCTCCTGCTTCAAACGCTCCACAATCATCCCAGTCCACAAAAAAACCTCCATCTCTGGACTAAATGACTACAGGCCTGTCGCCGTGACATCTGTAGTCATGAAGTCCTTTGAAAGACTGGTGTTGGCCCACCTGAAGGACATCACAGTCCCCTTGCTGGGCCCCCTGCAGTTTGCCTACAGGGCTAAAAGGTCGGTGGATGATGCAGTCAACTTGGGACTGCATTACATCCTACAACACCTCGACTCCCCAGGGGCTTATGCAAGGATCCTGTTCGTGGACTTCAGCTCAGCGTTCAACACCATCATCCCGGACATTCTCAGCACCAAACTCTCCCAGATCACTGTGCCAGCCTCCACCTGTCAGTGGATCACAAACTTCCTGACTGACAGGAGTCAGCAGGTGAGGCTGGGGAAGATCACATCCAGCACACGGACTATCAGCACTGGTTTTACTAGTGACTCCTCACTGTCATTTAGAGTCACTGGTCCAACACATTTATTTAAGAGAAAGAGGAGCCTCAATCAATTCACACATTCATTAGTATAAAGATGGTTATAAAAATAAATTTAAAAAAAAGGACTGGACGCACTCAACTTACGTAGATACTTAGAAAGCTTAGAAGACTGGTTGCTGGATCCTAAAAGTGAACAATCGTAAATAAAGCTACAAGGACAGCACTTCAGTTTGATAGTTTTTTGCCACACAATGGAATTTTTGGGCAGAGCCCTTCCTCAGCATGTACACAGGCAAATACAACCAATCCTCCACACACAGGTGGGTTCAATCATACAACCAATGAGTCTTTCCAGAAAAATGTGAATTTTTTTTGTGATTGTTGCGGACCAAACTCCTTGATTATGCGGCACGTTGACCAATACTCCCCACACAGGTGGAGTAAATCATCCACAACTGGCCCTATAAATCCCAACAGAGGGAGCCACAACCAATCCAGAGGCCTATACTACAAAGCAAGATTCGGGTTACCAAGGTAACTTCAGGTTCAACCCAGGGTTTTGGGTATCATGACGGTGGGTCACTTGTTACCGGGTTACATCGCCATCGTAATTTATGCAGAACACCTAGCTCAGGAGCAGGTTATGTTGGAGATCAACAAAAAAACAAGTGTAAAAGCACCGCCTACTGACCAATCAATACTTGGTTAATAATGGCGTCATGGCTCAGAAACGTTAGAACATTTAGACAACAACCCCATTTTTGTTTTTGCAAGCTTAACTTACTGGGTTAAGCAATAGCGGCTGTAGCTTTTTGCCTGTACAACGTGTCCATATTCTTTATATCTCTGTAGGATTATTTGCTCTTGTGTAAAATATGTGGCTCTGGGAGACTTGTTTGTCCGTGTTTGCGATTGGTCATTGTTTTTTTGTTGTTGGCCTGATTATGTAGTTTTACTTTGGATTTAGTTTTGTATATGATGGACTGGTTAAGACTGGTTGTAGGCATCTCTCCTTGATCCACTAGCTGCCTGCCCCCTGAATACACCGTGAAAAAGCCAGATCTTGGGAGACTGTCGGTACACGATCCGTCCTGCCTGCACGATCCATTCTGCGCATACGCAGATGCTATCATAATGAACACAGATTTACAACACTGCACAATCTGTTCCCATAGACAGTTAAAGAAAGTCTGTTCGCCTCCACCGGAAAGCTAATGTTAGTTTAGCTAACAGCTAATTTGGCTAACCACTAGCTGAGACAGCATGTAAAAGACCATGTTACGTCAGTTCTACTTTCCTTGTGCTCATTTAAAATACAATCACTCAATACTTAGTCTTTATTGTTACTGTAAAGTCTTAATTTAGCTGGAGCTGCTTTTCCCACTATTTAGTTTGAGTAACGTTATTTTAGGCCGAATCAAGCTGTCAGCTAGCGGTTAGCCAAATAAGCTGTTAGCTAAACTAACGTCGTTAGCTTTCCGGTGGAGGCTAACAGCAGACCGCTACTGTGGAACAGATCGTGCAGTGCCGTAAATCCCTGGTAAATCTCGTACATCAAGATTATCATCCGCGCGTGCGCGAACATATTGCACATGCGCAGAACGGATGGTGCAGGTAGGACGGATTGTGTACCGACAGAGACAACACAGTCAAACAAACACTAGAGGCACAGGCACCAAAACACAACCAACCACGTTCCAGCCAATCACCGACAAGATGGTTTGGGGGAGGGGTGGGGGTTAGTGACAGTTATGGAAACATGGGGGGAGGGGCGAGCTTGCTCTGTTTGAAATTTACTTGGAACTTCAGCAGAAGTGACCATGCAGGAACTCATAGTGCACCTTTAACATTGCAGCTTTAATACCAAAGAGACCAACACATTTTTCCTCAAGTGAAACAGGAACCTACACATCATTTGTATAAAGAAGATTATAAAAAAAATAGGACTGGACGCGCTCAACTCACACTAGACTTGTCCATGTTTGCGATTGGATATATGGTGCAAACACCGCCTCTTTCATGTGAACGCCCTTGGCGCTGGATTGGGAAACCCTGGGTTGATTGAACAAGTTGACAAGCACCGTCGTGACACAGCTTATGCCAGGCACAAGGTTGTTAGGTTTGTTGAAGCCGGGTAATGGAAATAAATCCATGGCATGTTGATCTTGCTTTGTAGTACAGGCCTCAGATCAGATATAAAAATTATAAATTAAATTTAAACATGAATCAGAAATGATTTCCTTCCATGTTTAGGTTTGTTATTTATTATGATTGATTTCTTTCAGCGTGATTATGTAGTTTGGTTTTAGTTTTTCAGGAATATTTTAGTTTGATTCAGTTGATCTGATTCCCAAAATTATTTTTCACTTTTTCTTTAAGTTTTCTTTTGTTTTTACTAACCTTGATCTGGATTGGTTGTGACTCAGTTGGGATTGAAGGATTGTTGATAGTTTACTCCACCTGTGGAGTATTGGTTGTATAATTAAACCCACCTGTGTGTGGAGTATTGGTTGTATAATTAAACCCACCTGTGTGTGGAGTATTGGTTGTATAATTAAACCCACCTGTGTGTGGAGTATTGGTTGTATTATTAAACCCACCTGTGTGTGGAGTAGTGGTTGTATTATTAAACCCACCTGTGTGTGGAGTATTTGTTGTATTATTAAACCCACCTGTGTGTGGAGTATTGGTTGTATTATTAAACCCACCTGTGTGTGGAGTATTGGTTGTATTATTAAACCCACCTGTGTGTGGAGTATTGGTGGTAATTGCCTGTGCACACACTGAGAAAGGGCGCTGCCAGAAATGTCTGTTTTTGTGGCAATAAACTATCAAACTGGAGTGCAGTCCTTTATTCATAAAGGAGGTTAGAAATGTCTGTGTGCTCCAAACATTACAGAATGAATGTAGTATTAGCATTTTCCAAAATTAAAATGTCTCCACATTTGTCAAATATTAAGATTCTACAACAATCCTTTTACAGATGAACAAAAAGTGTCACTGTAATAACAACAATATGTTCGTGAGATTTGATCATTATCATATCATCGCCCCTAAAAGGTTCTGTTCTGTTTCATTCATAAAATGTTACTAAACAAACTAGATATAGACCTGAATAGTCCCGCCCCTCCTCTGAGAGACCTTAGGTTCCGGAAGTAAATTTCCCATTAATTTCTCCATCAACCAGTTAGCCAATCCCATCAGACGCCATACTACAAACCTTGGACTAATTTTCGACAAAGTCAATTGACAGACAGGAACACAGTAATCAAATATGGATTATTCCAGCTCAGAACTATATCCAAGACCTTTTTGAAAAACACCCATGCAACATATCCATGGGAACATATTACGCCTGTATGAGCACCTTTGTACTATCTCCCCCGTTCAATATTGAATACAACGAGACTCTTCTGTTTTTGTTTAAAGCCCTGCATGGGCTCGCCCCGAGCTAGATTACAAACCTCCTCTCATGCAGTACGGCCAGGCCCCCCAAATCTACACATTGACGGCTGCTAACCATCCCACGATCTCGTTGTAACCTTGGAGACAGGGTTCTTCTCAGGCTATATTTACATTGTTTTGGTTTATAAGCGGAGTATTGAGCCAAAAGCGATCACGTTAAGTAGAAGACCAAGAATAGGTTAAAAAGTAAAGTTAGGTTAAGAAATTTGTTTCTAAAGCAATGGATTGTACAAATTCTTATGTAGTGCAGTGTGAATATAAGTAGCAACTATGAATAATAACAGATATTGAATATTCTACATAGATATTGATGATAGAATGGTGTGAACACCCTTAACCCTTGGGTTGTCCTCGGGTCAAATTTGACCTGTTTTCAAAGAGGTTAGGTAGGTTTTTGAAATATGGGTTTCTTTCAACCAAATTGGCCCAAAAAACACGGATGGTTCCCTACAACGATTTTCAGGTAAAATGCATGAATTTTATAGCATTTGAAATTTTGTTTTAAATATGGTTTTGAAACAGTATCCTGATTTTGATACCCATCCGTGAGCCACTCAACATCTTCTGATCCGACCTATAAGGCAAAATTATTCATAATTTCTGCTTTTTTCAAATAAAAATAGGCCCAATTTCACATAAATGAGGTTTGTTGACCAATGTTCCAAGAATACATTTGAAACGTATTATTAAAACAACACAAGTTGGTATTAGTGGTGCATATAAGTGACCAAATTGTCAAAAGTTCATTTTTACCCTGCAGGACAACAAGTTCATGGTCAACAGAAAGAAAACACAAGGGTTAAACTAAACACTGCAGAACATGTCCTCATACTTTGTGACTGTATATTGTGGAGTTCTCCAGACAACAATATAAAAACAATACTGTGATTCTTCTCTGCCTTCAGCTCCAGAAACTCCTCACCATGGACCCCACCAAAAGAATTACATCAGAGCAGGCGCTGCAGGACCCATACTTCCTGGAGGAGCCGTTACCAACCACAGAGTGAGCGCTCCTTTGATTCAAACCAACACTGATTTACTTCTTCAAGTATGAGGAAAATGCCCTTTAACGTCTAACCTACCTTACTGTCCTCCCATCTCCCATACCCCCCACCCCGTGTTTTGGTTGGTGTGTTGGAATCAGAGTGGAACGCAGAAACATTTACATCACTGATTCTCTGTGATTGCCTCTAGTGTGTTTGCTGGGTGTCAGATTCCCTACCCAAAACGAGAGTTTCTAAATGAAGACGAGCCAGAGGAGAAAACAGAAAAGGTAAAAATAAATAAATAAATAAGTCAACTGGCCACTCCACCAGTTTCATTTCATTACTTTAGACTCAAAACACATCCTGTGTTTGAAGTGGCCACAGAGAATATTTTCTTCTCATATTAGGGATGAGTCTGCATTTACACAGCCTGCTTTGGCAGGTCATCATTTTGAATGGGGCTAGTGCGTTTAGGCTGTGGCGGGGTTTGCCACAGGGGGCGCAAGCAACAAAACACAGTTGAGATTGTCTCAGCTTTTGGAGAAACGCAACGCCATTTAGTTTTGAGGCGTCGTGAGTGGTCCCGTACAGTAAACGGGAAACATCACTGCATCTATTGCTGCCACAAGAAAGCTTTGAAACTCCAAACACAATGTTTGCCAAACAACAAAGCACAGTTGATCTGTCTCGCTCGTATCTTTTCTTTCTCTCTTTCTATGTGAAATGAAGCTGCATTCAAGTGCGATTGGAAACGTTCTATAAACGATCTGACCGAAAACATTAACTGTGAAATATAAAGCCTTTTTGTGCTACATTGGGGGTTAAAGGAAACACAACAGGATGTCACACAAACGGGCCATTCTGGTGACACTCACACTGTTGCACAGCCCTGCGTTAGATCGCCGGATTTCTTTTTTTGGTGTGAATGGGCCCTAATGAGCATCATTTTCAGATGTCCACATAGTTGTGAAAATGGCACAGCTCGGTGTTGGGTGTTATGTGAAATACACTACCGGGCAAAAGTTTGGGGTCACTTAGAAATTTCCATTATAGACAGAATACCAGCTGAGATCAGTTGCATTGTTTTTTAACCAGGGCTACAGTTCTCAGATTACATTATGTGTTTAGATAATATCAAAAGAGATCTCCAATGTTTTCTCAGTTAGTTTTTTAAAATGATATCAGATTAGTGAACAGAATGAGCCTTTGTGACATTGGAGGAATGGTTGCTGATAATGGGCAATGTAGATATTGCATTAAAGATCAGCCCCCCCACTCAGATCAGCTGGTTTTCTGTCTAGTTTGGAGTGGGATGGAAATTTGTAAGTGACCCCAAACTTTTGACCAGTAGTGTACCTGCACAGCATACAGTAAATGATCTACAATATTGTCAATCTAGTTCTTGGTAAGTAAAAGAACATGGCTTCAATGGAAGCCTGTGGAAACTAGTGAGCTTGTATTACTGTCCAGAGAGATTAATGACAGCGGAAGAAAAACACCAGCTTGACAAACATGAGCAGCTGATTTAAGTCTCGAGTCATACAGGTGAAGGTCACAGGCTTAAGCTGTAATGTTCGCCACGTTCTGCAGTATTTTTCCTGGCCAGTACACCAATTTGTTTAGCTTTACGCTTTAAGCTTTGCTTTAAGTATGTGATTTGTCCCTGGTTATTTATCTAGGTGCTGGTGTTTGGTGAGGACAACACTGATGTTTCTATGTTAGTGTTTTAATCAGTAATTTAAGAGCATAAGTCACAGTAACATAGGACTATCATAATAACACAAAACAGAACTGTACAGATGACAAAAGTATTTCAAACGCTATGGTAAATGGACTGCAATTTTATAGCACTTTTCTAGTCAAGCGCTGAAGTGCTCATATTATGCTTTTTGCCCACCCCAAAGGGGCTTACCATCTCCGACAGAAAACACTGTTTACAAACTGCTCCAAACAGCTCTATTGTAGTCCAGCCTTTACTTCAGAGACACACGTTATAATGCTCGCCTAGCTGTTAGCGTAGCACACCCTCATACTCTGTTTCTGACTGGCTAGTAGTCTTTACCTAGGTACTGCACATGTGTGACACCCAACAAAGATAGAACAGAAGTGATATGCCTCACTCTGTAGCTAAAAAAGAGAGCTCAACACACAAGGTGAATAGAGGAGCTGCACCAGGTGCAATACAACAAAACAATGTTTTTTTGAAAATTAAACTATGTAAACCTATTCTCTTATAACTTCTAAATACAATTATGAACCTGAAAATGGGCATACTATGAGCACAAGCAACACAAGCCAGCATTCACCCATTCATTCATTCCCTAATGGGATGTAAGGTAGGCCCGTAACAATTATTACATAATTAAAATATTTTACATAATCCAGTTTCTTTGTTAACCACATTTAATTGTTAACATTAGTTAAGGTCTTAAGGTGTATGACTGGTAATTGTTGGTTTTTGTTTAGATATGCCAAATTGTAATCACATAGGTGGTTATTGGTTTTTGTTATTATCTCAATTGTTAGTTGTTGGCACTTGACCCTATACTGGTTCATAGCAACAAATATGACAAGGGGGGATAGAGTTAGAAAAAATGTTTTATGATCATAAAGAGGCCTTGTTTACTTAGGCTATCTTTTGTGTTTTGTGTACTTTCGTGTGTTATCTGGATCACATGACAGTGATATATATATATATGACTGAGGACCCAAGGACATGGGCAGTATGAGAAAAATAACGTGTTTTTTTTAAAACATTAAAGCATGTAAACATGTCTTGTTCAAACACAAAATACAAGTATTATTCTGAAAATGCTATATAATAGTTGCCCGTAATCACCTTTGCCCTGTGTGTCCGTGTGTAGAACCAGACCCAGCAACACCAGCAGACCACAGGTCAGACTCAGGCCCAGAACCAGCAGCAGACGGCAGCTCCGCAGGCTCCGTCCCAGCAGAACTTGGCCCAAACCAATGGCACTGCCGGAGCCACGGGGGCCACCGCCGGCGGGGGGTTACAACACGGCCAGGACCAGGGCCCCCCCAACAAGAAACCTCGGATTGGGCCCGCTGGGGCCTCCTCAGGCACTAGTCTTCTACAGTCAGAGTACCAGGTTAGTGGGATTTAAGTTGTTAGTCGCCTGCTGATATTCTTAATTTTTCTTATTGGCAACAACTCGCATTAAAAGACTCAAACAAACAGTGAAGTTTTGTGTGTGTATTACAGCTTGATATCATAAAAACACATCAGTGAGCCACACTATTGAACTGGCTGACATCATCATCATGAATACACACACTAGTTTATTTAGGCTCAATCTCACATACACCGTCCTGCTGCTAAAAACCATGTCCGAAATGAACGTTTTAACGTGTAGATGAAAAAAAACAATCCACTGGCCAAGCATATTTTTAATCGGCCACAATATTAAACTGCATGTTTTTTTGTAACATACATTACAAAATGTTCTTGTTGGGGTTGCAAGTCCTGCTGGTTTATCCGTTTTCATCCCATAGGCTGGTGTTTCAGTGTGTGCATGTGTTTGCGTCAGTGTATGTGTGCGTGTGCCAGTCCCCCATTTTGGTACAAACATCTACCCAACATGCGACAAAAGCCCTCGCCCACAGAAAATGTATCGGCATTTGACGCTTGGCGAGCGTTAAAATACTCACAAAAGTACCAGATGTATCGTAGATTAATCCGCCGCTGAGACTAGTCCAGAACAAATGCACTACCTTGTCCTGTTTGATTAAAAACTACAGTGACCAGCTGTTTTAGGTAATATTACATATTAAAGAATATTTGATTATTCAGAAAATAATTGACTGATGATTACAGTTGTTACATGCAACTTTGTGAGGTTATAGATATTCATTTTGTTTTTACTGTCCTTTGGCTGTGTTGTAGCCTGCTAACGCTGCAGATGGTGAACATTTCTTTGCACAGCATGTCAGCGGTGTAATCTACAGTATGTGTTTGGCAGCCTGTCGGCTAACAGATAGGGGCTGTGCGTTCCACATTGTCCTTTCCCACTCTGGCGCCCATTGTATCAGTGACTCTTATCACAGGGCCAAAGAGAGGGAGGTATCTGAGTGATGGAGGGAGGCGGGTGAAATAACAGCAGAGACGTGTCAATGAGTGTACTGCAGAGTGATAGAGGTGACCTCTCTGTGTGAGTAGAAATATATCACAAACACACACACACACACATATATATATATATATATATATATATATATATATATATATATATATATATATATATATATATATATATATATATATATATATATATATATATATATGTGTGTCCTTCTTTATAGATTGAATTATTACTTTATGTTATCACTATTATTATTACTTAAACTTTATATATATATAACATGTATATACACAAGACATTTCTTTTGTCAATTGTTGTTGATTGGTTTTAATAGTTAACTCATTTTACACCTGAACATTGTTTATGACAAGTTACTACTAAGTCTGTAAAAACCAGTGAACAGAAGGTTAGAGGCTGGGCCGGGGAGTTTGGAAGACGTAGCTGTTTACCCGGCTGGCTCTCAGAGAGAAGACTAACCAATACTAAAATTATTACTAATATATATTACCATCAAACTTCCCCAGTTGATTACTTATATTAAAGGTATAGTAGGTGATTGTTTTTTGTCAAATTCAGTGAATATCGCCTCACGGTCTCTTTTAGTGAATTTAGAAGAAATCTACAAGCACACAAAGTTTTCTTTCTACTGGTCTGAAAGAAGACATCAGGGGCGTTTCTAGGACTTGAGGAGGTTGGGGGGCTTAGCCCGAACCCATTTAAATAAACTGAATGAAATGCAAATTGGCGATTGACTTGGCCAGCATATATTCATTTTAGCTGCCCAGTTTGTTGATATTAGTTAGATGGCACCAACATTTGGCCTAATCATAACTGGCCTGGCAACCCTAAGGCCAAGGTTTTGTTCCAGATTTGTATGGTGACTTATGATGCTGATAATGATGTTTTCAATGATTCATGAATTAATTTGAATTCATTAATAAACCCCCGGAATGAATATTTCAGATTTGTTCGAGCAACATTTCTGCTCATGTTCAAAACTTTGAGCACATTCAAAATGTAACTCATCCCATCTATGTTCTCTGAGATTTAGAGGAGTTGTGATATGTGGTGAAAAATAAAGTGATAATAGGCTATTACAAGAATAAAGTAACTATATGTCAGGGATTGTTCAGGTGCCACTGGAAATTCCGCCAAATGTCCCTCATTTTTGGCTGGATGTCCATTCCCCTTCCTCGTTCTTTGTGTTGGCGTTCTAACCTCCGGTGGATTTCTGAGGACTATGGTTAACTGCTCCTCAGATCTCTGCGGGGTCAATCCAGACAGCTAGCTAGACTATCTGTCCAATCTGAGTTTTCTGTTGGATGACTAAAACTACTTTTAAATGTACACATGTTCCCCCAAAACAAGTTCTTTCCCAAGACTACTTTGCAGTGGCACCATGGCTCTGTCCGCCACCCAAGATGATTGTGATCGGTTTAAATAAATGCCAATGTGTCTGACTGTGATGGCACAGTCAGACAGCTAGCCCCCCTCTTGGTATGTCAGCCTACTCCATTGGTTTATTTATACATATGCTGAGGCCTGACAGCAAACAGCTGTCTCACATGCAGCCTCAGCCACTATATATATATATATATATATATATATATATATATATATATATATATGTATATATATATATATATATATATATATATATATATATATATATATATATGTATGTATGTATGTATGTATGTATGTGTGTGTGTGTGTATATATATGTATATATATATCTATGTATATGTATATATATATATATATATATATATGTATATGTGTGTGTGTATATGTGTGTGTGTATATATATGTATGTATATATATATATATGTACATATATATATATATATATATATATATATATGTATATGTGTATATATATATATATGTATATGTATATATATATATATGTATATGTATATATATATGTATATGTGTATATATATATATATATATATATATGTGTGTGTGTGTGTATATGATACACCATAAGCAGCCTATAAGCATTGTATGTTTTGTATTTTGTTAAAAAATTCACAAAATGAAAGATCTCAGTTGCATCCAGGTGCTCACTGCTGTGTTTTTCTCTCCACTCTTCCCCTCCGTATGACTTTCCGTCAGCACTCTGGCTCCCGCCTTGGTTACCAAAGCACCATCCAAGGTTCCACTCAGCCCCAGAGCACCATGGGATACTCGTCGTCAACCCAGCAGAGCTCCCAGTACTCCCACCAGACCCACCGATACTGAGGCTGAACCAGCAGAGGAGACGGCTCCTCCTCCGACCTGCGTGCCCAGGCATCGCTCCAACATCCTGGTTGGACCTTTCTCCGTGCATCACGTCATTCCAACGCATTCTTCTCTCCTGACAGCCATTAGCGGCACTGTAACATGAAGGCAAACAAACAGAACCAAAACAGCGTAAGAACAGTGCCTTCTTGGGCTGGTGAACACAATGTAAGATAGAATCAGAAAAAGGATTTATTGCCACAATAAGGCAGCGTCTGAAATTCCATAATAACCTGCTATTTAGTAGCTAAAACAGTATATGAGTTTTTTTTATATACCTGAAACCTTAGTATGAAACCAATAGTATGCCAACTGCATACTATTTCCGGTAAAACGTTACAGTATGCAATACTGGACACTACGCCGGCATAAATATCCCACAATGCAATGCGGTAGTAACAACAACGTTCATGACAAACAAACGGACAGAAACCAAAGAGCTCTGTGAAGTCAATAACGCTCCAATTTACATTTCAACATATTTAAACAACGGTTGGTCAAGTTATTCACCTCTTTCAGTCATTTAAGCGTCATTGGCGATGCCGCTTGAGCTAATGTCAGCAGGGGTTACCATGGTTACGTCAAGGAAGTGATGGGAATGAAAGATACGCACTACTGTTTATTTACACAAAAATATACTGAACAATAGTATACATATCGTAGTGCAGAGTATGCGATTTCAGACGCACCCTTAGTTACACTTATGTAGGAATTTGCCAGACTGATCTCATGAAATGGCGTATGTATGAAACGCCATTTCAGTGCCATTATTGGCGTGTTATCAAGATGCATACTCGCTTTTTAACGAGTTTATCAACGCCGTTTGGCCTCCATTGACTTACATTAGTAGTATGAAAGGACAAAAATCCACGTCGGGAGGTTGGAGGGGGGGGTGGATGGGTCAAACACAGGACTTTCACCCAGGAGACCGGAGATTGTGTACCACGTGTCACGTTTCCTAAACTCAGCCGTCGCTTTCTTTTTGCGATAACACAGCAAGTGGCGTGTATGTGTACGCCGCTATATACAGCGTAGACATAAACGCGGATAGCTTAAAATGCGTACAGATAACAGTATAGATACGCAAAGTCATGATGCCATGTTAGAATTTGCCTTCGGAACTTATGGCATTTAAGAGCATGTTTCTCACCCGAACAACTGCAGCTGTGTTCATATATATGTACATTATATAGCACCTTTTTCTATTTGATTTCTTTTTTTTTCTCACTTATTTGCTAGAGTTTTCAAGTTTACCTTGATAGTTGATGTCATTGTAAATATTGTTACATATGGAAGTGATGGGAATGAAAGAAAACACAGGAGGAAAAAGGTCTTTACTTTTGCCTCTAGTGTATTTTGACTTTGGATAATGAAAAGAAACGTTTGAGCTAACCCTGTCACACACACGTTTCTACTATCTAGATAAGAACCATTTGACTGGCCGAGCTTGGTTTCCTCTGACGACGACAGCCTTTTTAGGAGGTCGGACGCGCCTCTCCTGTGTGGCAGCTCTAGGCTGGTTTCTTGTTTCTCTGGAGCTGCCGGTGGACACTTTGCCCTGACACCCATCTGATCGTGGACCCTCAAGACTTTTAAGATTTCTGAACACAAAATGTGTTCAGAAATCTACAGGGCAGCTAACAGTATGCCCCCCTAGCCCCCCACCCCCACCCTTATATGCTTCTTGAGACTTACTGCCTGATGTCAGGTTTTTCTTTTTTAAAGTTTTAACGTTATCATCGTTGCCCTTGGTGTATGTGTGTGTGTGTGTGTGTGTGTGTGTGTGTGTGTGTGTGTGTGTGTGTGTGTGTGTTTGCGTGCAAGTGTCAGGTTGTTTTATTTTAAAAGATTTTAACATTATCATTGTTGCTTGTGTGTGTGTGTGTGTGCGCGTGCGTGTGGGTAGATGTGTGTGTCAGGTTGTTTTTTAAGATTTTAAAATTATCTGTATGTGTGTGTGTGTGTGTGTGTGTGTGTGTGTGTGTGCGTGTGCCCACGCGATCATGCCAATCTGTATGCATGGTGTTTATCCTTTTACTTACTAGAACTGCACTGACTGGGTACTAATCTGCAAATAGCTGGAACAAATGTGGGTGAGTGTTGTCCCTCTGAGCACACATCTGGGGCTCATAAGGTGCGTTCTGTGATACTAGACTAGGAGGCAGGAGCAACAGTAATGAAGTATTGATGCAAATCCTCAGACTATTCTTTTCCTTTTTTATCATTATTATTTTCGTTTACGGTATATAACAGTGGTGGAAGGTAACTAAGTACATTTACTCGAGCCCTGTACTTAAGTCCATATGTTGAGAGAAGGAGCCAGGATATTTGTGCAAAGCTAAGCTAACCGGCTGCTGGCCAGTACATATCTGAGGTGCGGGTGCTTTACTTGAGTATTATAAAACCGGTACTTCTGTCTAAGAGTTTAGATTACTTACAAATTAAGATTTTAGTTTGTATACAAACAATAAATGATGACGCATTTTCCCTTATCAAGTTATGTTATGCTATCAATGAGCCCCCCATTTATTTTAAGAATATTCCAGCCTGTTTTCAAGTATTTTCTAAAATCAAGTTTTATGTGAAATATTTTCTAGTGCAGTGACCCTTCTTATTCAAGAAACAGTTTGTTAGACAGGTTCATTTGAAATACTCTCACTGCGCGAGCCGCTCCTAGTTTTAGGAGATAGTTATAGCCAGAGTTGTATTTTTACGATCAAACTGCCAGCAGTATATGAGATAGTTACTAATTGTTTTTTTTTTTAAGATTATTTTTTGGGGCTTTTTCCCTTTTATTACAGAGACAGTGGATAGACACGAAAGGGGGAGAGAGATGGTGGCCGACATGCAGCAAAGGGCCGCAGGTCGAATTCGAACCCTGGCCGCTGCAGGACTCAGCCAACATGGGGCGCACGCTCTTACTGGGTGAGCTAGAGGCCGCCCCGAGATAGTTACTTTTACTCTGAATACTTTCAGTAAATTTGGCTGAAAATACTTCAGTAGGGTTTAATGTAAGACTTTTACTTGTAAAGAGTATGTTTGTGTTCTTTTATTCCTTCTTCAGTAAAGGATACAATATAGTGTATTCTGGAAATAACACAGATGACACTCTTCAAGGGCAAACCTCACAGCGAGGCTTTCTTTCTCCTTTTCTTTTTTTCTGCTCCATCCTCATTGGCCCTGCTCGGTCACATGACCGGCCATCCTGCAGGTTGTATTAAAGAACGCACCCAATGACCCCACTGCTCAGATACAGACATTTGGTACAGCAGGATTTGGGGGTGAAGCAGATGCATGGCAGGCAGTGGGATAAGAAAGCACTGACACCTTGTGGCTGAAAAGACAACGGACACTCAGTCCAAGCAGAAGCCATTTCCCCCAGAACATGCCAGGCATAAACTGATCTTATTATTAGGATTCTTGTGATGTGTCTGTTGCCTCAGATGTCGGTCTTGCGTCCCCTCAGTGACTCCTCAGTGTGTCCTGCTGGTTCTTTTTTGCCACAGCAAAGGCGAAAAACAAAAATGTGCAGATGAAGTTTTGCAGGATCCATTTAAAAAAAAAAAAAAGGTAACACTTTACTTGAAGGCATCTACATAAGAGTGACATGACACTGTCATAACTGTGTCATAAACATTATAAACAAATCATAAACGTTCATGACAACACTTCTTTAATTAAGTGTCATTCAGTTTTGTCATGACAATTTAGGGTTAGGGTGTCATAACAGTGTCATGTCACTCTTATGTAGATACCTTCAAGTAAAATGTTCCAAAAAAAAAAAAAAAGTATGGCACTTTGAAAAAGATAATTGATAGCCGTTTTTTATCATGTCACTTTGACAGACTGGATCGTGTACATTTGACAACATTTAAACAACTTTTTATTTATTTTATTTTATTTCTTTTAATGAATTCTCACCTTATAGAGAGCTGGCATCATCACTGGGCTTGCCTTCTGTTAGTCAATGCAATCTCTTACGGTGGTGATCCATTTGTCCACGCGACGCTTCTCCGCTCTACTCTTAAGGGCGACGTCAAGTGTCAAGCGACTTGCACACTTGACAACGTGCACGCAACGCATTCCCATGCCCATCGTTATGCAAATTAATCTGTCAAACACGATGCGACTGTCCCGTAGAAGTAGACAAAAATCTGTCAAACTGCCTATTTCTCGCTTAAAATGTTTTCAGGGAACTATTTGTGTAAAATGTGACATCGTATTCCGTCCGAGCAGCCACGACAGTGATTTGAAATTCTCGAGCAGCCAGACCCACGTGACACGTTCGTCCAATCAGCTGCAAGTCAGGGGAGTGGAGCATCAACCATGGATGGATAACGTTGCAACACCACGTGTCCCAAAAATGGATCAGCACTGTTACTCGTTTTCTGCTGTTAACTAATCATTAGAAAGATCAGCGTCACTACAGAAGCTTCAATTTAAAGCTAAACAAAGATTATATTCTCAGCATATAAAAACTACAGTTGAAAATGTAACTTCGTTTCTATCATCAGCAACAGATCTGTAGAGTAATAACACGTATGTTTCTAATTTACATTATTGCAAAAATCCATCTGATTCTGAAATGACGTTTTCTTACTTATGGAACAGAACCCAGAAGTTCTGTTTTCACTTCATCTTTCAATAAAGTTGTATTAGTAAATAGTAACAACTAGTTAGACATGGAGTCAGGTCCTGTATTCACTCCTTTTAGCTCTGTTCTCCTGAATATCTAATATCTGAAAAAGAATATCAAGGGAATCTCCGCTTCTTCTTATTGCATTTTTTTTATTGTATTATAACTTTTATTATAACTTACTCAATCGGTGAATTACGAGACAGGAAAGACAGCTTGTGACTCGCCAACTGCCGTTGTGTATGATCGGGGGACTGTCCGACGTCTGTTTTGTAAACTTAACTGTATGTACGCACCGCCGCCGACTTGAGCTGTAAAGAAGCTCTTGCCGCCCTGTCAAGGACGCTTATCAAAAAGTACAGGGACGCTTTTTAACGCTTTGGCCTCTCTGATGTGGCAGCATTCTCTGTTTGATCATGGGGGAAGCACAAGCAGCCACTTCATGGACACTAAAAACCTTTTATATATTACATATATAATGACAGAATTTCTATTGTTTGTTGGTCGCAGCAGTGTCTGTTAGCAGTTAGCTCGCTCGTTAGCCACTGAACCGCAGCAGACTGCAGGCAGAGCGAGCAGCCGCCAGACTCTAACCTCTGTTGATCCGTGCAGGACGTCACTGTGAGCGGGCTGTTTAGAGGCGATGTGACCAGCAGCGTTAACTGGTCCCTAAATGCTAAGCAACCCAGCAACGGATATTATGAACTTGTTCTCCATTTTCTCAGAACTAATGTTTTGGTAAGAACAAAAGTTTCCATCATATGTTTCTCCGGAATCAGCCAGCGCGAAGGACGTCTATATTCTGATTGTTTGCTAGCGCTGCACCGCGTCATAGCTCATTACCATAAAGTTGAGCTACTTTCAACTTTCCGTTTGACGCTCTCGTCGCTCAAAACGCCCAAAATGCAACACCGACAGATTTGCAGCTCCTTGCAGCTGAGAGAAGCCATTAAAAATACGACTTCCGGTAACTTTAAAAGCTCAAGTCAGTGTGTACGTACAGTTAGTCTTTGGTAAACTCCTTTCAAACACCAAAACAATTTTATCCACACAAGTGTGGGTTGGATTTAAAGAATTTTTAACTTTTAAGCTTTAGGGCCAAATTATCTTTTTACAAATTGCTCTAAGACAAATCTGGGCCCCACTATACAGAGCTGAGTTTGTTGTGGACATTTTGATATGAAACACATGGGTATCAGCTTATATGCAAATAGCCGTTGAAGGTGAATTTAAGAAGATATGTATAAAAAAAAAAAAAAAAAAAAAAAAAAAAGACTAAGAGGCTAAAACGCTCAGTAGATCTGAGGGTAGTCTATATCCACGACGTTCCACTTCCGGGATTGCTCTGTTGCCGTCTGAAATTCCGCCAAATGTCACTTTTTTCGGCCGGATGCCCGTCACCTTCCTCTTCCTCTATTTTGCAGCGGCACCGTGGCATTAAACATTAAAACGAGCATGTTTCTTTCCCATCCCAGAATGCTGTGTGGTCTAGCAAGTGCTGTGGAGGAAGGTCTGGCAAAGTGACACTAGAAGATATGTAAAAATCAAGAAAATGCCCTCAGACCTCAAGAGGGTGAACCAAAAACAGCTTCCCACGGCTGGATATTAGATGTTAGAGTGTAAGAAAAACCAAAACAATGAGCTAAAAGAGGCTAAAACGCTCAGTAGATCTGAGGGTGATCCTCCTCTGTGGGTTCCTTCAACATTACACATAGTCATTCAATCAATTGTGAATGAAAATAACAGTATTGATAAGGGCAGCTTTAAACACAAACTTCAGGTAATGAAAATGGTGACGAGCTCTTGGCAGTGAGTTGCTTTAGTACATTTTGTCCACTGTGGTGTCGTGACAGTGTGGCAGGCAGGATCACTTCTGCGTGATTGGGTGGGGTCGGGGGGGGGGTCAAAAACCAGCAGCTATTCAAAGGTTTTCTCCTCCTCTCAGTGTGAAGTAGACGTGAGAAGGCGATAAAGACACTTTGTTGTAAGTTTCTCTCTGCACATAAGCGGGGTGTAACAAGTATTATTGAGCGTGAGGCTCCGGTCTACTGTCAAACAACTCCTATGCAAAAAATAGATTTAAAAAAAACTAGACTAGACTAAAGCTTTCACTTTGGTTTCTTAGGTTTTGCA
This sequence comes from Percina caprodes, assembly GCA_013375575.1. NCBI lineage: Eukaryota > Metazoa > Chordata > Actinopteri > Perciformes > Percidae > Percina > Percina caprodes. The sequence goes on along the minus strand of JABXJD010000161.1, from coordinate 1,070,301 downwards.
TTGTATATATTTTGTTTGCATTCCTTGTGTCCTTTTTTCCACAGCATTTGAAAATGTACTGCTCTAAATGAACTATTGTAAAGAAATGCATACATATGGATAGTGTACAATCATATTTATTATTTCCATACATCTATGAATAATACACGTTTAGAACTTTCCTCTGCCTTAACTACAACAGCTATAGAAAGGGACCTCTGACAGACAAAGCAGGCATCACTAGACCATATTTCTTGTTATTTCTTCTCTATATGTTCACATGAGATCATGTCTGGTTACTGAATGTTTCAATGCCGCCCCAGTGTGCAGTAGAATGAAGGTGGTGCCCACGTGTCACTGTTTTGTTAAAGGAATGATAATGCTCCACGTTTTTATTTGTGTGGATGGTGCCTTTTTTGTTTAGGTCCATCTTCTAAAGCTGTCATGGGAATTTGTTCAGGATGTTTGTTTTTTTATTTTGTGTCGTGTTGTATTTTTATGCCTCTTTTGTCTATGCTCTTTGGGTCGATTTCCTCTTCCCTCCCCTCATTACTATGTAGCATATTGTTATTCACACCATGTGGAAGCTCTATAGCAGCTATCTATTTGATTTCACCGCATTGTGTCACACCTCTAAAGACTGCAAACAATCCCGACAGAGGATCAGCTCTTGTTTTCTTGTAGATGTTGTCTTCTCCTCACACAGTGCTGAAGCGCAATTATAAGTATGTCTTTAAATGCTGCACATAAAAAAACACATTTTAAGAATTTCTCATTGGGATACTGATACAATAATTGTCTTTTAATGCACTGTTGTTGCTCAAATATTTAGTGGTAAATAAATACAGAAGTATTTCATGTTTTTTAATGTCTTGCTTTAGACACTAAAATGCTGGCAGTGCTATGAAAGTTATGTGTGTGTGTCGATATGTTAAAACACGCGTTTGTTCACGCCTATATGAAATGTAGTGCAGCTCTAGGCCGCTCTCCTCACATTTCCTCCTCTTGGATAGTGTTGCATGTGCCTGAATGTGAGCGCATTCGTTGCCCTCTGTCGACAGTTTATACAGACAGGCAGGCAGGCAGACATGCCATCTGCAAATCTGAGTTTCTGCGATGCATTTAATGCCCGCCATGCCATTCATGTAAAATGCCTTGTTGAGCTTGTGTCACAAAATGTCCTCACAGGAAAACCTTTTCTAACGTATCCATATGCCCTACAGTCCCTGAAGCTCTCAGTGAGCTGCATCGGCAGAATGCTTTGCAGGTTTGGTGCATCTGTCCACTCTTCTACAAATATGCTCTGTGTGTGTGTGTGTGTGTGTGTGTGTGTGTGTGTGTGTATGTATACAGGTTTGAAGTATGCATATGGCCTAAATGTATTGTCTTTTCATAGCATTTATAGATAAGGCAGCAATAGCTCAGCGCAGGAAAATCAAAAAAGGAAACATTTATTTAGCTGCTTTTAGCAAAACCTTCACTGTACAAGTGACTGTTGAGAAAAAAGTCATGTATATTTATTTTATATTCTCTATTATAATAAAAAAAAATCTCTTTTGGCTCAATCACTTTCACGTGTGCAGTAGTTGTTGCAGCCAGTTTGATCTGCAGGAGCACGCTGACGTGTTGCTGTGACTGTTCACCACTTGATGTCACCCAAGGGTGACTCTTCAGCCGGCTAGTGCCATCCAGTGGTGGAAGAAGTATTCTGATCCTTTACTTAGGTAAGTAAAAATACTAATACGACACTGTAAAAAATACTCTCAAGTAAACCTCATGCATTGAAAATGTAACTCAAGTAAAAGTATGTAAGTATCATCAGGAAGATGTACTTAAAGTATTAAAAGTAAAAGTACTCAATGCAGAGAAATCCTCACATTTTAGAACCTGGAAACGATCCAAACAGTTCTGTCAATCAGCTAATTGTTTAACAGGGGTTACATGTGAGCCTCCCCTTCCCCAAAATCCCATCCGCCTACCATTACTGACACACCCCTCTGCAGTAAATGCCATCTTTTGTGTGTTCCAGGCAATGAGTTTCAATAAAACCTGATCAAATGTAAATATTGTTTAATATTGGGTTTGAAGACATTTTATTTCTACAACCTTTTTAGACGTGCATTCAGAAACGATTCTTTGCAACAGAAAATCATTTCCAGCTTCATGCAGGCCTAATTGAGGCTACTTTTATCAGTAGGCCTATCTACAAGTCAACAAAACATGCTTAACATGTGTAATTGGAGAGTTAGATGGCACCAACATTTGGCTTAATCATAACGGACCTGGCAACACAAAGGCCAAGGGTTAAAAGTTTAACATTAAACACTTCATTTCTGGCATTCTGGTGAGTTTGTATGCCCTATTTCTCCCTTTTTCTGAATCAATATGCTGGAAACATCTTTATGTAAAGGGAAACAGATTACAATCCAAATATAAAAACATAATGGAATATATTGCAGTAAGGCATTCTGTATTGCTTTCAACTTATTATTCTCCTTTAGATCAACTTTTCTATTTATATCTGAGTCAGCACACATGTAGCTTAGGCATCATTTACTCTTCCCTCTTTTGCATCTTTTGTGTGCAGAAATCTTAATTTGTAAAGTAATTAGTAACTAAAGCTGTCAGATGAATGTAATAGAGTAAAAAGCATTTGAAAATCAACTGAAATGGTTTCAAAACAGTTTCCTGAACGTTGACATACAGTATACCAGTCTGTGCTCCACTCCATGTACTCTGATATAAAATTTAGTCAAAATAATTCATAATTTGTGCTTTTTTAAACTCAGAAAGTAAGTATAAGTTAATATTAATGAGGTTTATTGACCATGCATTCCAGAAACATGTGTAGGTTGAAATAAAGTTGGCTAAGAAGACAGAAGGAGGACAACACAAGGGTTAAATGCTGCATGTCTTACATAAAGTGAACGTGTCCCAGCTACCGACCCCCTATTGGTGTCAGAACGTCACACACACACACACACACACACACACACACACACACACACACACACACACACACACACACACACACACCCCCACGTGTGTGTGTGTAGGGGGAGGCGGGGGGCTTGTTCCTCAGCAGCTGACCCAAGCAGCAGCACCTGGAGATAGAGGAGGAAATGGGATCATCTGCGTTAACACGTTCTGCTGAGCTCTCTCCAAGTCATAAATTTCCCTTCAAGTGTTAGCAGTAACACTGCAGGCTGAAGTCGATCCAGGGCTTCTGCCAGAACTCACGAGGGTGATGCCAAGTCTCAGCTTGCCTGCACTGGTTTCACTTGTCAAACCACCAGCCCATAAAGACGACTGAATGTAGCGCTTACTTGACGCATCTTGTTGAATGTCTTGATGGTGGATAGAAGGGCTCAAATCATCCAAACACATTCACTCCAATGTAATGTGTGTCTGTGTGTTACTTAAGTAAAAGTATCATCGGCAAAATGTACTTAAAGTGATAAAAGTAAAAGTACTCTTAGTGAGCTGTATCACCATAATGCGTGTGTGTGCATTCAATGTTTTGAGTCTTTTTATAGGATTTTTTGACTAGAAAAATATGAAATGTCATCGACAGATTTGGAGGTTTGATCCCCAGCTCCTCCTGTCCACATGTTGAAATGACCAAAAAAAAAGATCCCAAAGCCCAACCAAGTGACTGGGTGCGTGTGTGTGGGGGTTTGCGCAGGTTTGAAATATACGTATATACTTTTATATAAACAATAATATATTAGCTCAGCGCTGGAAAACCAAGAAAAGGAAACATTTATTTAGCTGCTTGTGTGTGTGTGTATGTGTGTGTGTGTGTGTGTGTGTGTTTTTTTTTTTTTTTGAAAGTATGTTTATTGATTTTCAAGAAAAGATTAGGGAAAGGGGAGAGAGAAAAAAGAAAATAAAACCTAACAACGAATACTAAATATACTGAACATAAAGAACACAGCACATCTTGGGTTACAATAACGTTCCATGGTCAGGGTAAGGAGGGATACTATAAACAAAGACATCTTAAGATAAAGTTAAATGAATTTGACATCTACAAATCACATACTGATTTTCACAGTGAGGTCTTATAAAATAGCCAGTGTCTATGGGTTCACATTTTTAAGATGATTCAGTATCGGGTCCCATGTCTTGTCAAACTTGTCTCCTCTGTCTTCATTATAAAATCTCAGTCTTTCCAGATGAAGTATTTGACAGTTCTCGCAGCCACAAACAATATGAAGGTACAGAATCCATTTTCTATACACATAAGATTAGCTTTTTTGCAATCACCATCCAAAATTGAATGGCTCTTCTTTCAGGTTCATTGAAGGAGTAGAGCACACTTGGGGCCCTAAGATTGTGTATTTTTATTGTTGTTGCAATATCAACTGGAAAAAGGTCGGAAAAGGCACCAAAGACTTCAGAAAAAGAGATAAAAACTATGTGGGCCAAAATGTATTGTGAAAATTGAAATGTGGCTGGATCAAAATGTACGGGGGGCTTGATTTCGGCCCCGGGCCTTGAATTTGACACAAGTGGACTAACTACACAAGTGGAACAAATCAGGGTGGGGCAATTACAAAGGCTGGAAAACACGCAAGGCAGGAATTAAAACAACACATGACCAGAGAATGTCTAATATGGGGAGAACTTCCACCCTCTGGAAACTTCCGGTTTCTGAACTGGTTGCAGTTCTACCATGTGCTCATGGACAAGTGCAGAATGAGCTATACTCCTCAAAATCCACTTTTCTCAGGATATCATTTTTTGTCTAGTAATTTGAATGTTGTCTTCAAAAGGGGAGGCTAAGACAATACACACTGCTGGGTGTTAGACATTTTTTTTGTTCTAAAAGCCTTGATGTCGCCACCATTGTACAGCCGGAGATACTGCTTTACAGCGAGCTTTGAGTCACTTCCTTTGTTCTCTCGAGGCATCGACAACACAGCTGACAGGTTAGACTCAACCTGTCAAATGTGCTAGGAAGAGGTCTGCTAAAGTTTTAAAGACCACGCCGAAATATTCACTCAGACATTCTGGCTCTGCTTCGGATGCCGTCAAGCGGGATCTCCGGTCGTAATCAGTCCTTTGACCAATCAGCATTCATTAGCAGAATGCTAGCGTGTTATGGGAAAAAACTACTCAACCTGTAACAAGTCATACATAACACATATATACATACACTACCATTCAAAAGTTTGGGGTCACCCAAACAATTTTGTGTTTTCATGAAAAAGTCACACTTATTCACCACCATACGTTGTGAAATGAATAGAAAATAGAGTCAAGACATTGACAAGGTTAGAAATAATGATTTGTATTTGAAATAAGATTTCTTTTACATCAAACTTTGCTTTCGTCAAAGAATCCTCCATTTGCAGCAATTACAGCATTGCAGACCTTTGGCATTCTAGCTGTTAATTTGTTGAGGTAATCTGGAGAAATTGCACCCCACGCTTCCAGAAGCAGCTCCCACAAGTTGGATTGGTTGGATGGGCACTTCTTGCGTACCATACGGTCAAGCTGCTCCCACAACAGCTCAATGGGGTTCAGATCTGGTGACTGCGCTGGCCACTCCATTACCGATAGAATACCAGCTGCCTGCTTCTGCTCTAAATAGTTCTTGCACAATTTGGAGGTGTGTTTAGGGTCATTGTCCTGTTGTAGGATGAAATTGGCTCCAATCAAGCGCTGTCCACTGGGTATGGCATCGCGTTGCAAAATGGAGTGATAGCCTTCCTTATTCAGAATCCCTTTTACCCTGTACAAATCTCCCACCTTACCAGCACCAAAGCAACCCCAGACCATCATATTACCTCCACCATGCTTAACAGATGGCGTCAGGCATTCTTCCAGCATCTTTTCATTTGTTCTGCATCTCACAAACGTTCTTCTTTGTGATCCAAACACCTCAAACTTGGATTCATCCGTCCACAACACTTTTTTCCAGTCTTCCTCTGTCCAATGTCTGTGTTCTTTTGCCCATCTTAATCTTTTTCTTTTATTGGCCAGTCTCAGATATGGCTTTTTCTTTGCCACTCTGCCCTGAAGCCCAGAATCCCGCAGCCGCCTCTTCACTGTACATGTTGACACTGGTGTTTTGCGGGTACTATTTAATGAAGATGCCAGTTGGGGACCTGTGAGGCGTCTGTTTCTCAAACTAGAGACTCTAATGTACTTATCTTCTTGCTCAGTTGTGCAACGCGGCCTTCCATTTCTTTTTCTACTCTGGTTAGAGCCTGTTTGTGCTGTCCTCTGAAGGGAGTAGTACACACCGTTGTAGAAAATCTTCAATTTCTTAGCAATGTCTTGCATGGAATAGCCTTCATTTCTAAAGACAAGAATAGACTGTCGAGTTTCAGATGAAAGTTCTCTTTTTCTGGCCATTTTGAGCGTTTAATTGACCCCACAAATGTGATGCTCCAGAAACTCAATCTGCTCAAAGGAAGGTCAGTTTTGTAGCTTCTGTAACGACCTAAACTGTTTTCAGATGTGTGAACATGATTGCACAAGGGTTTTCTAATCATCAATTAGCCTTCTGAGCCAATGAGCAAACACATTGTACCATTAGAACACTGGAGTGATAGTTGCTGGAAATGGGCCTCTATACACCTATGTACATATTGCACCAAAAAACAGACATTTGCAGCTAGAATAGTCATTTACCACATTAGCAATGTATAGAGTGTATTTCTTCAAAGTTAAGACTAGTTTAAAGTTATCTTCATTGAAAAGTACAGTGCCTTTCCTTCAAAAATAAGGACATTTCAATGTGACCCCAAACTTTTGAACGGTAGTGTACATACACACCTGGACTTAAATTAACACCTGGTCACTTTATCACTTTAACACTGGACTCAACACTGACACTTTAATAATAATTTATGGTCTTTTTTTTTGATGAATTTTCTTATTGTTGTTATTATTATTACTGTTATTTTGTTGTCTTTATACTGTCTTTTTTATCTGTTTTTTTTTCTTGCTAAAACTGCTGCTGGAATTTTCAATTTCCTCGCGGGAGTCATCCCAAAAGGATTAATAAAGAGAAGTCTAAGTCTAGATCCAAAGGACATAAGTACTCGTCCATTCAACTTTTGACCTATAATCCACGTTGAACTTGCAAAAACTACAATCAAACAACGACAATAAGGAGAAAGAGACACATATAGCCATCTAGCTCCATAGACTCCCATTCATTTTGCACTCAGCCGCAATCACCCCCAGTGGAACTCTGGTGGAACTGCAACCAAATTAGGTATAATGGCGCTTAATAGGGAGTGAAAAGGCTCTCTGTAGATGGCCTCTGACATGCCACATGAAGAATGAGCCTTTAAAATAAAACAGGGAACAGACTTAAAGTTGAAAGGCTCTATCTTGCACCCGGTGCAGCACAAAGCCTGACGCAAGTGTCTTTGCTATTGTAAGACCGACGCAGTATAGCAAATGTACCTGCGCCCATCTGTGCGCCCATGGACGTGCTGGTCTTTCAGGGAGGTGTGTTCAGGTAAATTCTTGGTGTATTGCTTATCTTGCAGGAGCAGAAAGTGATCGCGCCATTGACCAACAAAAACCTGGTCTAAAGTCAATAACACAGCATTTCATTGAATTTTAAGAGCGCATTAGTAAAAGGCGCCTAGGCTCGTGCACAGCGCTCACACTATGCTTGTTACACACAGGGAAGTGTAGCAGCACACGCACACATGCAAAAAATTAAAAATATTATGGTGAAAATCTGCCATCCTATAGAAATGCATCAAGGTCCAAACGTGCCTGGCAGCGATCAAACTAGCAAAAGTGGATTTGGACACGCCCTAAATGCACCAATGCCATGCCCATAGTGCGTAGTTTCTATCTCCCCCATGAGGAATTCTAAGTAATGACAACACTGTCGGCACATCCACGTAATACAAGCCTTCCGTGATCGTGCACAGCCCTCATCACCTCACCACCACATGGATGCTAGTAGCCAAGGAGGACATGGATCATTAAAAAAAAATTGATGGACTCTTCAGAAAAGGTCATTATCTTTGTTCGAATTTCTGCACGGGAAGACAACACAATCTTCTGAACATAGTCATACTGAGAAACACAGAGAGAGTTGTGTGGAGCTGATAGTCTTAATTAGCTTTGTAGCAACTCATTTGGCAATGGCTTGAATGGAACAGACGTTCATTAATATCAAAAAGTGACGCACTAAACCTTTATACCCTTTATATTTATGTATACCCTTCTCATCTCCGTGCGTGTCGTAACTCTGTTTGACGGACTCACCGCTAGCCAAGCTTAGCACAGATCCTGCAGGTTACCGGCTCCAACTAGCATACTGCTCCCACCGTATACATACTGGGAACTATTCGCCACAGAAGGCGAAGCACTGCTACTTCTGCTACTTGGGCGGAGTGATTTGCTTGCCTGAGAAGCCCCGTTCTGAGGAGCAGAGAGTAACAATGTCGCTTTTCAGGTGTTGCGCTAATCACTCCGCCCAAGTAGCAGCGCTTCGCCTTCTGTGGAGAATAGTTCCCAGTATGTATACGGTTAGAAGATGGCTCATGTGACCTTGTTATTTGTACACAATGACTATACAAATCACAATGTGTAAGTAGGGAGCAGTAGGCTAGTTGGAGCCGGTTACCTCCAGCATCTGTGGTAAGCTAGGCTAGCGGTGGGTGCGTCAGACAGTTACGACACGCATGGAGATGAGAAGGGTATATATGAATTTATTTAACTCTGGCAGATACGGTGAATAAGCTAAAGTCCCAATAAGTTGGCGTGTTCCTTTAACAAATCTCAGGATCATGACACCTGCATAGCATACACAATGGTGGTAGTTGTATTGATGCATGGCTCATTTTCATGCTAGAGTCAGATTAGCACATTTCAAAACACTGACACCCATTAACAGGAAAGAAGTGACATATTCCTGATAAATCTCACATAGTGATTCATTTACCTGATGAATAACGTCCTCTATCATATATTAGAATAAACCTCTTTTGTAGGATTCAATTAATGTGTAATAGTCTTCAAACATGTTCACCTCTCTTGTGATTAATGCATTTGAAGAGACTGTGTGCTCAAGGGTTATGTTGTAGGTTTACAGTAACACAGTACCAGTCACCACTGCTGACTCGCTCCATGTTGACCAGCTTGCTGCCCGGCGTCTCCTCCTCCTCCTCCTCCTCCTCCTCCTCCTCAGACATGGTTGTGTGAATGTGAAAAATCTGAATGAGTAGAATGGTGCCATTTTAATTTGGCAAATCTGTCCTTCCTTTGCCGTATCTGAAGCTGCTGCATTTTGGCTGCTGTCTGTGGATTTCTTCATGCACAACTGGTATTCTTTTCAGATGTTTTCATACGCAAATGTTGTAATAAATGTTGCAATGAATCCAAAGCCAAATTCTGGATTTGGTGCATTATAGTATTTAGTTAATAAACCAGTGCTGGACACATTAAAATGTTGACCTGATGATGGCTCTAAATGACAAGTCAGATGATAACCTCTAGAGCTCATGAATGTCTGTGACAGATTTCTATTTAATAGTTGTTGATATATTTCAGTCTCGACCAAAGTGGTGGACCAACTGATCCATAGAGACGCAGAAACGCTGCATGGTTAAAAATACTGCTGTGAAAGTTCACAATGATGATGAAGATGTTTCCCTGGTCAAGTCTTTTGATTGAACACTGAAAATTGTCGTCATATTAAACTCTTTCAAGCCTGATCCACACGCTAATGTTATTTTTCTTTGTAACAACAGATGCCGACATGTCCTTTCTATCCACTGCAGTTCTAGTGGTTGAAAGTGGCGGGCCCATCCACAGAGTGTCAGTTTGACCTTAAGGGTAGGAGATCTGTGTCTGGAGTGCCGCCATCACACCACTCACTCCCAGTCTGCTCTTAGAGCAGCCTCCAAACACAACTTGATGTTTACACAGACCTTGACATTCCAGTTGCCTCTTAGTAATAAACTCTCCACTCTGCTGAGAAACAGACTGTGTTTATATCATTATCTGTTACTTTCTAATGAGTCCAATGTACTTCTAGTTTCACAGTAGTTTTGCAGAATTTCTAATATACCGTAGCTTTTTTAATTAATTAAAGATGCTACCAGAAAAGTCGATTTAATATATTTTGTATTATATGATCTTTTTTATCTTTTGAGTTTACGTGAAACCATGCAGATTGTTCTTGATGTAACTTACTATGACTGTCAGATAAAAACATTGGATTTCCAAAATGTCTTTTTTCCAGGATCTATGAAAAACAGCCTTGTGATTACCTTGACCAACCTACAGTTCTAAAACATTGGTTTTATTATATCCATATAATGTTCTTTAAATGTTCGTACAATTAGATTTGAGTGCGGCATGTGGTACAATTGATGAAAACATCCTTATCAAATGGCTGGAGGAGTTGGTGGCTCTCTCTACCTGGTTTGTATCTTCACTTATATAATAGTTATAGTAATAATAGTTTTTTGTATTATATTTGTTCTTATAGGACACTGACATCCTATGTGGAGTCCCGCAGGGGTCAATACTTGGTCCATTGCCATTCAACCTGTACATGTTTTTTGGGAGCAGAACAAAAATCTGAACTTAATGTCTGTAACCATAGAATAATACTTATCCTGTTAAATGACTTGCTGAATGCCATACAACTTCCTGCAGCTTAACAACATCAAAACCAAATGTTTAGCCTCTCTCACTGCCTGAAGTACACCCAGGTCAAGGCCACATTGCCAACTAAACAAAAGCTGCTTTTTATTTATGTGAGGCTTCTTTTCTCAGATTACAGACAAACCTCTACATACATGTATCTCTTGTCAGTTAATGTACCCATCAGGTACTTCTGCAGTTACCACGGGGTACAAGAAAACATTTTGGAGGTCAACTCATTTGAGGCAAGAGAAATGATAAGATATGATTTTAAAAAGATACAGTTGGGGACTCGTCACTCCAACCAGTCTGTAACACAGCATAGATGAAAGTGTATATATATATATATATATATATATATATATATATATATATATATATATATATATATATTTCACCATAAAGGCTCTACTCATGTTTTTTAACATACACTTATGTGTCTAATATACTCAAGACTAGCATAAATCTATAGACATTTACAAATATCAATCTTAAATTTGATATTTTTATCATACTATCAGCCTATTGGTATATACACAGTACAGTACATGTGTGAACCTTTTTAAACAGTTAATTTTGAGTCAATGTGCAGGCGTAACTCTTTTCCCCAATTACAAAGTTAGGCCCTGATAATGAAAGTGTTATTAGATGTCACATTTGTTTGAGAATAGAATAACTTCCTGCTCTCTGTTCCCCCTGTCCCTGTTGAGCTTGTTGGAGCGGCTGCATAACCTGCTCCAAATTGCCAGCGGACAAGCACAGAAGTTTACTTAAGAGGGGAATAATGACTGGAGACCCACTGCAGAGCTAAATCTAAACTGCTGACCCATGACAAGCTGTCCTCAGACCGTGAGAAACGGGCCTCTTTCCATGCCAAGAATGTGGGTGGCCGGCCTAGTTGCTCCAAAAAGCCTATCTGAGGAGTGTGGCCAGTTGCAGCACTAGAGTGCAACAACAGGTTTTTATGCTGTTGCTGTACCATGCACATGTTGCTTCTGATGGACCGTGCTGTCATTCTTGTAATCAGTGTCTATGTACGCAAGGAAATGGAGCTGGTATAGTGCTAGGGGTGTGGGGGTTGCTTGTGGAGAGAAAAAGAGTGGCTGTAATTCCAAAGAAAACACAGACCACTTCCACTCGTAAGGCAGCTTGTGAAATTAGACCAAAACTGGAGAAGGAAAAAAATGCAACTACATTCATGAGGTTAAGTCATTGGAAATTCTTTAGAATTTTGATTCCACTGCTTTTGGTTTTGCTGATTCACTGGCCACACACACACACACACACACACACACACACACACACACACACACACACACACCCAGCACGTCACAAAGTGTATTAGGCATTGTATAAAGTAATGAATACTCTGTGAGAGGATAAGAGGCTGCACTGTGCTGTCAGTCTGCAACTCGCACTGAAGGGGATTTCAGCTCCCCAGGCTTCAAACCCAGAGTGCAGGGGTCACGGTGTGCGAGATAGCAGGGGCCACAATTTGTGTGTGTGTGACTGTGTGTGTGAGTCACTGCATTGCGCCGACACACGAGACGCCATATGTTTCCACCCAGTTCACTGAAGAACAAATGCACCGTCCTTTTTCATGAGAGTTCCCACAAGAGTCTGTTTTCTCACTCACCCCATGTGTTGGTTAATGCAGCTAGAGGCAGTGAGCAGGAGACGCGGTCCACATCAATTATGTCGTAAAAGAAAAATTAAATGGGACACCTGTTTATGATGTCCACGCAGAAAAAAAAGTCTAATTGACTGTAAACAGTGGCTGCAACATTGCAAGAGGGTTATATATATATACAGTGGGGGAAATAAGTATTTGACCCCTTGCTGATTTTGCAGGTTTGCCCACTTACAAAGAATGCAACGATCTATAATTTTAATCATATGTACATTCTAACAGTGAAAGACAGAATCCCAAAGAAAATTCTAGAAAATCACATCATATGAATTTATAAAAATTAATAACCATCTGATGAGGAAAAACAAGTATATGACCCCCTACCAAACAGCAAGTATTCTGGCTCCTACAAGCCAGTTAGTCTTTCTTTAAGACACAGCCCCAATCCCAACCAATTATCTACATCAAATACACCTGCCTCACCTCGTTACCTGTATAAAAGACACCTGTCAACACCCAAACAACCAGCATCCAACATCACCACCATGGGCAAGAGAGACCAAAGAGCTTTCTACGGACATCAGGGACAAGATTGTAGATCTGCACAAGGCTGGGATGGGCTACAAGAGAATCGGAAAGCAACTTGGAGAGAAAAGCTCAACTGTCGGTGCAGTTATCTGGAAATGGAAGAAGCACCACACCACCGCCAACCTCCCTCGGTCTGGGCCTCCACACAAGATCTCGCCTCGTGGGGTGTCCCTGATCATGCGAACGGTGAGGAATCATCCCAAAACCACAAGGGGGGAACTGATGAATCAACTGAAGGCAGCTGGGACCACAGTTACAAAAGAAACGGTTGGTAACACACTACGCCGCCATGGACTGAAATCCTGCAGCGCACGCAAGGTCCCCCTGCTCAAGAAGAAACATGTACAGGCCCGCATGAAGTTCGCCATTCACCACCTGGACGACTCAGAAGAGGCCTGGAAGAAGGTGATGTGGTCAGATGAGACCAAAATAGAACTTTTTGGCCTCAACTCGTCGTGTTTGGAGGGCAAAGAACACCGAGTACAACCCAAAGAACACCATCCCCACCGTCAAGCATGGTGGTGGCAACATCATGCTTTGGGGGTGCTTTTCAGCCAAGGGGACGGGACAACTCCATCGTATTGAGGGGAGGATGGACGGGGCCATGTATCGTGGAATTCTGGACCAACATCTCCTTCCCTCAGTGAGAGAGCTGAAGATGGGTCGGGGATGGGTGTTTCAGCACGACAACGACCCTAAGCACACCGCCAAAGCAACAAAAGAGTGGCTGAAGAAGAAGCACATCAAGGTTCTGGAGTGGCCTAGCCAGTCTCCAGACCTGAATCCAATTGAAAATCTTTGGAGGGAGCTTAAAATTCGAGTTGCCAGGCGACAACCTCGGAACCTGAATGATTTGGAGGCTGTCTGCAGGGAGGAGTGGGCCAACATCCCTGCCGAAATGTGCACAAACCTTGTCACCAACTATAAAAACCGTTTGACATCTGTGCTGGCCAATAATGGCTTTTCTACAAAATATTAACATGCTGTTTGTCCAGGGGGTCATATACTTGCTTTTCCTCATCAGATGGTTATAAATTTTAATAAATTCATATGATGTGATTTTCTGGAATTTTCTTTGGGATTCTGTTTTTCACTGTTAGAATGTACATATGATTAAAATTATAGATTGTTGCATTCTTTGTAAGTGGGCAAACCTGCAAAATCAGCAAGTGGTCAAATACTTATTTCCCCCACTGTGTATATGTATATATATATCCACTTACTACTTTTTTATTTTTTGCTTCAACCACATCTCATGGTCTTCCTTAGCAGATAGTTACAATAGAGAGGCGAAGTCCCTCCCCTTCCGGGCTACCACCATGGGACCTTATTTGCGAAAAAGTGATGTCAATGGACTGACAAAAAATGATCTGATCCCATTGTACTTCAGACATGAATTACACATATGATGTTTATCAATTTAAAAGATAATTTTGCAAGTCAAAATAGACTCTGTCATTCACTGACAAAAAGACGCTGTATCAGGTAAGAGAAGGTTTTGTGTTGTGGAACATGGCTAAGCTAGCTAGCTATTGAGCAAGCCGAGCAGGTGATGTATAATATGCGATGATGTGATATGTAGTTCACTGAGCGGTTTCACAAAAAAACTAACTACAACAAACCTACAACAATTCGAAAACTTAGACTTTCTTCACTTGCAAAATTATCTTTTAAAGGTCCATGACATGGTGCTCTTTGAATACTTTTATAGACCTTAGTGGTCCCCTAATACTGTATCTGAAGTCTCTTTTATATAGACCTTAGTGGTCCTCTAATGGCGTTTTTCCACTGCGTGGTATGTACTCTACTCGCCTTTTTTGGTTTTCCATTACAAAAAAAGTCCCTGGGACCTGCTACCAGGTACTTTTTTTAGTACTACCTCAGTCGAGGTTCCAAGCGAGCTGAGGCGATACCAAAAGGTGACGTGAAAACCTGCAGACTACTGGTTGGTCGGAGGACCGTCACTTATGTCTGTGTTTTTAGCAAACAAGAGTGCAGAGTGTGTGTCCGGAACAACCGCGCCATCTAACCAGACACCGACAGATTATCTACTCTCTGCACTATTCTCACTTTTCTATTCTCACTATTCAATATTAAGGGCTATCATTTTGCATGTCGTTTCCAATATTGCACACTGTTACTTTTAAAAAAACAAGACAATATATCAAAGAAAAGATTTTATTTAGCTATTCAAGTAGCGCATCAAACCCTCCCGTACATCCCGGTCTTCTTCCTCTGCACCCTGTGACAGTGTCACCCCCCGGCTCTGCTGTCCCAGATGCATCCCAGTCATTTTCATAAGCCTCTCCATGACTCTCATAAACATTTTACAAAGCAGGTCAGAACCAGAGATTTCACCAGTTGTACATCGAACGCCCGAACAGACGTCTGCGGCGGCGATTTTGCAAAGCGTGAAGGATCTGAAACAAACACAGTACACAGCAGACATATTTTGGTGTGTAATCATGGTTGCTAAAGTTCATGTACTTTATATAGCGTAAAGTAAATACTGACTGTGACCCTGAACACATGCAAATGTTAGCTAACGTTACCAGACGTTACCAAACTTAACTTACCCTTTTGTTTCGGCAAACAATAGTCACGTCGACGTCTGAACTCCGTCGGAATTCCAAAACTCCTTTTTTTTTTTTCCAGCAGTGATTTTTGTTGCTTCCTTCAACTTCTTTTGAAATAAATTTTCTTCTGGCCGAGAATCAAAACAAACACCTCCAACGTGCTGTTGTGAGTCGCGTTGAAAATTACATCATGGCAGTTACCGGCTGCGTAGCTATGGTAACCAGCCACGCTGAGGCGTTACTCAATCTGCAATGGAAAACGGACGCAGAGTGCATCGAGGCGAGTAGAGGCGAGGCGAGTTGAGCTGTTACCATCAGTGGAAAAACGCCATAATACTGCATCTGAAGTCTCTTTTATATAGACCTTAGTGGTCCCCTAATACTGCATCTGAAGTCTCTTTTATATAGACCTTAGTGGTCCCCTAATACTGGATCTGAAGTCTCTTTTATATAGACCTTAGTGGTACTGTATCTGAAGTCTCTATATAGACCTTAGTGGTGGATCTGAAGTCTCTTTTATATAGACCTTAGTGGTCCCCTAATACTGGATCTGAAGTCTCTTTTATATAGACCTTAGTGGTCCCCTAATACTGCATCTGAAGTCTCTTTTATATAGACCTTAGTGGTCCCCTAATACTGTATCTGAAGTCTCTTTTATATAGACCTTAGTGGTCCCCTAATACTGCATCTGAAGTCTCTTTTATATAGACCTTAGTGGTCCCCAAATACTGTGTCAAACAAGGTGGAGGCTGGGGATGTGGCCTTGACCAACTGCCACTTTGCTCATTTGAAAGCCATGTCTTTCTCTCTCATGGGTGGGCCAAATTCTCTGGGCGGGCAAAGCAAATAAAGGGGAGGTAACCTTTCCCCTTATGACCTCATGAGGGGCAAGATTCCAGAGTGGCCCATCTGAGCTTTCATTTTCTCAAAGCCAGAGCAGGATACCCAGGGCTCGGTTTACACCTATCACCATTTCTAGCCACTGGGGGACCATAGGCAGGCTGGGGGGACGCATATAGATGTTAAAAAACCTCATAAAGTGACATTTTCATGCAATAGGACCTTTTAAATAGATGAATATCGTATGTGTAATCCGTGAAATAAATTTAAATTTAAACAAGATCAAACAATATTTGTCTTTCCCCATTCACTACCATACATATTTTTTTTTGGGTAAAAGGGTCCCATGGTTCCACCGGAATGAGAGGGACTTCTCTATAGTCATTAAAGGCGTATTCACTTAACAGCAGGAAGGGTCTTTGCAGTGTTTACCACTCCAGATCCCTGAAAACTGAGTGTTTTGTAACAAAACGTGGAATCTGTATCTACATGCTGAAATTTAGACATAACGACATGCATGCTCAGTAACTCCTGACAAATATACTGGCATTAAAACTGCAGTTGGGCTCCGGGCGTCAGACTATTGCTACCCACTGCTCCTGAATAGTTAGGAAAGGTTAAATGCAGAGGATATAATATATAATCCTTGTATATGTGAAAATGTACTTGGCACTTACATTTCACCAAGTGAATATAGTTTTGTCTGGTCTCTATATGAGGACAATTTGTTGCACACACACACACACACACACACACACACAGACAGACAGACAGACAGACAGACAGACAGACAGACAGACAAGTGAAGTGTGTTTACATTCTCCAATGGGTGAACACATCGTAATTGGTCTTCACTCGCCATATTTTCTTACTCACCCTTTTAGACTTGCTGTCCAACACTACAGGCCTCCTGCAACTCCAAGTCTTATCTGGTCCACTGTCAGACAATGGCATGCACACTTTGTTAATGTCCCACATTCAGTGCTCCGAATGTGTGGTGTCGTCTCAAACTGCCTCTTGAAAAAGTCTGTCAACAAACAACAGAGACTTTGGTGAATGAGCCATTTCAAACCCCATAAATCTATTCCTCAGTATATAAAGGGGGGGGTGGGGGGGTGGGGGCGTCATTTTGAGTCATGCTGAACAATAAAGACTACAAGCAACAAGCTCATTTTACCAACCTGTCTAAAACAGAACAGCAGAGGCGGAAGGTCTACACTCTCTGGACAGAGCACTAACATGCTGCTGTAAATAGGACCGCTTTGCATGTCCCACGGGAGGATGAAATGTGTTGTTTCCTCTGGGTGAAGTGTTACCGAGCATAAAATAACATCAAATCTACAAGATGTTAGTTAAAAAGGATAAGAGGAAGCTGTTCTCTGCCCATCCTTACTTTGTGATTTACACTGATAAGACATGTATCGCCCCAGCTAGTCTGTGATGCAGTGAACCAAGCCGACAACAAAGATCTAAAATAGATAAGTCAGACTCTTCTCGACAGAATACTCGCTTTCAGGTATTTAGGGAGACACATTTTCTTTTAAATCCCTGCAGAGAGAGAGAGAGTTGTCTACACACTCAACAGCATCAGAATGTGGTGTGAATCCACAACACTGTGAATAGTAGTGTTGTAAACAAAACTAAAAACGTGCATTTTCAAATTCTAATTGTAAGAATGTATAAGGTGATGATTATAGATTCAGGTGGAGCATACCATTGGATCAGTCCTTCAACTAGAGCAGGAGTTCTCAAACGGATCACTCAAAGGTCTGCATCTGATTTTTATTCCAGGTCAGACGCCAGGAACAATTAGCCTGGATGCCAGCCCTACTTAGCCCTCGCCCACAACATTTGAGCATCTATGCTCAAACCAGAGTTGTTTGGACCAATCAGATTGTCAGAGCTGGCTTTATACGATGATGGACAGATGACCAACAGTAACGTAATCAACCACGTCTCCAAAAAGCGCTTGGGTTGAATTTGTTTACAACAAAGACGGCTGCCGCTGGAGAACTGGGATGTGTAGATTCCTCCATTTTACAGAAGATATCGACAGCGCATTCATTTTAAAAGAGGAACAGAGCGCTGCGATCAAGGCATTTTTGATTGGAAAGATATTTTTGCTGTCCTTCCTACAGGATTTGGCAAAAGTTCAACCTACGTCACATACGTGGTTGCTCGGATTGGTTTTAGGTCTGTCCAATTGGGTGCAGAGGCATTTTCTTTCCTGGTTCGGTTGAAACACGCCCCATAATCCCAGCCCAGCATCAGACTTCTAATTCTGACTAGAACCTGAGTATAAAGCTAAAGCTATGAGCTAAACAACAGTTGGAGATAACAAAAACTGTTTTTCAAGTCATTACTTCTTATTTTCAGGTTGAGTACTCAGTTTTCCTGCTCTAAACTAAACTTTTGTACTAACCAATGGTACTTTTTTTTGAGCTTCATGAACTATACTCCTCTCCCAAACATTTTTTTGTAGGTTTTCCTAATCTTTATTGCTTTTTTTGTTGACATTTTTGTTGCATTTTTTAACTTTGTTTTTTCTGTGTATATTCAACATCACTAACAATTTATATGTAGATCAATGGAAAAATTATTTCAAAATAGAAAATGTTACACAACATAATGTATATGGTCTGGGTCTGGATTGACTTGCAGTTTGGTCCAGATGGGGACCTTGGTCCGGACTTTGAGAACCACTGAACTAGAGGCTCAGTCTCCTGCCCAAGTGTCCTTTAGTAGTACAATGAATTCCTATAGTACCACTGTCTTCAGGGCTGCTGCTCTGTAGCCAGGGTTGGGTAGTGATTCCATGTAATCAGGATTGCGTAATCAGATTAGAAAAAATAAGTAACTATTATCAGATTAGATTAGGCTGTAGAATACGTACAGTATCAGATTAGAAACAAATAAGTAACTGTTATCAGACCAGCTTAGGCTGTACAATACGTATAGAACACTTGTTAAATACACACAGTGCACCTGTATAACACACAGTTCACCTGTAAAATATACACAATACACCTGTAGAATACACACAGTGCACCTGTAGAATACGTACAGTACACCTGTAGAATGCACACAGTACACCTGTACAATACACACACCTTTCAATGGAATTCCATTGCCAAGCAACAGTCTGGACCCTTGCTAACTTCCTGTCATATGATTCCATTCACATAGACTGCAACAGGAAATCAATTTGGGGCCATTTAGAATGTTTATGTTTATAAATGTGAAATGGTCTGTACATGTAGAATACACACAGTAGGCTACATCTGTAGAATACACACTATAAACACAGTACACCTATAATACGACTTGTGGAACTCCCAATTTTGTGGCTACGTCCATTTGTTTAGTATAGCCTAGTAAGTGCAATATTTTTTTGTTTAATTATGAAGTAATCCAAAAGTATTCCGATTAGATTATATTTTCTTCGTAATCCAATGACTACATTTTAAACTAATTTGACCCAACTCTGTCTGTAGCTGACCTCTACTTCAACCTCTCTTTGAGGAAATGCAAACAAAATCAATAATCTATTATTGATGTCATGGTCTCATTTGAAGAGTCAGACCAAAGCAGACCTTATTCTTTAGCTGTCCCATTTCTTTTGCTTAGTTTGCATTGTAGAAACCTTAAAAATGTTTCCTTTGTCTTTGGTTGCATCCCCTGCAGCAGCAGCAGCAGCAGCAGCAGCAGCAGCGCAGCTCAGCTCAACGCTCTCCTCCCTCAGCACAACTTTAGGAAACTTAAAAAAAAAAAAGAAGAAAAAAAACTGCTCTTCTTCTCGCGATAGTAACTTGCTTATGCAGCCGCCATATTCTGTGACAGTATTTTGATTCGTATCTGCTGGAAGTGAGGAAAAAGAGAAAAGTGAAGGGCTGTCGAGGGGAGGGGGGGGGCTGAAGAAGAGGAGCTGTCAAAAAGTTATTCCCGAGTCTCTGTCAAACGGCGGAGAGCTAAAGCTCCCTCCCCTAACGCTATTTCGAGGACAGACAAGGCCCGGGGCCTCGGTGCAGTTAGCTCTTCGTCTCCCTGGTAGTAGCTGGACTCCTCTCGGCTTCTCCTGCCCCAGCTCCGCGGCCCTCTGGAGGTCCGGCGGCGGTCTCGGGTGTTGAAGGCGGCCCGGGGAGCGGCGGCGGCAGCACATACGGAAAGGTAAGTTACATTAACCAGGCTTTGGCCAATTAGCAGCAGCCGGAAGAAAGCAGCTTTAATAGCGTTACTGTGAAATTAAAACGCATTTCAGCGTCCTGTGCGATACGCGCCTTTATATAATTTCCATTCTGTTTGTAAGAAAATGGAGAGAAAAACTTTTAAGATGTGGAAAAAGTTTTTTGTCTACAGCAAGTAACGTTAGCTAGCTAAGGTAGCTAACTTGAAGTGTTTGGAGGCTG
Organism: Percina caprodes; assembly: GCA_013375575.1. Classification (NCBI taxonomy): domain Eukaryota; kingdom Metazoa; phylum Chordata; class Actinopteri; order Perciformes; family Percidae; genus Percina; species Percina caprodes. The sequence goes on along the minus strand of JABXJD010000161.1, from coordinate 1,049,644 downwards.
TTGCCGTCTCGGCCGAGTTGGCAAATCACTGTCTTAAGTTCAATACAGATTTGTTAACTTTCCAATTTCCCCAATGTCCTCTTTAATATGAATACATGTAACTTTAAATATATATTAAAAGGCTTTTTATTTTACCAAAAAGCTGGCTGACGCTACATGTTTTGTAGCCCATGTTAGGCTACTTTTTCCATTGAGCTCTACTTTGAAACGTCGCTTGTCTGGATGGAAACGTTAATTCAGAAAACTCATACAGGGGTTATTTGTCTCCAATAAGCCTAAAAATGCAGCCGTTAACGTTACACCTTTATTACTTGTTTATCTCTTTGCTATAACAGTGACACTGTGTGTGTGTGTGTGTGTGTGTGTATAACATGGAAACTTTCTCGTAAGTAATCTACCAGTTGTGTGTCAATCAATTAATCAAACATACAAGTTAAAATTCTTGTGAGCTTCACTATATGGAGGCCTATCCTGTCATTTTCATAATAAGATGATGCAAATAGAGCACAGTAGTTGCAAAACTGTGGCCAAGTCAAACTAAAGGAGACACAAAAGCAGGTGATGTGTGAGTCACTTCACCTGTTTGATAACTTTCTGACATTTTTGTCCCTCATAGATCAGATGTTCCTGGTAGTTATGAAGGAAACATATGGGTGTGTCTGAGCCTTTGACAGCTCAGATGTTGTGATAGAGAGATGTTTATCCTGTCATGTCATGTCATATATGCTATAGGTGTCTGATGGTCTGGGAGGCACATGTTGCAACATTTGAGCTATTGGTAAAGCGGTAAGGTGAGTCAGGTAATTGGAAAATCAGAGACATGGAATTTGTTTCATAGTTTTGTGTTTCAGGTTCACCAAAGATCTTTGAAATATTTTCCTGGCTTTGTTATGGTTGGTTATTTTCACGCAGTCCAAATATGTATTTAATCATGCTGATTGTAATTGAATGTAACACAAATATTACTATTTGATGACAGGTATGTCTATTTTTTTGTAATTGCAGTGCACGTTTATAAAGCCTCTTTCAATTTATGGTAGCATTTGTGGTGGTCCACATGGCACAGTGAAACTCCCTCTGGGTGTGTAGAGAGAGTCACTAGGCTGGTCTACATATTAACACCAGCCACTGGTCAGGTGATGCAAAATGTTGGTTTTGGCTGAAAAGCTCTACAAGCTGATTTGGCAAGTAGTCATCATGTTTCCAATTAGTGTTTTTTTTTTTTTTTATTTTTTTATTATTCTAAACCTGGCAGCTAAGAAATGTGAATCACTCTTTGAAATCCCATGACTTTGTGACATAAAAGATTTCACTCTGTGTAGTAAGAAATCCCAAATTCAAAGTACAACCTACCTGACTCCTATTATACTCTCCATCCTCAGCAGACATTAACTGGCTTCTCTGCCTGTCTGCTTTGAGTTTATTTACAACTCTAAGGAGCTCAGAATCACTTCTGTCAGCCTCTAAACACGTTCAATCTAAACTGTGTTGTCGTAGCTAGACTGTAAGAGTGTATATCATTCATTAGCAGCTTGTGCCTGTCTTGACTTGCAGTCAACATTGCACTTCCTGACCAATAAGCTGCCATGGCCAACTGTTTATAGGTGCAGACCCCTAACTGAAACCATGTGTGCCTGTAGCATGGCAAATATGTTGCTAGGAGGCCTTGCTGATTTACCACTCGTTGGAGACTCCACAGTGAATACTCAGAGCCTGTATGATAAGTGCTCAGCCAGGATTTTGGTGAGGATCTTGCACTTTTACAGAACAGCAGGCTGCTAATTGCTTTGTTTGGATGGCATTTGGCATATGCTAACAGGCTAAACCAACAGGACTAAGTGAGGACACAGATTATAGCTCTAAACTCAGAGGGCCTTGATGCTTGTTGACAGAGGTGAAGAATTGAGCTCACTTGATGTGTTTGCTTTTGTACAATAAACAAGCAGTACTTACACTTGCGTTTAAGAACTTTTACAACAAGCTGAAGTTGTAGCATGTTTTTGTCACGAGGTCCGTGCCAATGCTTAAATCTTCTTTCCTGAAAAACCTGTTTCCTGATTTATCATTTGCAGTTTGCACAACAACTTATCACCAATCCGAGCATAGTATTTTCCCCTTTCACAGGGGGATGGATAATTATTAGTATGTTTGGATGGTGCTCACATGCTAGTTGTTTGGATCAACAGTGCAGAGTCAGTTTAACCCAGGGAATTATATTGGCTTACCTTTCTCGTTCTCTTTGACTCAGAACAGACTCTGAATCAGTGTAGATAATAAACTTAATACATGTTTTCAGGCAGCTCTTTGTCACTGACATGTCCACCTACTGTAGGTTATTATACAGAGTAAAAGTATCGGGTTAAGACCTAAAATGCCAAATGGGAATCAAGTTTGTGGAAGGTTAGGACCCATCACATTATGCCTATTGCTGTAGACTCAGGAAGAGAGCTTGGTGTTTTTAACCCTCCCCCACTCCAGTGTGTGGCTGTCAGGAAGAGAGGCTCTTATTGAAGCCCCCTCCCCCTGTCGAGCTCTCCTGACTTCTCCGCTTTAAATGGAGTCCTCCATTACACATGCTGCTTATGGTCCTCTCCAGTTCAAGGGTTACATTGCATGCATCAGGGCTGACACTGCAAAGTCCACTACACCTTTAGCTGTCACCTCCTCAGTGCTTCTTGGTTTTGCTGAGTGCATTTTGTAGGTTTTGCTACTTTTGCAGCAATATTTAAAAAAAAGTATCCACAATTATGATAGCAACTGCACAAGATCGATATAGGTTTTTCATTACTTATCTGTGACACTTTGTAGTTGTGCATGACTAGGCCTTTTTGTTACACAATAACGCTGCATGAATTGATTTTATTTATTTTTTTTGGCCACTTGAAGGCAGAAGAACTCCTCAACAAGCTGACAAACCCCCAGCCTTGACAAATTCTGACTTTTCCAGTTGCCTGTTGTTTACACAGCTAGCAGACGCTGCATAAGCATTCATTTGGTGATGTGTTTCTGGCCATCTAATATTTGCAAGTCCAATATTACCTCTCCTTTTAAGCTCTGGGTTGGTCTAGTTCAAATCCATTATGTAACATCTGGGTCTTTAGTAGGGTTGGGGATCGTTTACATTTATACCTGAAATTTGGTTCCAGTGCCCAACGGTACCTTTTTTCATTACCTTCACTCTGTACAGAAATTTAATTTTAGATTTAAAAATAATTCCAAACCTATTCATCCTATTTACTTAGACCATTTCGTTATTTATTTATTTTGTGTAAACTACACACCACACAAAATAAAACCCCACTCTCTCCACTCCCAAACCTGTCTCTACAACTTATCAAATCGAATAATTAATTTCTTACACTGCACCAAAACAGAGAAATGTTTCTTTTTAGATAAAACAGATGTTGACATGTTGACAGATGTTGCTCTCTGCTACGGATACAATTTGGTTTGTGCTCAAAAGTATTGAGCTAACTGCATAGGTATTGCAGTAACACACAGATTACAGATAGGGTAATGGAGATATATGAAGATTTAGATCATAGAAATAATAGAGTATAAAAGAGAGAGCAGTGATGTTCCTTTAACTGCCCCAGGCCATTTCTATGTACCTAACACTGACCAACCTACACATATACCTAACACATGTGTACAGTCTTCCACTTGCTTGATCTGGAAAATAAAGAAAAGTGCCGCTGACAATTTCCATTTTAGTTGCTTTGCACATTAATGTTTCTCCTAAGCTCTTAGTGCCTCTGTTGTCATTTATGGCATTTCTAAAATGTTCCCGCATATTTCGATGGGGTGGCTTTTCTCGTTATGACTGTTTGAGACCTTCTAAGAAATGACACTGAGTTGGTCATTTCAATCACAATTTGCATAACAACAGCTATCCCAGTAATTGTGAAGAGCTGTGGTGCTGCTGCCTGAGACTCAGTTTGCTCATGTTGTGTGAAAGATACTGGTGATAATTTGTGTGTAATCTTGCTGCTGTTGCCGATTTTTTTAGGGCATGTGTAACATACAATTTGTAGATCCCAATTAGTACAATCTCTAGCTTTACTGTGTAACAACTCACACTTTGGTTTAGATTTTAAACTTGCAATATGGTAAAGTAAACTTTGCCACACTACGCAACTTCAGGTGAAAGCTGCTATAGGCAGCTTTACCCAGCGTTGCTGTCAACAGTGGGTTATTGCAACGCCGTGCACATGGGATTCAGTTCCACTTTGTTGGCCTTCTATCGTCAGGTCACACACTCTGCAGTCAAAGGTATTATTATAGCATACCTTCTTTTTGTCTCTCTCGTTACATGCATCAATAAACAGGAGAAGAGTGTAACACATCCTGCTCCCTCCCCCACCCCTGTGCCCTTGACTTGGCTCTAGGTTTCATCTCGGGGGGCTTTTCTATTCGTCTAAAATCACTGCCCCAGCTTCCCCAAACTGACACATGCTCTTTCACACTCTGCAAAGACCTTGACCTACTTGGTTGATCTACTTTCTTATAAACTGTCTAGAACTTTATTTTAGGACAAAATCCAGGCAAAGTCAGCTTGACAAGTTCACTATCGGTACTTTCTTGGTCCAAATTTACCCAGGCGCACACCTGTACACTTTGGAGCGGGCCGGCAAAACCACAGTCTACAAGTGTATGCAGAGTACCGTACAGGTGGAGCAGTAGATGGCTAAATGTCCTGGTTACCTGGGGGCTACCTGGCAGCCTCCTTTCCTGTCCCTTGTACATCAAGGCTGCTGATACTCAATATTTATTAGAGATAATCCCTTCAAAGGTTTTTGTTACATTATGACACAAAGCTGCCATCACCAGAATTGGAATGTAAATGACATGTTCACCTGTTTATTCGTGCACAGTTATCAACACATTACGGTGTAATGCATCTGCAACAGTGGTGGAAGAAGTATTCAGATCCTTTAGAAGTGAAAGTACTAATACCATACTGTCAAAATACTCTGTTACAAGTAAAAGTCTTGCATTGAAAATGTTACATAAGTGAGAGAGAGCCAACATCACTTTAGAGGAGCTTTTGTATTTAAAAGGAAACTTATAAGAACATACACTAAATGTTACTGCATCCTAACCAAAGGAGTTAATTTATGGAACAGCTGCAGTGAAGAGATGAAATCATGTACAACAATGAGCAGTTTTAAGAGACTATTTAAAATGAATATATTGATGAAACGACTCAAGGTCTTAGTATTGTGTACTGACTAAATGGTTCCTAGTCTTATATACTAAGTCTAGTTTAGATGGGTAACTATTCGGTTTGATATCAATAGATAGATGGAAATGAAGAAGATATATGAAAAAGAAAGAAAGGTGTGTATGTATGCATCTGTGTCTGTGTATGCATGTGTTTATGTGAGTGTAGGTAGGTGGTGGATATAAGGTAACTATTGGTATTGGCATTTATCATGGCCGAAAAAAAAAATAAAAAAACTTTTTTTTTTTAATATTCATTAGGACGGTCAACCATGTTATGAGTGCTGGCATTGTATGGTTTGTCCACCAGAGGGCGCTCTACAACGTCCCTATTGGCAACACTTTGATTATGTGTTATTGTGTTTTTGTTCAAGGGACTTTACATTTTCATATCATAACTTGTATTTTTATACATTTTATTTATCAGAACTTTAATATATTTTGATGTTCTTCTGTTCTGACAATAAAACAAATTATCATATTAGTGAGAAGTCATAACTACAAATAACTAATGTTGGGGAAATCTGTTTTGTCACGCGTTTCTGGACTTAAAAAAATATATATATCGCCGATATATCGGAATATGGGATTTTTAAATATTTGTATTGGTATCAGCCTTAAACATCCTTTATTGGTTAGGCTCCACTGCTTTTTGAACATGTGAATTTCTCATTTGAATCACAATAATTTTAAAAGAATGTGCTGAAATGTCCTTTTTTATCTGTTATTTTAATAGTATTATTTTTTAATACTATTATTAATTATTAATACTATTTTTTTTATGATTAACATGTTTAAAATAAACTAACTAAAAGTATGCAAGAATTATCAGTAAAATGTATTAAAAGTAAAAGTACGCAATTCAGAGACATCCTTAAATTTTTTAAACTGGAAAAGAGCAATACAGTTCTGTCAATGTTTAATCATGTAATCATTTCAGTTATAGGCTACTTGTAGGTTGTTATATTAATAATGAAATATAAATTAAATATTAAAACATGTTATAAACTACATGTGGGTTGTGTGTAAAAAAAGAAATATCCTAATTTAAAGTAACTAGTACCTAAAGCTGTCAGATGAATGTAGTGGACTAAAAACAGAAGTAGAAATAGAAAGTGGCATGAAAAGAAAATACTCAAATAAAGTACAACTACCAAAAAATATTTACTGAAGTACAGTAATTGAGTAAATGTACTTAGTTACATTCCACCACTGATCTGCAATAGAATAGTACAGTAGTGATTCACTCATTAAGTGTGATAGATATTTTGACAGCCCATTAAAATACTACTCTCTACATTTAATTATAGTAGGACGTAGGGCTGTTATCTCCCACTCGAGTAGTCGATTTATTGGTCGATACGTTCTGGCTCGACCAAAATTCTGGTTGGTCGTGTTATTTTTTTTTTCCATGTTAATTTCATCAGGTGGAAAGCACTAATTGCTAATGGGGGTGTTTTAGAGCATCCCTGTTTCACAGGTAATAGTCTGTCTTCAGAACCCCCCCCTTGTTTTCACCTTTCTTGGATTAGCCCAACCCACCGGAGACAGATTGAAGAAAGTACTAGAAAGCCTTGGTCTGATGGTGTGCTGAGTATTTATTTAATTGTGAGTGTTTCATTTACAGTCAGTCCTCGACCATGTCGAAGACATCGCCAGTGTGGCAGCATTTTACAGAAATAGATAACGGAAAAAAGGTTGAATGCAAAGTTTGCATATCACAGCTTGACTACAAACATTGCATATCACCTCCAAAACGGTAAGCTAACTTGTCTGCGTTAGGTTGCCCTTTCTGTTTTGAGTAAGCTATATTAACATATCAGAATTGGCATATTTCAATTAAAGTGGACGTGCGTTTTGTGTTTAGGAGTAAAAGCTTTAAGTTAATAGTCTATTTGTGTCTCAGCCGCGAAGCCAAGCTCCTATGTTCAGCCGCTCTGTGCGAGGACATGCACACAGCGGCTGAAATTATAGTGTCTGTCAGTTATTATAACATGACAAAAACAATTGTCATTATATTATGTTGCATCTTCTTCAACAGTTCTTGTGCTGATAACACAAGTTGACATAGTACTATTTTTGGAAATCATAGGCTACGATACTGCACAGGTGCACGTGATGCAACGCTGTCAGAGCCGACAGACGAGTGTCATTTCAGTGCAAAACAATTAGGTCAAAAACGATTTAATGTATTGCAAATAGCCTACTAGTTTTTATGTTTATTTCTAATTAATGTAGATGGACAAGGCTACCAAGTACTGCGTAGCTAATTAAACTAACGTTTTTTTTTTTTTGCCCCTCTGCGTTTCCCCCCAGTTGATTTTTTTTTTTGTCGCAAGTTCAGGACTTTAGTCCACCAAGATTTTTTTGGGTTGATTACAGCCCTAGTAGGACGTTTGTGAAGTTACTATTGGCAAACTTGGCATGTCAATGGTGTGTAGAGCTGAAGAATTACTGACTGAAGTTGGAGACGAGGGTCCTTTAACCGTAATCTCACCAAAGTGTACAGACTAGTGAATTGTTCAGCTAAATAAATGAACTCAAAAAGACATCTTGTGTAATGGCACTTGTAAATCAGGCTCTAACGCGGTGGAATAATTAAAGAGCAGTTTTCATGCTAATGAAGTGCTTTTCAAGTTTCCTTTGCCAAAACTTGGTTATGAAATAGGATAGTAGTGCAACCATCAATTAAAGGAATATCGTAGAGTTTCTCCGCTGGTTCCCTTTGAATGTAGCATTGATACTAATTGGAACCAGAATTGCTGGTGTGTTAAAAAGGCATGTTTGGAAAGACAGCAGTGCAGCTCTTGAGACACTTCGGCATTGTTAGTGGGATCAGTGTTGTGCCACCCTTGCTTTGTTATTTTTATGTATTGGTCAATAGAAGCAGCACATCAGTAGGATTACAATGGCCTTTATTTTGAGTGACAAGAAAATGGCCTGTCACAACAGCATAATGTGCAATCACTTGAGCCCATAGAAAACTTGTTTACTTCCTGTTGTTGGACTTAAGTTATGAGTGTGATTTACTTTCACATGAAATCAGGTGCCAGAAGCCAACAAGTTTAGGATTCAGTTTGACAAAATGAAAGCTGTTGGAAAGGAATCTTTTTTTTATATTTTTTTGGTTACAATTGCATTTTCTAATGTTAACTGCATTATGGTTTATCACTGAAAGGTCAAGCTGGCGTCAGTGTCACATTCTTCCACGTCAGTTAATGGCTGTGTTGAATTTTCAGCAGAAAACATCTCTCAGGTTACAAATTGGCCGCCTGTGACTTTTCCGAGACCCACTGGCAGTGCAAAGCAGCGCTGTTCAACGTGAACAAACAAGCCATTTAATATAAGTGTATTTACAAGTATCCCCTTCAATTGCTTGTTGGCTTTCTTTCTATCCACAGGTCTACTGTCCTTTGTTGTGTTACGTTTCACCGCACTTACACATGAGCGCCGTTCTGACACGGGCTGCTTTTTTTGAACGTAACCCCTGAGTGACAGGCTGCACACAGGAAGATGGTTCAGTGGTTATCTTTGGCCTCTGTGCTCCTCAGAGTTGTGCAAACCGTAGCCTGTGCAGCAGGATATGTGTGTGTGACACAAACACTTCCTCTCATAGTGCATTGCTCTGAGAAAAGCCTCAGTTTGCATTTTCACAATTGGCCTCCACTGCCTAAGTCTACATGTTTGGGGGTGCAGAGCCCATTGCATATTATCATCATTAAAAAAGAAGTAAATGCAGCTCACTCTATAGTTTGTAAGTTTCTTTGAAAGATATATAATCTTACATTTGAGCAGTATAAATCTTTGAATGATTAGCACTTACTAGGTGTGGTGGAAAAATTGATTCTTAGATGCATCCCCCCACCAACATGCTGCCAGCGCAAGCGTGCTGTAGAGCTCCCAAGTTATCAGTCTGCGCTCTCAGGATGGCTGCTAATAAACCTGAGATTGCAGATTCCCCTGGCACGTTCAAGTCAACAGTTGTATTCTCCAAACACACATTTCATTTACGATGGCGTCACCCCAATGTATGACTAAGCATAACGAGATAAAAACAGACGGGAACGCAAGTCCTTCTCCCCACAGCGTTCAGTCAGCCTCCGGCTCCAACATATTAATCGCTGTGTATATGCGACCACACTCCATGGTGAATACAGGATTAAAGCATGCGGTCCAAGTGCTTGAGCACAGTTACAATAGTGTATTCTGCTACAAGAGAATATCGTTCTGTTAATCACAGTTGATACTAAGCAGGATGTTTTGGTGGTGAGTCTTGGAAAATCGCAGACACACAATCTGGTCTAGTGGTCAACCCATTTCTTCTCAACAATACATTAAGAAGTGTATTTTGAAGAAGTGACAACCTGAAAAGATGAGTTAAGAGTGCTAGTCCCAGTGCTCTTGCAAAATAGCCTCTGGAAGGAATTTGTTTTGGTGGAACATGTGTACGTTCAAAAGTAGTTTTAGTCATGCAAGAGAAAACTCAGATTGGACAGATAGTCTAGCTAGCTGTCTGGATTTACCCTGCAGAGATCTGAGGAGCAGTTAACCATAGTCCTCATGAATCCACCGGAGTTTAAAATTCCAACACAAGGAAAGTGTAAGGTATGATATCTGGCTGAAAAGAAGGACATACGGTGGAATTTCAGGCGGTAACGGAGAAATCCCGGAAGTGGAACGTCGTAGACATAGACTACTACTTATTCTGCTGTGGTGCCTAGCAGCAAATGATGCAAAACTATATGGAGATATGTTTTTCTTTTCTTTTCTTTTTCTTTTTAGGAAATAACCTGTAGGTAAGGCCTTTGCTTCTCTATTTTTATTTTAAGATAATTTTTTGGGCATTTTTAGGCCTTTTTATTTGAAGAGATAAAAGGGGAGAGAGGGGGGAATGACCGCAGCTTTGAGTCAAACTTGGGCCCGCTGGATCAAGGAGTAAACCTCTATATATGGGCGCCCGCTCTACCAACTGAGCTAACCGCTCGCCCTGCTTTTCTATTTTAACGTGGGCCATAACGGTGTTCCTTAGGACCGTAACACACCAACCCGGTAATTGGACGTTGGACAGTCTGACGAGCTAACATGGAAACGAGGAGCGTGACTAGAGTCTCTCAAAATGTTTTCAGAAACACGTTTCAGTGAGTAAAGTATAGTAAAATATGAGATTGTATTCTGAACAAGCCGCCATGACTTTGTCCAAACAACAATACAGATTAGTGCCGCCAGCCGTTACAGACGTATTACGTCTTGTCGCTTCAGTGTGTTCCAAGACACTTTTTTGACCACTGCCTTATCTGCCGAGGGTTAGCCGTCTGGTTGGTGTTTCAGGGGCTTTAGATGGCCTTATATTTTCTGAAGTTGTACGTGGTGTAAAAAGTTTGAGAACCACTGCACACAAAGGCATTGTAAAAGATGCACATCCAGAGTGAGTGGATCAGAAACCACAAACATTTAGCGGATGGATCCCTGTGAATAAGGATTTACTAGAATAGTTTTGCAATGCATCCATGGAATTGATGTGTGAGTAAGCAAATTGTGAGTTGTTCTCTGTACGATGGATATTGCAGGCTGCTGTCTTATCACTCCCCGGCTTATCCTGTGGACAGGTTCTGGCCCCATGTCCCCCTGGACTCCCTCCAGACGCAGTACAGAATGCTTGTCTTATTCTGTGCTCTTTCTAAATGCCATACAGGGACTGCTCTGCCCTTCATCATTTCTCCCACAGTCTGCTGATGGTCTTTCATCTCTCTCAGGTTTTCAAACGATTGGAAAGGGCTTTGATCTAGTGTCCTATCAGTAACATTGTGGGCTTCGGGCTCTCATACTCCCTTGCTGTCTCACTCTGAAAACATATTGTCAGGGCGTGGTGGACAACGGAGTCCACCCAGCTGAAAGGCCTTTGTTTGTTGTGGTTCAGTGTAGCTTTGCCAATGGCAACTGCCTGTGTGGGTCTCTATGAAATTCTTGCAGCAATAGTGGTCTATTAAATTAGACCCTATATTTGCCGATGTTTTGCAACCTTTCACATCTCAGATATAACCACCTGAGCTCCGGGAGAAGAAAACAAACCTTACTTCTCATAACACTTACAAGGGGATATTTTCTCCCTTCCACTGGAGATTGCACAACAGCATTGCAAACATACACACATGTAGAGCTTGAGCCTTCACCGTTGCATCCACACTGCACAAAGACATCAGATTATTTTTTTGTTACAATGACAACTTTCTACAACTAACTAGATCCAGGAGCATGTTGAGTAAAACCTTGTAGAAGTGGAATCAACTAAAGAAGATGGGGGCTTTGCACTTTGCCCTCTCCCCGCTTGCCTAAAGTCTCCCTATGTTTGATATGTTTCCGATAGTTTCCCTGTTCTTAGTTCCTTGATCCATGGAAAGTTATCTTCAATTTAAAGAGGAAAGCTGAGAGCTCAGTACAGGGATATCCCTGGGTTAGCTATGTCCATCCTGCTCCCCTCACCCCCTTCCTTAACCCCCATACCGTTTCCTCCATGGTGCCCTTTAGCCTCCCAAACCCACTGGCCTGCCTCCGCTCCTGGTTAGAGATGTCATAACAGAGCCGTTCTGCTGGGGTATTCCTTAGAGGAATGTGCTGCCTGTGTGTGTGTGTGTGTGTGTGTGTGTGTGTGTGTGTGTGTGTGTGTGTGTGTGTGTGTGTGTGTGCTGTCTGTGCAGCGTATCAGGCTAGTCCGGGGCTGGCAACCTCCAAGGCACACCTGTTGGTGCCACTCTACGCGGAACCAGCGCTGTGTTGTCCATCCTGTCCTCTGCAGGCACCAACACAGCCGATCACTGCCCGCACACACTGGTCCTTCACACATGGCCCAACTGTGGCTGTGTGGGAAAAGAGGACCATGCACACATTAAACCTGCCCATCCTGCAGTATAGAGCATGCATGATTGAATGAGCATCTCAAAGTGTACATGCAAAGGTCTCTGAAATTGACAGTAAGTATCACCTTAATAACCAGAATGGGTGTGATATTAACAATTCTGATTCCAATTCTTCCTTTTGTTTGTTTTTTATCAATTCTCAGTTCCGATTCTTTGAGAGATGGAGTTGAAACTCACGGATAAGAAGAACATTTAATTTGATTCAGTGGTAATTTAAAGTTTAATTTACAGTAAAATCAAAGCCAAAAATGTGTGCATGTTAAATTTGGAACTGATGATAGGATTAAAAGCCAGATTTTCCAATTAAAAAGCGATTCCATTGCAATGGTACTTTTTTGATACGATTCCAAGTTGTAACCGGTTCTCGCTGCTCAATCCTATTGATCCGTGCCAGTGACTCAACAAGTTCTTGGGCAAGTGCTGCAGATCTCACTCTGCAGGCTGTACTTTGTTGAAGAACACAAAATCAACAGACCTTGTAATCTCCCCTATAATTAGAATTCTTTGCTTGACAATGGAACACAACCCATTTCGGATAAAAATGATTTTAATCCTTGTTGAAGACAAAGGTAGATCAACACAAAAAGAAACAGTTCAACACTTTGGGCACATGCACGTTTTCCATCCTTTCCAGAGTCCTCTTAGCACAGGAATCGTACCAGATCGTTCCGGAACAGGTTTAGCTTAACTTCAAATCGGTGGTGAAAAGAAATCGACTTTCCAACAATTCCAATCACTTTACATAATCCCTTCACATGCTGGATCTTGTTAGCTAGCAAGCTATCCGAGTTACTTCCAAGAGTGTTTTGTCTTGTGTCGTTTTTTTTTTAACATGGCATATCACATGAGCACAGGAATCATGCAGTCAAGATAACTTGACCATCGGCAGCTGCTCCAAAAACCACGTCTCTTTTATTTGTTTTTGTTTCTGCACGTAAAACAAGTTAAAGCATACATATAAGTTTTAGAGTTGTTGTATTTTACCTTTAGTTTTGATGAAGCCAGGCTAGCAGTTTCCCATTGCTTCCAACCAGTGTATTTACCAACATGTAAGACTGTCCTTTTGAATTATTATGAAATAGAATCTATACTCCTCATAGATCGATATTCTCTGACATGAAGGATTTGGTCTTTGATCTGTGGTTAAATCATTGCACAGGGGATGTAGAGAGAAATACCTTAATATGTACTGATCACCAATAGCAGAAGGCTTATGCAATTTAGTTTTGGATAGATGTGGTGATATTAAACAGGGTTGTATTACAAGCCAATTATCCTAATGTAGGTGAAAAGGGCCTGCTCACTGAGGGAGGCAAGTATGACTTGAATGTTTTGAGAGGGTTGGAATAAGAGCAAATGGCATCTCTGCAGCAGAGGAGTCACGTGCCCTGGCTGCTATTTGTCTTTTGGTTGGCCTCAAGGTGGAGAATGATACTCCTAACAGCTGCAGGAAGCATTTCCGGTGAAGGGTTTTCTTCTCTGCTAAGCATGCAGACGTCCAGCAATACACTGAAGCAGGGATGTATCGATGGCTACTTCTCCACCACCAATACATATTCACAGCACAAAATTTTGAAAGTGTAGAATTGTACTGGTTACAAGGGCTTACTTTGACTGAACCTTGTCACGTAAGAGGGCCACTGGGGAAAAATGGTAATATATTTTTTTCTGATTCTTTCTGGAGAACTCTGAAAGCATCATGTTTACAATAAAGACCAAATGGAATATTTTTATACTTTTATATCTGACAAAATAGATTTGTTTAATCAGATTTAGGTATTCATTGCCCTGTTTTAGCCTTAACCAGTATCTGATACAGCATCTGTAATAAGGTCCTGTCGAAGGTGTGGCCTTTTTCCTGTGTCAGGACATGATAACACCAAGAGCGGTGGAGTGAACTCATGGAATGAGCTGACCAAAGACAGAAGTGCTCATAATGTCCTGCTGTCTGTGTGCTTCAAAGAGTATGCTGACATACAGTAAGTGCATTTTGTAAGGCAACAAAGGGTGAAGATTTGGCTGGTGCATACTTGGCATGTCATCGCTAAGCGCCTGAGTGCAAAGCAGTCACATTGTGCTCAATTGCCTCGCAGTGAGTGTTGAGAGACAGCGCTGCCACCCAAGCTCCAGCTACAGTGGGCCAGAAGGTCACCAGTTTGAATCCCAGGCCATTTGAATCTGTGAGGTGGAAGTGGATCGGAAATGCTTTTGCCTTCTTTAGTAGCTAAAGTGGAGGAGCCTTTGAGCAGGGCACTTGAACAGTGAACATTAGAAAGCTACGTAAATAAAAAATAGTGCCTTCTAAACACAGCTGTGATTTAGTGTTGAACTAATTGGTCCATTTATAAATATGAAAATTTAGGACCAATTCTAAGATAGGATAAATATTTATGCAGCAACCATTATTATGAATTAGTCTGCCGATTATTTTCTCGATTAATCGATTATTAACTGTTAACTTAGTGTTCTATAAAGCAGTGAAGAATGTCTTGTTTTTTTCCAACCAATAATTAAAAACCTAATATTTAATTTACATACATGTCATACAGTCATGTAAGCAGCCAATTCTCACATTTGAGAACTGGCTTTAAAAATGTCTTGAAATGATAGATTATGAAAATAGTTGCAGATTATTGTCATTGGCACAACTTTTGATGCTTGACTAAATTATTTTACAATGAATGGAAAAAATAAATGTATTGGTTACAAAATAGTTAATTGGGATGCACAGATACATCGGCTGAACATCGGATTCAGCCAATGTCCGTCCTTTTTCCTATCATCAGCCTATCGTCAAATAAGGTGACATGCGCCGATGGCATTAGCACATTATCTATTTTGCGCTGCAATTCTACACATTGGTATTGGTATCGGCTAAGAAATGTGCAATCAGTGCATCCCTAGAAATAATTATTGCTTGCAACTCTAGTTTGCAGTAATCTATTCTGGGTCCCAGGCTTAACTGCACAAATGTCAAGCTGGCATTACATAAAAAAAGGAAGACGTTTTGCAGAGAAATACAGGTTTAAAAAATAAAAAGGGGGGAAATACTGGGTGTGATCTTTGGGGGAGATGGGATGGTCTGTGTCTGCTTTGTTGCAAAACAGAGGTGTGTGTTGTGTGTGTCTTGCTCTCTGTCTGTCTTCCTCTTGAAGGTGGGGCTGTGGAATTGACATGGAAGTTATGTCTGGTATTTATGGCTTTTTGTATGCAGCTTTGTTATCTCAAGGACAAGGCATGGATGGCTATTAAAGAACCAGACTACTTACTAGATGTTGGTCAACCTCCAGACTATTGTGACGATGTTACTCATGATTTTGAGTTCACATGCCGTCTTTCAAAAGTCTCAACAGACAAATCTATCCCTGAGTAAATTAAATTAAGATAGAGATGAAATATGAGAAATAATCAAGATGACCACACAATTCCTCTAGTAGTATCTGTACATAATTTCTGGTACATATCTAAATACTTACTACCTCGCTAAAGCTTCAGCTGATAACTTCTGTCAGATACTGACTTGTATGGGTTTGAGGCTAAGCTAAAGATAACCCAATGAATTCCCAAGCAGCCCCTAATGAGGCAGCCCGCAGCAAAAATAGTATGAGAGGTTGTAACCGTGCCTCTGAAACTGACAAATAATCTGTAATTGTGAATCATGGAGGAGAGGGAATTACTGCCATGCAGCTGGCCAGTAAAGCCGAGCAGCCTTAGAAACTGCTGGCGGAAAATCTATCAGAACCAACTGTTTCTGAAATTTTCTTTAGCCCACCATCTTGTTGCAGTACATATCCTCCCAACCCTCACTTGTACCGGATCAGTTTTCACATAACTTGGGTTTCCTTTAATTCATTGCCGTCTGTCTGTGATATTACAACAAAAACGAGCAGTTGTGTTGTTCTGAGCAGGGCAGTGGCCAGTTTCTCAGTTTAGTAAACGTTAACAGGCTTTGAATGTTTTGTACCTGGTAAATGTATTTCACAGGCTGCTTGTACAACACTTTCTTCCATTTAACAACTCAGCTGGTATATAGTTGTTTTTAGTAGCAGCCAGCAGGTTCAGTCTGCCACATGTCCATGAGTCACTGTATGACTCGTTGTTGTGGACAGACTTAAGAGCTTCTCCACACAGTTAAGTGTGGCTGTGATCAGTAAAGGTACAGTGCGATACCTTTACCACTGGCCTGGCTGCCTGCTGCATCTTAATATACAGCAACCTAGGGCTGGGCAATAAATCAATATTATATTGATATATGAGGCTAGATATCGTCTTCAATTCTGGATATCGTAATATCCTGATATGACACAAGTTTGGTCTTTTCCTGTTTTAAAGGTAGACTGATGTAATTTTCTGCTCACATCAGACTGTTCTAGCTTTTCCATTATTTGCCTTTACCCACATAGTTATTATATCAACATAACTGATGATTGATTATCAAAAATCCCACTATGTGCACATTTTGTGAAAGCATCCCTTCAATATCGTCACTATATTGATATTGAGGTATTTGGTCAAAAATATCAGGATATTTGATTTTCTCCATATCACCCAGCTTTACAGCAACCACCAACAGTCCTACAATGTTCCTTCAAGTCGTAGATACAAGTGGGCTACTTCAAGTTATTTGGATGCAGAAGTTTCTGAATCATGTTTTACTGACCTTTAAAGCCAGACCGATTTATCAGCGGGCCGATATTAGGCATTTTCCAAAATACCAGTAACAGCTTTATAATGGCTGATAAATTAATATTTAAAAAATAAAATAAAAATGGACTAAACACCCTTCAACCATGTTATGAGTGTTGGCGTTTGTCCTCAAAGGGTGCTCTACAACGTGTCCCCTTTTTTTCCTTATTGTTTATGTTCAAAGGACTTAAAGCTTCATATCTTAAGTTTGTATTTTTATACATTTTATTTATCAGAAATTTAATATATGTTGATGTTCCTCTGTTTTGTTGTGATAATAAAACCAGCAAGTTTATTTTTTAACTGCATTAACATATGTGAATAGTTAGGACTCCTAAATAACTAATGTTAGGGTTTTGTTTTATTACACATTTCTGGATTTTTCTTTTTTAAAATATACTGTATATCAGCTGATATATCTGATTTTTAAATCGCAAAATATTTGTATATTCATGTCGGCCTTAAAAATCCTTTATCTGTCGGGCTCTACTGACCTTTAAACCTTTATCAACAGAATGATCATTTGCAGCTGACTGAAGAGTTAGCAGTAAGCAAAGGCCCTGCTTCCATTCACGCTGTGTTTGTGACTCAGAAGCCAAACACAGTGGCTTTATAATTACTACTTGACAGCTGGTAAATGGGAGCTTTGGACAAACATATGAAGGCAGCGTTAGTCCTTCCAGTGATTGACGGCTACCTGCCAAAACCTCTGGCAAAGGCAATAAACAGACCTGCCATAACCTAAATTTGCTAACAGTTGGTTATGTCTGGTCAGTTTTTCTCACTTAAAGACGGAGTCAGGACATACAAGCCCATTTGCTTTCACAGACGCTCTGAATTTGAAATGATAATGGTAACATGCCTTGTTTTAAGTTTATACCACTGCTCATTATTAACATGAACTTTTTTAAATGTATTTAAATATTAAATATAAATTTGGAGGAGAATTATACTCAGCACGTCATTACGTGCCACGTTGCAACACAGTTATACAACAGAAACCTTATTTGATTGATATTGATTCGGTTAACTCAGCTAGCAACAATTAGCTCTAATTAGCCGTTAGCTCCGGTTAGCTAGCTAACTCCGTTATAAAGATATGGAGCGGATTCATCATTTAACTCTTGAATCACTAAACTTTCTCTGGTTCAGTTTCTCCACAGATTTGCGTCTCTTCCGTTTTATGATATCGCCAGGTTTTGGACTGTTGGTGGGACCAAACAAGACAATAGTAGACATAACCTTGGAAACTATAACTGTACATTTACATTTACATGTACATTTACACTCAATCAATTACCGACAGAAATAATTGTTAAAATAATAGTTTGTTGCAGCCTACTTTAACCCTATAATAAAATGTCCTCATTTAGTGGCTGGTTTTTAACTTTTGTTCAGAGACAAAAGCCTTTTCGTAAATACACAAAAGTCAAAACCATGACTTATTAGTTAGTTAGTTAATTAACAACAGATTTAGCAAACTGTGACATTTTCATTTTTGTAATTATATTTGTCCATATACTGATTGGAAAAGATGTTGTTCTCACAATTAGTGAAGGGCAGGTTGACTGTGTTTGGGTCATCAAAACAGGAAGAGCAGGAGGCTTTTTGTGACTCGGAATCTGTCAGCCTTCTCAGTAGATAGGACAATGTCTTTATCTGTCTAGTCACCCCTTCCTGCTGCTCACCAACGAAATCTGTCTCATCTGCATTCAGGGTATTCCATTCTTTGCTGACTTGTTCTTTTGGAAGAAGATCTGAAGAGTTCTCTCTGGACAAAACCAAAATCTGTCTTAGCTGCTGCCCAAATACAACAGGATTCACAAAGACGTGCAGATATAGAAATAATAAATAATAATATATGGAGCAGAAAGCCAATAGCTATTCAGCAGAGCCCTGCTGCTGTACTGTGCTGACTCAGTGCTATCCTGTGATATAAAGTGCTCAGAAATGCATCCAACTGCTTTATATACCCATTTTAAAAGGTTTGCATCAACGTTTTTTTCTCCCATTGTCTTTGCTTGGATTGGTTGGGTAAAATCTCCACCCTCCTCTTGGCCTGTGGCAGTATTTGGCAGAATACTACACTACTTGCAATGCATGCCAACAGTTTGTTAAGTGGTTGCCTCCTTCCAAGCACGCTATCCCAATAAGGTGTGAAAGTAATGTACACGGTCACAGAGTTTGGATGCTGCTGCTTTGCTGAACATTTGATGGCTGGAAAATGACCCTCTGTCATATAACCTATCTTTCCTGAGAGTTGATTTGGAAAGTTTATCTTATAGATTATACTTTGAGCTGCTCAATGAGAGTATGTGTTAGGGCTTGTCAGCTGGCAATTAATGTTTCCACAATAGGAAAAAGAAAAAACACTGTGCTCTGCCGAGATTTGTCTTTCTTTTATTAATTATTGCTTTGTAGATTGGTCACACCCTCTTTATTTAATTCAGATTTTATTGGAGAGAAACCATACAAAAAGATTAGTGGGTGAGGATAAGGCTTTTCATCTTACTGAGGTTTCTATTTTAAGCTCAGGCTGTGGTCCTGACATATAATGCCTAAGTAAAGCAAGGAGGTTGTGCAGAGGTGGAAGATTGTTGCATGGCCACTCCCTAAACAGCTGCACCTTTGGCTAAATTCATACCTTTTTAAATATTGTGAATGTGTATCCTGGTTATGTCTTGATAGAATGTGTATAGACTGGTGCACAGTATTGTTTTAAACACTTGAGTTTGAAAACACCTTATTTTTTTTTTTAAAGATTATCTGTTGGGCTTTTCTGCCTTTTCATTTTTTAAGGGACAGTTAGGTGAGAAAGGGGGAAGGCATGCAGGAAATCATCACAGGTCGGATTCGAACCCTGGACCTCTGCATTGAGGCATAAACCTCTCAGTACATGTGTGCCTGCTCTACCACTGATCCAGCCCGGCCAAATAATTTGTATTCTCAACATCACCATTAGATCTGTTTTGGGGTAGTGTCTTTCGGATTGCACTAAAGTGATCAAAACTCACAGCAGTAGCTGTAGATAGCTGGGCAATAGCTAGATAGCAGGCCCAATTGTATTTATGTGTGATAACATTAATCCCCATAATAAGGGATGCAACGATTCATCGGCAGAACATCAGTATCAGCCGATATTCGCTTCATTGACTGCCATTGGCCTATCCGCAAATGAGATGGCATTCACCCATGGCAGTAGCCGATGTTCATGGGTTGTTGTTTTTTTACAGTGGGACTCAGAAAATGGCCTGCAAGCATATACTGCAGCTCCTGATTTGGAGAAGAAGCCACTGAGTGGACGCAATGCTTGCATGGCGCAAGAGGTCAAAGTGTGCCGTGCACACGTGTGGTTTAGAGAGAAATTTCCCCACGGACAGCACCAAGGTTAAATGGATTACTGACAAGATGATGGAGTTCATAGCATTATATCACCAGCCCTTTTAAAGCCGACACAGCCCAGTAGTAGTTTTTCTGACATCTGTCTGACCAAAATCTACAATGTCGCGGCCACACACATTCATGAGCTACTGGCTTGTTTGAGTTTGCTTAGCCTCACGGCACAGTGGATTGACAAAGATTTTACCTTAAAAGCAGTGTTACGCTCCAAAGACAGTATATTAATATTGTATTGCTTTTGTGCTGTTGCTTTTACGTTTACATTTATTTTATGTTTAACAAAAATCTTTTTGTTGGGCTATGTTGCCTAAGTTCAGAAAGATTATTGTCACTGATTGGATAACATTAGTTGTGTAGCAGGCTCAAAGGCCTTTTGAAGCAGTTACTTTTCATGTGATAGAAGGATGTATTGAAGGTTGTTCATACATTTGTATATCATACATTCGGTGCATCCCTTACAGTAACCATTTCAACGTGGGGAGACCATTTGCTGAAACTCAACCTCGCTCTATAAAATGATCTGTTGTGACCTTGAGTATATCACAGCCTCATAAAACTTTACAAATACCAGCTAACGACCGTGGGCAAATGGGAGGACTTATGGTTTTCCTAGGTGTATTGACCATAAGGATTTTTTTGAGCAGTTTCTAGAACAGAAGAGCTCACCACCCAATTATTGAAAAGTGCAATTCTTGCAGAAATCTGTGTAACAAATGGTAGCAACCCAAAAATTGCTGCAACAAGTTAAGAGACATAATTGCGTATGGCAGTGAGTATTAAATACTTCAATCATAATGTTCTTAGCCCTTATAAACTCTAAACATTTAATAGGGTTAGGGTAAGACCACAATGTTCATTACAGATTTATGACTAGCACAACTTGACATACAGCGCTAAGTTGCATCTCATATTAATCTTCAGGTTCCCAGCTGTAAGATGGTTTACCATTTCAATTTGGCATCTACTGCTGACCTCCTATCTCCCCCTGAACATTCCCTGCTCTCCCCTAAAAAGTACAAAATGGGTCTATGTGGACATTTGTGGTTATAATGGTTTTGTTTGACAGAGTTTTGTAAGGAAGTTTTGGTGTCCCTTTACCAGTTGTTCCCGTGTGGCCTTTACTTGTTTCTTTATTCCTTCTATCAAACCGCTGTCTCATCCACTGACACCATTTTCCAAAGAATGAGGCAGTCTGTCTACAGAAATAAGAAATCGTCTTCTTAAAATTATAACTTATGTTCTCTAATACGAATGAATGGAACTACGAGTATTTCTGATTCATAAAGCCTTGTTAAGGAAAGAAAATCCAAATGCCATGTACAACTATGCAGATTTAGCTGGTCATCAGTTTGCTGTTATAGATACTTCCTGATCTTTCTCAATAGGGTATCTGTTTACTGTTTGCAGTGTCACTCAGCTTTGTGGCTTCTCTGGCACCAGAAAATAAGCCCCCTGTGATCAACTGTGGAGCGGTCATTCTGTTGTCAGTGTGGTTATTCCCTTTCCGAAGGAATAACACTGTGTATTATTGTCAATGTATCTGTTGTTGACTTCAGTCCCATTGAAATATGTAGTTTGACTGAAATTAAGATGTCACTTGTTGGTGCTTTTCATTCAACCTGTAGTAGATGTACAACTTCTAAAAAAGAAGTGAAGAAATGAAGATTCTGGTGTGTCACATTAAAAGTAGTGAATACTCATCATATCATATATTCTCTGAAATGCACGCCTGCCTCCTTGCCTTAACCATTACAAACCACCGGCTGATGCTGTGCAATGTTTTATTTACGATCCGCTTGCTTGGGAATCACTTCCACGGTGTGCAGTGTTAATTTTCAGTTAGTCACTCCACTAATGCAGACCAGACTTGCTGTTGACTACAGTTTGCATTTGCATTTTTATCGCAGTGTTCCTTTAAACTGTGTGTCCTATAACTCTGCATCTCTTTCATACCACAAAGAAGGCACAGCTCTGTGAAGATGAGTTCATTCATGTGCTTATGGGTAGTTGACCTTCTGATCATCTGTTTTCACACGTGGACATGGAGTTTGAAGATGGCCCATAGTAGGATGTCATGAATCCATAGTTATTAACTCAACCTACCTTTTTATCATTTATTGTCTGGCAGCATTTTGTTACGCTCTCTTCAAAGTGAGCAAGTCTGCAAATGTAACCTACATCTCCCAAAGGCTGTGATTCTAACGACAGATGAAATCAGCTTTACGACAATTATTTCTGTCAACCTTTTAAAAAAAAGTATTTGTTGTTTACAAATCTCTTTTAGTTATTTAAAGTGAAATAGATATTTCAGGAGTGTTTGCAATATAAGAAGACAATTTGGGTTTGCAATAGAAATCAGAGTTGGAGAAAATATTCCATGGTGTTTAAGATGAGATGTATTATGCATTAGATTATATTGCAGCAAATGCACAGCAAAAGTTGGTGGTAATAAAAAATAAGAAAAAGCTAAATAATTAAGGTTTTTAAAGCATTCAAAAACAGCAAATGTTATATGAAGAAGGAAATGTTTTCAACCTTTTCAAGACGGTAAGGTATACATACACAGTATGTTTAACTTTTCATTCCTTTCAAATGGCTTTTATTCCCATGTGGTGACTTGTAACAGGTGTTAGGCCACCAAAAAGAAGAAATGCAGACCACAGTGAAAAGAATCAACCTTTGTATAGATAACGGTGTTATCTATCTATAACAGAGCAAGTGTTAAATAAATAGTTGATTCTATAGACAGATGTTGCAGCTGGTGCCACAGACATTGCATTGAACAAGGGACTGGCGATATGGCCTAAAATCCATATTGCGTAACACATTGCAACCTCTTGCGCTAACGATATATGTCACGATATATAAATTATGATAGAACTATTTCAGACCAGGTTACATAGACCCTAAGGAAAGCCAAACTGCTAATTGTATTTATTTTTTTGAAAGAGAGAGAAACGTAGTATGTAGTTTTGAGAACATTTGTGTCCAAAATGGTAATTATACATCATAATTTTGTAGATAAATGAAATTCACGTACACTAGTTGACTGAAAGTATTGGGTTTCTTTCCTTCAGTGTAAACCATTCTAAAAGGCACTACACTTTGAAAGACGCACAGATACTTAATAAAGTTTCTTATCTGCAGCCTAATGTAACGCATTTGAGCACACTTGTACACACACGCACACATACTTCCGTATGTTCAGCGGGGAAGTTCGACAGTTAGTACAGGTGGTGCCTGACAGTAAATAATCCATAGTGGTAAAATCATCCAATTATTGTAAAGGATCATGATGATTAGGCCAATGGTTCTCAGCCCTTTTGGCTTTTAAACCCTTAAATGTCTATACATGAAGCACTTGTCTGAGTTGTTTGATTTAAATAGTAGAAGCCCAAAGTAAAATGATCCAAACCCACAGTACAAAAAGCAAAGAGGGAAGTCGGGAATATATTTTGTTCATTGTTAATTTTTGTTAATTGTTAATTATCTTGTGTGTTTATTGCTCCAACGTACTGCTTCAAATACCCCCCTTTCTTCCTCTTCCTTCCTTAGATGGCCAAATCCAAATCCTCGATTTGATAACATTTTCAATTCAGCTGCTCTGTTTAGGCTACAAAACGTGCATGCAGGCTGAAATTCAACCGTGCGGTTTTGTTGGTATCAAGCTATAAGCAGAAGGAATGGTAATGGTAAACACACAGAATATTGTACATGCACATAGCAGAGCTTGCAAAACTTGTCAATATAGTTCACTGGAAGTCCAAAATACCTCCACACTTTCACACAATCCAGTGAAAGAGTTAGTTCTGTCGATGGGTCTCCAGCATCTGCGGTTGCCATGCTATCTTTTGACTGGCTTTAGCTAAATTACAGGAGATTGACTAACGCGGCACGTCAACAAGACGTGACATGGGGCATGGCAGTAATGCCGATTACATTTTTAAAAAAAATCGATATTCAAGATTGTGACTTAATTTCGATCGATTTCGATTTAAATCGAAATAGTGACACCCTTGATATTTACAGTGCTTACAGGGGAAACAAAGTTGAAGTGGCAGTCCATTGACTGCCCAGGGGAAAGGCGGTCCTCCATGTTTCTAATACCTCCCAGTTTCCCACAGTGCCTTGGAAGGGGTTGGTCGACCTGGGGAGCTGGTGTCCTTGCCTGCTTCCAATAAACCACCAGCTGCAGGCTGCGGTGCTGAAGAATTTTTTATTTCCTGCACGCACACTCCCCCAGCGCACGCACACACACACACACACACACACACACACACACACACACACACACACACACACTTGCACACAAACGCTCTCAAACCCCTGTTTTCAAATGTGGGCAAGTAAAAGCCGAGCAGGCTGTCTTGCAGAGCTGATCCCAGCTCTGTGTGCGCTGTGAGGCCCAGGCTTCATTGCACAGTTGAGTGCAATTTGGGTACTGCACATAAAGTGTGGTTTGTTTCTGTTCTGGAGACATTGCCTGGAACAAAAGAACTGCTTCATGTGTGGGGCTCATGTGCAGGCCTAACCTATTTACAGTAGATGTGTTGTCATTATTATGATGAATGTAAATGGTTTAAGGAAAATGTTATTGTCTAAAATGTGTTTCATCACAGTAATGTGGAGTATTGTTCATTCCGAGCACATAAGCTGGTAACAAGATTCCAGATTTACGCTCTCAGCTTGGCCTGACCTTCCAAGATGAAGTTTCAGGATGTTTTAAGACAATCTCATTGAAGATGCACAAAAGTTTCCATTGATGACACAATTGCAGTTTATCTTTAAAGTTTATTTTAGTTGGACTGGTGACATTAATATGGTGGGAAATCACTTTGATTCAGTGGGTCAAAGCATTTGTGATGACTTGAAAAGCTCCTCTGTTAAGACTAGTCTCCTCTGTAAAGTTTCCATGCAAGCCTGCGCGTTCCTACGCTCCGTGGGCGGCAAGGTATGGCCTGTGGTTCTTCAGAGTCACTGAATCAGAATGAAATGTAAAAAATCAATCAACGACGAGTGTATGTGAGTAGTTCACAGAAAAAAGAAGGAGGAATAGCACAAGAGAAGTGTAGCAGTCTGCAGTTTGGTTGTTTCCATCAGAGCCAAAGTATACCACGCTGTAATCAGTGCAGCTCAAACCAGTCTACATTACTAACTCTTATTCTTCCAACATTATGTAGTCCAACAAATCTAATCGATCAATATGTAATCAGCTTGGATTGTTTTTGTTTGCATTATCAGGCGTTAATAACCATTTGATAATTCAAATTGACTTATTAACAGCTAATTGTTTCTGTTTATAGTATGTATATATTGTGTATATATTAGTGTGTGTATATTTTGTTTTGGTTGTTTTGTATGTGTAAGCACAGTGTGAGTAACAATGCTCCAAAGAAAAATTCCTCGTATGTGTCCTCTTACCTGGCAAATAAAGCTGATGCTGATTCTAATGCAAATGTGTCACTCAGGTGCAGAATTACTCTGTGGAGATATTAGCTGTGTTGTGAAATAAGATCAAGGCTTGAGTAAGTTCAACAGTTTGTATGCCGCTCTCCAGTGCAGCATACTTGTGAATGGGCATGCATGTGCGTGTCAGAGTGTGCTCTAGACACACGTGCACACACAAGCATGTCCGTTGCTTCTTTTGAAGACTGGAGCACCTGCAAGCAGCCCTCAACAGCATCCACTGCCAATTAGTTCTTTTATTTGTTTAAATTTTGCTAGACAAAGACACAGCAGTTAGACATTCCATGCGATGCCACTGGGCTGCTCCTTAAATCTGCAGAGCATGTTTCGGATTGTAGCTCAGACCCTTACTCCTAACTTCCACCGGTTGCAGAATAACTGCGGATCGGCTCCGCTGCGTGTCGGCTCCGTGCTCCACCGTCCATCAATACCCACCAGGTTTGGATGTGTTGTGGAACGGCTGCAGCCATGACTGACAGCTGAAGGCACAAGGGCCCATGAGATCTTCACGTAGAATAGAACCACAAAACCAACAACAGTGTGTTTCCATCCAGAGGAGTAGAGGGGAAACAACTCTGTGCTGTGTTTTCAAGGTGTAGTGCAGGGAAATATGATCCGTCGTGAGCACGCTCCATTTTATTTTGAAAATTAACCGGATGTTTTATTTTGTTTCTGTGCTTGACTTCCTGTCCCGCACTATCTGCCAGAGCTGGGACGGAGTCGGGACGCAGCCGTATTTTAGGAGTAATTGTTTCCACCATCTTAATCAATGCTGATCATATTTGAACTACCATTTCTGAAAATCGGCTGGAAGATTTAATTTGACAATATCTATCCCAAACAATCATGATCAGAGCATCTAGTCTTTGTACGCTGAAGAGAGAATAGCTTGACATTTTGTTTTCTACCAGTAATGTGTAGTCCCTTTGTTTACGCCAACTAGTGTTGTGTGGGCTATCACTGTGGCCATAGCACCAGGTGCTGGGCAGATACATCTGCCGAAGGCTCCTGTTGATTATTTTTACCTTTTTATTTAGGCTTTAATTGATTTGGACATTTTTAGGTGCATTCATTCTGGCAGAGTGAATAAGCCCATTGATGGTGCATGGCAGGCCTTCTACTTCCAGAAATCAGAAGGGACTGTGGGTCAATGCTTTGGCATGGTGAATAACAGCCTCAGCAATAGAAGCTTTGTCTCTATCTCTGCTTGCAGCAACGTGCTGCCTCAGGCCCTGTTCCACCAGCTCCTCCAGGGATCGCAAGGACTAATCTGCCCCCCTTGGAGCCACACTACACATGGACCGGCTGCAGGCCTATAATTACGCACAGTGAAGAGGTGTGGACCTTTTTGTTTTTGAAGCCAGGAAACAATCTAACCACACTGTTGACCTGTAACTGGGTCATACGCCAAGTAGTGAGTTTCCTTTCCCACAATGGTTGAGTCTACCCAGCCTCCTGAGCAGAGCTAGAACGGTGGACTGTTGTTCTCTGGCTATGTGCAATGATGTCTCATCTCTACCTGTAATTTAAGCAGTTACAGGCTCTAAAAGTGGTGTGTGAAGTTGAATACTTTAAGGCCCTCGTTTCCTGTAGACTTAATTTGCTGGAGGAGATGGAAGATGCTTTAAACCAGTCCATCCAGGATTTCTCTGCTTTTTTTTTATTTCTTTTTGACATTGCCTGATTTTGCGGGAGCTTTTGTAAAAATTGCAATAGAAGTTGTGATGTCTTTTGTATTTTTGTTGCAGTGAAGTTGCAAGAGATGGTGTAAATTGCAATAAAAGGTGCTAATTTTTGTTGTATAATTCTTTAAAAATAAAAAGGAAACCGTTTCCATTCTGCAAATGTTGGTATAATATAAAAAATGGCTGGATTTAAGACAAACAGTAGTAATTTATTGAATGAATCAAAGTTGAACATGTCTGTCAGTGTCTTGTTGATCTTTACATTGTTAGTTAACTTCCTATCCTGGG
This sequence comes from Percina caprodes, assembly GCA_013375575.1. NCBI lineage: Eukaryota > Metazoa > Chordata > Actinopteri > Perciformes > Percidae > Percina > Percina caprodes. Next base: position 1,021,983 of record JABXJD010000161.1, on the reverse strand, counting down.
ACACACAGTGGTGTGTGTGTGTGTGTGTGTGTGTGTGTGTGTGTGTGTGTGTGTGTGTGTGTGTGTGTGTGTGTGTGTGTGTGTGTGTGTGTGTGTGTGTGTGTGTGTGTGTGTGTGTGTGTGTGTGTGTTTTAGTGACTCCAGAGTGAAAATGTATACAGGTTGGCAGGACAGTTTGAAATGTTTTTGCTGTACTTTATTTTTTTATGTGAGATGTTTGAGTCACACACGTCTTGTCTTCATATCAGAAACTGAACGAAATGTGTTTGGCAACGTACGTGTTTTTCGGTTTCGGTGATGGAGTCGCACCGAATTCACGGTGATTGGTTGAAATTGTGTGAATTGTTTGCAACATCGCGCAATACTGGAGGGACTGATTAAACTTGTCATGTGAGATATGACTGTTCTCCTCTGGTTTGCATCTTTTTATCCCACAGTCTAATGGTTTCCTTAAAAAACTTAAAATGTCCTTGTATTGCAAGATTCTGATGCTGATAAGTTCCCTCTTTCACATGGGGCTTAATAGTATCTCAGAATGTGTCACTTAGGTTGAACAAGCTTTTTCCAATCTGTTACCTCCTTAGCAGCTCAGGACCCTCTCTCTGAGTTTCAGCCTCTCCTTGCAGCTGGCATACTCTTATTGAAAGTAGCCAAATGGGTCTTCCTCCTGTTATCAGCTGCATGCAGATGTTTCGCAAAGTTACAACTTTTCTGTTACAGCATTATACATCCTCATAGCTGAGATAAAACAGAAGCACGGCGGCTCAGAGAAATATTTTGCCTACTTCGCAGAAATAAGAGGCCAGTTTGATTTGAAGCACGCTGTTGACTTTTCCTCATCATTAAATACATGTGTTCAAGTGTTATTTCAGGCCTCAATATTCACGTCCTGATGTATTAAGATTGTTGTCAAGAGGCTTCTCACTTGTTCCTTCTGCCTGCATCACACTACTGTACATTGATCACCCTAAAGGAGAACAGGGTGTGCTTCATGTGTCACAATGTTTTGAATGGCATATCTGAACCTCCCACAGGAAGATGTTTCGAAAGAGTGCGGTTAGAAGAAAAGTGTGGGATAACAAGACATGGCTGTCATGCTCTTAGACTTTTAGGTCCCATGACTGTTCTATTCCACGTCACTTTTGTCTGTATTTCTCGTCCTTTTAATGTAGTCAGATAATGGTTGGAGAAGTGAACTAGTAGCTGAGGGTGTGCCAGATCGAGTCCTTGGACTAGCTTTGTTAAACCTGGGTCCAACGCGTGAATGAGACACAACTGCAAGGCAACTTGTGTCTTGAGCAAAGCCTTGTCTGCCATAGTGAAGTTGCACGGTGGCCAGTAGTAAAATAGTGTGGTTGCCTTGGCCAGCTCCCAGGTACAAGTGGAGCTTATACGTAGACTGGATAGGAAACAGTCAAACATAACTGTCGGGGAACAGCTACCAGACATGCATTTTTTTAACAGCCAACATTTGAAACATGTTTGCCAGTTTATTAGGGAAGACCTAGGTAAAACAGATGTAGTATAATACATCAGCCCTGCAAAAATCCTCAGTCATAAAGATTATAATTTTCAGTTGTAGAAAAAATCTCAACTTTATTGTCATTTTGCAGGCTGTATATTAGGCCTGCATGATTGTGGGAAAAATATGAATCACTATTTATTTATTTTTTTTGCTTAGAATTGATATTATCATTCTCTGCCATGTTTTTTTTTTTGGCACCTATAGCACATCGCTCATCACCACAAGCCTGTAAACACAGAGGCTCCAATGAAGAGAAGGGAGAGCATTGCAGCGCCTATTTTATACAGTCTGTTTAAAACTCACAGAAGAAAGAAGTAGCATTTGTGATGCAGTCGGCTCGTAAAATTAAATGAGAATCAAAGTCATTGAATAATAATAATAATAATTAGTTATTTAGAAATTAAATTGTGAACAGGGTGAATAGAGATAGCACTGACTGTATATTGTGGTGCTGTTGA
>JABXJD010000161.1:885000-1012500 GCA_013375575.1 Percina caprodes | reverse complement strand
TTCAACTGGGGTGGCTACTGTCCCCACCACCCCTCTCTCCATCGGAGGCCCTGGTCTGAGCCGCAGCCAGCCCACTGTTTACATCTCTGCCAGCCCGCCTACTGCTGCTACCACTCCCTCTGAGGAGGCTATCATGGCCTCAGCCGGCTCCCGTTCCCAACCTAAGTTTTACATTTCGGCCAATGCCTCAAGCGATGACAGTGGGGGAAGGAACCCTCCCACAGTCTACATCTCAGCCAACCCTCCTTTACAGGGGTCCTCAGGGGCCAGAAACATGGGGGGCCAAGTGAGCATGGGCCCCGCCTACATCCACCACCATCCACCTAAGTCCCGTGCCTCTTTAGGAGGGGGAGGCACAGCTTCTTCTCCACGTGTGGTGGTAACTCAACCCAACACCAAATACACTTTTAAAATCACAGTGTCCCCCAATAAACCCCCGGCTGTGTCTCCCGGAGTCGTGTCCCCTACTTTTGATCCCAAAAACCTCCTCAGCCTACCCTCAGACCACCACTATGTGGAGCCAGACCCCCTCCATCTCTCAGACCCGCTGTCACCACATAAGGAAAGACCGAGTGAGCCTCGCAGACTCAGCATGGGCTCTGATGATGCAGCATACACACAAGGTGAGCAATGCTGAGGATCATCCCTTTGATCATAATCCGGTCTTTAAAGTATTCGCAAGTTCCTTCTCAATAGTATAGTATATTATAAATAAAGTAATTACAAACCCTTAAACCTTTTTATACAATGTTAATTTCCTCTCTGGATAATTTATTACAATACTTGACATTACACAGAGCATTGCAAAGTACTGTTGGCCAATTTCTTGAATCTCTTTTCACAGATCTGCTCTCATGCATACATACTTTAGAATACCGGCCACAGCTCGGACAGACAGACAAAATGTACAGAAATGGTTTACACTTTGAATCAAGTAGGCCTCTGATGTCTCGTAGGAGCTGTTTGCTTCACCGTTTATTGGTTGTTTAGCAAATGTCAAGTGGCTAAAGGGTGCACAATGATGGCGAGATGGCAAAAAGATCAGTTTTCAAACCAATGTTAACTATGAGGTTGATGAGATAGTATGCTGGTCTTTTGCAACCAACAGTGGGTCTAAATGTTTTTTCCATTGCTTGCTGCCAAGAATATAATTTTACTATAAAGTATACTGCGTGATTTTAAAAGTCTCTTAACATTGACTATAATGTATTTCTTTAGCCAAACTGTGCTGCTCTGCATGTCAGTCTCCATGAGGTACTGTAGATACAAGGTGACTGGCTCAGTGAGGGCCCGTAAGATGACGGTAGTGTGAGTCCTCCACACTAAATGCAGTGTTTGCTCCAATGACCCCTGAGACTGGTGGATTCTGTAGTGTGAGTCAAATGTGTCAGAGCACACCGCTGTTTCCTTTTTTGGGCTTTTGACTGTATTACGTGTGAGTCACCGGCTGTGGCTCCTGCACTGTGGTGACTACCACTAACAGGGGCTTCACACTGGGCATGCTGCCTCTGCTGCTGACCCTCATAAGCCCATTTCCCTCCTACTTCATCTGCTTGGCTTTAAAACATGTATATTCACACCAAAACTGTACCTGATGAAGACACCTGTCACCACTCAACTAACTTAATTAAACATTAAGCATTCACACCAGAACTGAAGCCGTTACTGTTTGGCAGCAGAATAACATGGTAATTACATAACTTTGTTGAAGACCTGGTTCTGGTTGGCATGTGAAGGCCTGTTTCACATGCAATCGCAGGGGTTAGTTTAGATATTTTAAAGTGTCGTTGTATGAGGTACATATCCAAAGTCGGTGTATTGGCTACAGTAGATGGCGGTTGGCACGCCCCCGGTTTGGAGAAGCAGGCAGGAGTACCAACATTGAAGCCAAGCAATGTACTGCTGTGGCCGGGGGCAGCAGCAGCAGCTAAATATATTTTGAGACACCTAAAAAAAGCACCACCTAAAAAAAAAAAGAAAAAAAAAGTATGCTATATTTAGAATATTTTCACTGCTTTATCCTTGCCGTCAGACAGCCCTGTTTTAGTTTAGGCGGGGGGGAACTGAAGACGTTATCTACACCCTTAAACGCCACCAGGCTCCTTTTGGATAAAAATAGCTAATTTTACCTTGCAGAACACAGGAGGTACTTGTGTACCGCTGCCTCGAATGGTTAGTTTGTTTGTGTTACTGTGTGACTGGTGTTTTAAAAGGTAAGTTCAGATTGACTAAAGTCACACAATAACACAAACTAACTGATCGAGCCAGTGGTAGACTGGCAACACTCGTGTTCTGTGAGGTAAAATTACTGTTTTTGTCAAAGAAGTCTGCTGGCCTTGAAGAGAGCAGAGATAACTTCTTTAATTCCCTGTGTGATAGCAAGGTAAAGCAGGGAAAATAATCTAAATAAAGCATCCACTTACATTGATATACATGTTTTAGGTGTCTAAAATGTGTTAAGCTGCTGCCCTATCCACAACAGAACATTGCTTAGCTTATGCGTCGGCACTCCTGCTTGCTTCTCCAAACTGGGGGCGTTCCGACCGCCATCTAATACACTGACTATGCATAAGTACCTTCACATACAACCACACGTCAAAAGATTTGAACTATCAGTCAGTTAAGTCTTGGATGCATCAAATAAAACCTGTTGCAATTAGACATTTTCATTCTGCCAGTATTTCTGCTGGGTGAGTAACCATACACAGCCAGACCACATCTTGTGAGCAAAATGTAGACATCATTTTTGAAAAATCGTTAATTTAGTATGTCATTTTAAAATGTAAAGTTAGATGTGTATCAGATCTTTCAGTGAACCTTTGCATAATGATGTGACTTGTTGCCTTCCTAAACACCTGAATTGAAAAAACAACAATGAAAAGTAGGCGTTAAAATTAAGTGTTATTCTCTGTGTGACCCATTTATCACCTTAATTTTGTGGATAGTTTAGGAGACATTTGACGGCGACAAGTGTCCCGTATGTGTAGGACAGGGTCATGTTGATTTCTTGGTAAAGAAGAGTATTGTCAGTCATCTATATCTTTATCTATTTAACCGTGGCTAAAAAAGAAATCACTGAAGAAAAGTGGTAGTTGCTGGATTCTGTAAGTGCGAGAACTGCAAGGAGAGGAAGAAGGGCACCTGGGCGGAAGATGCAAACCATAACCACACTATCATAGTTTAAAAAAAATGCAGAGCAGTGAGTATACAGAGATTTCATACACCATATAATGTGCTCCTGCAGATCAACCCGCTCTTATGAGTCAGCTGTCACTCTGTTTGTCACTCACCATCTCTCTCTGGGGGAGTACAGCAAACCTCTTGCTCCACAGGAAACACTGCAGCTTACTTGAAATGACAAAAATAGTGGGATGTGTTTGCCAAGAAGGAAGATTAGCTTAAACATCATTATCACAATAAATGAAATAGGGGGGTTAATCCAAGAGCCATACATCAAGACTATTATCCATCATGGTAAAAAATGAAGGCACCTTTTTCCTCATCATAGCTGAACTAAAATTACTGTAACATTACATGCATCGTGTTCAGTTTACATTCAGCTGAGTGTTGGGTCGTTGACATATTTAGCTCTTCCTCTCACAATGTGACTCATAGTAAGCAAGCGGGTAGCAGTTTAGCTCAAGGACATTTTGACAAGAGAACAAGTACATGATCACCAGAAGACCATCTTCCCATAAGCTGGGAAGTGTGTGTTTGTGTGTAGCAGGAGAGAGAGTTGTTTATCATTGAATGTATGCGTAGGAGGTGTTACAACCTGTCAACAGAATCAGGAACCTTAATGAATTATGGGACACATGCTGTAGAGACTTGAACAGAATATGTGCACAGGGAAGGTTCTGTATTAAAGACTGCTGCAGAATGTGCCTGCAGCAATGTGCTAACCTGGATACTGATGATCTCTTTGTGTTACCACAATAGGTGATGAAACGCAGTCTGAGAGACAACGGTGAAGAATCTGATGTGGTTCCCCTGTCTCACCTTAATGCTCAAAACTTGTTTAACTGGTGTATGCAGAGATCCTCCTGTGTCAGTGCTGGATATCCACAGCAGTGATTATTATCAGCATTATTTTTATGTTGGTCTACTGTTTTTAGTTGCATGCATTTCTTAATATAATATTCTTTTGATTGTGTCATGCTAAATTATGTTGTTTAGTAGTGAATGAATCCCAGGGGAGGCGGTTAATGACAGTACTGTCTATGTGTGTTCTCCAGCGTTGTTGGTCCATCAGAAGGCCCGCATGGAGAGGCTATGGCACGAGCTGGAGCTGAAGAAGAAGAAGCTGGAGGAGCTAAAAGAGGAGGTCAACGAGATGGAAAACGACCTGACCAGGAGACGGCTGGAGAGATCCAACTCTGCCTCCCAAATTCCTTCTGTAAGCTCAGTGATTTCATAAATGTGTCCATTGTGAACCTTTTTTTGAGATTATTTCTTGCTTTAAGTTGATAGTGACAGTTCCAAGAGAAGACAAATGGGGGTACAGTGGGGCTTAAAAGTTTGGGCACCCCAAGTAAAAATTTGTATTAATGTGCATAAAGAAGCTAAGAAAAGATGGAAAAATCTCAAAGGCATCAAATGACAGATTAGACATTCTTATTATATGTTACAAAAATTTAGATTTTATTTCCATCATTTACACAAAAATGGTGTCTGCAAAAGTTTGGGCAACCTGCAATGTTAATACCTTGTACTGCCCCCTTTGGCAAGTATCACTGCTTCTTGTAGCCAGCCAAGAGTCTTTCAGTTCTTGTTTGAGGTATCTTCGCCCATTCATCCTTCCAAAAGTCTTCCAGTTCTTTGAGATTTCTGGGCTGTCTGTCACACACTGCTCTTTTCTTTGTCAGGAGATTGTGAAGGTCATGGCAAAACCTTCAGTTTACGCCTCTTGATTTTGAGGTGTGTTTAGTATCATTATCCATTTGTAGAAGCCATCCTCTCTTTAACTTCAGCTTTTTCACAGATGGCATCAAGTTAGCGTCCAAAATTTGCTGAAATTTTATTGAATCCATTTTTCCTTCTACTCGTGAAATGTTCCCTGTGCCTCTGGCTGCAATACAACCCCAAAGCATGATTGACCCCCATGCTTAACAGTTGGACAGAGGTTCTTTTCATTAAATTCTGTGCCCTTTCTTCTCCAAACGTACCTTTGCTCATTCCGGCCAAAAAGTTCTATTTTAAACTCATTGGTCCACTGAACTTGTTCCCACAATGCATCAGGCTTGTCTATATGTTCATTTGCAAACTTCAAACACTGATTTTTTGTGGTGAGGACGTATAAGAGGTTTTCTTCTGATGACTCTTCCATGAAGACCATGTTTATACGAGTATCTCTTTATAGTGGAATGGTGTACCACAACTCCAGTGTCTGCCAGGTCTTTCTGGATGGATCGTGCAGTCAAACATGGTTTTGGACTTGCTTTTCTCACAGTCCTGCAAGCTGTTCTGTCTGATATTTTTCTTGGTCTTCCAGATCTTGCTTTAACTTCCACTGTTCCTGATGACTGCCATTTCTTAATTACATTCCAAACAGAGGATATTGGCATCTGAAAACGCTTTGCTATCTTCTTATAGCCTCCTGCTTTGTGAGCGTCAGCTATTTTCCGTTTCAGTTTTCCAGACAACTGCTTAGAAGAACCCATGGAGCTGATTGTTGGGGTGAGGTCAGATGAGTCTGGGCATTTAAAACCTTAAGATTGACATCACCTGGTTTTTCCAGACAATGATTTTGAACAATCCATGACACTGTTAGATCTCAGCTTTCCAACTTTCTTTTCTTGGTTTCTTTATGCACATTAATAAATTTTTTTTGCCAAAACATTCGAGCCCCACTGTGTGTAATGCTACAAAGGTCCCCAGACTGAATCAAACGTTGCCGTTATATATGGTATACTGTAGGTCTTAACAAGTAGACCTCCTGCCACCCGATTCTAATTTTACAAACCGTTATCTGTTGTTGAGAACAGTAGTTTAGTATAAATAAGTTGATAGTCATATTTCAGCTAACACCAGCCAGAATTTAGAAAAATGGGAACATCTTTCTTTGGCAGATCAATCAATTAAAGAAAAAAAAAAAAGTATGATTTGATTTTATTAGCATTCATCTGAGTTGTTCTTCATAATGGCAAACAAATGTTTTATTCTGGTTATTACTAACAGATAAAGGCTGAATAGACAAAAGCTTATGGTACATCAGTGCTCCTGAAACTATGTTGATTACAGGGTCTGTTTAGGATTTGGCTGATATGGCTCCAGTTTTTCAGACTGAAAGAACACACAGATTCCCTTCACAGTTCATTCTGCAGCTAAAACAGTGAAAGCGACAGTTCGAAAGAAAACAAAGGGAACTTTCCACATTTATCTTCTGCACAACTTCATGTTTATGTAAGCTCTGCAGCTGCAAGTTTATTGAAGCCCCTCGGGTTCAGATCAGATGCCGCTCTAAGCTTTTGGTCGAGTCAGCTGTTTTTGTCGGCTCTTACAGTTGAGTCAACAGAGGGGGATGTGGCTGCGGGAGGTTAATTGGCTGGTGTTGCCGAGCTCAGTAGCTCCTTGGTTCCTTGGTTTCTTGTTTACCGAGACTAGCCAGCTCTGGAGAGTGGAGCAGCTCTCCTGCTGACACGGTCACAGATCTGCCCCCATTGACTGAGCAGCTGGGTCTAACCTTTAGAGCTGCCTGAGTGTGATGGCTAGCCGGCTGATCCCTTCCTGTCTCTTTTTCAGATTGAGGAAATGAAGCAGCTGCGATGCAAAAACAGGTTACTGCAGATCGACATTGACTGCCTCACCAAAGAAATTGATCTCCTTCAAACAAAAGGTATGATTCTGTTGGTTGTCTCTCTTTCTGATAATTAATCTTCAATATTCTTAAACTACTATTCCACTTACACAAGTCTGTTTTGTATTATTCTAATAATAATAATAATAATAATAATAATAAAGGTAACACTAAGTAATTGAGTGACGAGGTCAGATTTGATCCAGGCTCTGCAGCTGCTCACATCCTTTCGACACACACGCTTAAGGTGCTGCCATTGTGCTGTTAACTACCACTTCTTCCTGAATTGCATCCTGTTGCTGGTTGGTAACACAGGATTTATTGGCCCCCTGGTAGCACTCCACCGCTGACAGAGACTGTTAACATGAATTAATAGAACCTGTCACTGATAGGGTTGGAAATCATTTGTTTTTTTTCCCCCCAGATACCAGTTCCTAAACCGTGCCTGAACTGATATTTAAAAACAAACAAACAACAAACAAACAAGGAAAGCACAAAATTGTCATTCGTCCGGTAGATACCGTAGGAACCCACCTGGTTGTGGTACCCAACCCAAGTCACAGACCTGGTGGTACCTGGGATTTAATTTAAGGCAAAAACAGTCAGTTTTCTAATTGTTTATTTATGGTTAGTAGTGATGGCTATGGAACAAAAGCTGAAATGTTATTTGATTCAAGGCCTGGGGAGGCACACCAAGCCACAGCTTTAATAATATTACAGGTTAGACAATCATTGGTTGTTTATGTTTCTGCTGGATAAATCGGACAATGTGTATACAGTACGTATTTGTAAATGCATTTATTCATTATTGTTTTATAGTCTATTACAAATGTGATGAATGATTACCTTTCTGAACAGTGACGCTTTTAATTTATCTTATTGTGTGAATATATGCTCAATCTAGGGCTGCACAATATGAAGAAAATGTCAAATTGCGATTATTTTGACTGATGTTGCAGCTGCGATCAGCGTTTTCATCAAAGTTTTTATTGAAATACAAATAAAAATGTGCTATAGTCATGTAGTGTGATTTTTGCAAGAATCTGTACCAATTGTGGTGCCCTAGCTCAGTCCACTCTTTTCCATCTGTTTACAGGACCACACTTTAATCCCAGTGCAATCCATAACTTTTATGACAACATTGGATTCCTCGGTCCTGTCCCACCCAAACCCAAAGGTACTTTATCTATCGGTAAGTTTAGAAAAATGTTGCATGATCATGTCTTGTTACTCCTCATTCCATTGACACTTTCATCCTTAGATTCACTTTATTGGACTTATTATATTGGATTCACTTCATTAGGATTGGCCCCTGTTACAGTCCTAGAGATTATACTGTATATTTCCTTGTGTGCTTTTTATTAATTTATTTATTGCAAGGTATCATTTTTTCAGACTATACTTACTGACTTAAGTGACTGTCAGTGGTGTTGCATGTTTAGATAATAGGCCAACATCTGCAGAAACACCTGTATGGCCCCAGTCTGTATCTGTACAACCTTTCACTTCGGGATTGCTGTGTTGCTGCCGGAAATTCTAACCTATGTCCTTTTTGGTTGGATGCCTGTCCCCTTCCTCTTCCCTTGTGTTGGTGTTCTAACCTTTGGTGGATTTCTGAGGACTATGGTTAACTGCTCCTCAGATCTCTGCAGGGTAAATCCAGACAGCTAGCTAGACTATCTGTCCAATCTGAGTTTTCTGTTGCACGACTAAAACTGCTTTTGAACGTACACATGTTCCACCAAACAAGCTAGACTAGTATGGCCCAAAAGTGTTCTCAAAGGTTGATGGTACTAACTTCACTGTTCCATTCATGTTTGAATCAGGGTTATACCAATATAGGTTGTTAAACACCAATACCAACATCGTTGAAATGACATTAGCACCGTTTTATGACTATATTGGACATTTCAGCACTCACTGTTTTGCCCCTTTATGATTTTACTGAAACATAAATAAATTAATCCACAGTGACCAACATACAGCGGTGAATACATCTTTGCAAAATGAGGGATGCATTTATATTTAAAGATGTGTTGTTGTTTTCCTTATTCAGATGTAGTCAACCATTACATTACAAATCCTCCCCAATATTGGTTTAACCCTGTTTTATGTGTCATTTCTGCACTTTTCTTCTTTCTCCCTACCTGCTGCTCTTTATTCACCCATCCATTTCCCACCTTCCTCTCATCCATCCATCCATCTATCCCTTTCTTCTCTGCTTGGCTCCATCATACCTGGGCCAGACAGGAGAGGATGTAGATATAATGTGACCTCTGAGCTCATGATGGAGCCCTACTCTGGTCCTTCCCCCTCTCCCACTCGGTTGGTATCTCTGTCCTCCTCTTCTTTCATTCCTCTTTCCTGTATCATCAACCATATGTATGGTCTTTGAAATTCAAAGCCCTCCTCTTAATGTAGCAGGTCTTTTAATTATCTTAAGCTATTTGCTTATAATTTGGAAATCCATAGCCATCCCTCTGTATTTAGGCTTTGATAAAACCAGTGTTTTATGAACTAAAATGTCTGTAACAACCCAACTAGGGATGTAACGGTATGAAAATGTAAGCTCACGGTGACCACTGTTTTTGGTATTATCGCGGTATGTTTAAAAGTGTGTCCAATGCCTTTAGCAGCAACTTTTTTCCTGCACCTTTAGCAGACAGGATAACTATCTTCCATCAACTGTTCCTTTTGCATATTTTGACAAATTTGGGTTATTATAACCAAAATATGCCCATACTTCAGACTTAGTCCTCTTAGATGGCTGATAAATGTCCTGAGCGCTGTCATCTCCTTCCGCCATGCCTCCAACTTTAAGAAACACGTTGGAGGCTACACAGTGCACGGCAACTTCAGACGACTCAGATGGAGCTGGGAAGGATTCCCGCCCGTGGCAATCCACCGTGATAATCATGATATTTTAACCGTCATGTTGTCTTCCCGCCAACCTGGAAATTTGAAATGAAAAACCTTTTATCAAGGTTATGGTCGTCTTTTTTTTTTTTTTTTCTTTTGTGGCTTTCGTCCAATGATTGTGTCACTTTTTTGACGTTTGTCAAATTTTCGTGGGTTTTTCCCCAAATTTTTAAAGCTTTTTTTTATTTTTATTTTTATTTGTCACTTTCTTTGAAATTTCTATTACTTTTTTCGACATCTTTTCACATTTTAGTAACTTTTTTTTTTTTTTAAGTTCTTTTACCAAGTGTTTTTTCTCCAAATGCTATAAAATTGACAAAAAAACACAGATTCAATGAAAGTAGTGAACTGATTATTTATTTAACTCAGAGGAGGAGTGTTGTTGGAAACCATCCATGTTACTTTTTTAGAAAATTTGTTTGAAAGAAACCCAAATTTCTGATATAAAAACTTTTTGGAAAGGGGTCAAATTTGATCCTAAGACAACATGTGGGTTAAATGAAAACGGTAATTGTTATCATCAACATTTTTATCGTGGTTTACCGTTACACCGGTAATCGTTACATCCCTAAACACAACACCATCCAGAAGCAACTAGTGTTTGTTTTTTTGGCTTGGGACCATTTAAAATGAACTGCATTGAATGCTTTTTAGAATTCTGAAGAGGTAAAACTATCCAGTATTTCACAATATAAATGCTAAAGATTAATCATCACACAACCTCTTGCAGCTCTGACTTCACAGTAGATGTTAGTATTTTCAGTATAATGATGCTTTCCATGTCTAGACATCACATAGCGGTTTGAAGTTGTTTTGAAGTCCTTTACTGACACGCATTATCAGATAAACTCACTAGTCCTGTTCCATTTACATATGTTTATGCATTTTGAAGTCTTGCATTAGAATGCTGGATTGAAACGACATTTAGTAAAAGTTTTTCAATGTTTTCTCGGTCTCTTGAGGTGTTTTTTTTGTCTTTTGTAGAAAAAAAGATGATGCTCTAAATGGGATATGGAAACACCTTGCTTAGTAAGTTCTGACGTAGCGAACATTTAACTCCCAAGACTGATCAGCTGTTTCCTGTCGTTATTCCCATAACATGGCTTTGTCTCCAGCATGACGGCATGAAACGTGGCCAATACTAGCTGACATAAAAGAACTATTGAAATCATAGATGAGTTGGATGGCCAAGGCGACTTGTTTTGTTTCCGTTTAGCAACCTCTACTTCTTCTACTCTGTTTATTGGCGGACTACAGCCATGCGTAGCCTGTAGTGCAGACTTCTGACTAAACTATGCTGTAGGTTTTTACTACATTTCAAAGTCTTCTGTTTTGCACTGACTTATTTATTGACCAGTGGATGTATGAAACAATTTTGTTTTTTTGTTATGGTGCATAAAAAAAGCTACATGAAAATGATTTGTACTTCTTCTTATTCCGTGTCCTGACCTTCTTCTTCTCGTCTCCACAGACTCGGGCAGTAAGATTGTGAAGCCCATCGCAGACCAGGAGGAGGACGAGGGGACGCAGTGGAGCTGCACCGCCTGCACCTTCCTCAACCATCCCGCTCTCAACCGCTGTGAACAGTGCGAGTTCCCGCGGCACTTCTGAGCCAACGAGGCTGCCACCGCCGCCTGTCTTCTACCGGACCAGAATAGCAAAGGGCCTTTCTGTTGTTCTTTTTCGGTCGTTTTATGAAAACTCGGACGGGGGCGTCGTCATTGCGCATCACGCGTCCTGTTTTTTCTTTTTCTTTTCTCCTCTCTAAGGTTTGTAGGACGCTGTCCACAAAAGGCTTGACTGGATAGCGTTTACGGCTTTACGGCTGGCAGAGTGGGATAATACCTCACCTTAGAGACTCGGATGGCGTTGGGGGTGACACTTTACCCCTGGGGATACCTCGCTGCTCCCACTTACAGTATTACGAGTGTGGCCCTGCAGTGTGACGGCACGCATACACACACCTACATACACACCAACATACACACACAACCCAGGTGCCAACGTGCCTTTTTGCTGATTACATTATTGTTTTATTTCCTGTGTGGTGGCATGGTCGCGGGATTGGGAACTGTGTTCAGCCACTGCTCTCCATCTAAAGGGAAACTAACAGACTAATCATGGACTTTAAAGTTTGTTTGCTGTTTCTAGAGGATGTCCAAGGGGGACCACTCAAACGTGCCTCTTGTCCTCCCCCCTTCACCTTTTCTGTCTCTTCAGTCATGAGTTAATGAAAAAAAAAGAAACTACGTTGCATGCTTTGTGTACAGTACACGGAGGCAGAACTCCCCTTGAGCTTTTTACTGTACATACTTTTAGAATGTGCCTTGAAAGCCGTCTTCCTCACACTATGAATCACTTGTATTTCCTGTAAGTATAGCTTTATAGACTTTATTAACTTTTTTTGTCTTGTTTTGTTTCCCTCTTTCAAACAAATAAGCACCATGCTCCCATTTAAAGCTTTTGACTTGATTTCTGTGAGAGTTGAAGCCTTGCAGAAGGAGAGATGCAGAGCAGTAAAAACAACAAAAACCCTTGCAGTCATCATGAAGCTACGTCTGCCCGCTCGGTTCATCGCCCGCGTCATTGCTGGGTTTCCTGCGTACCATCTGCAGACGCAGCAAAGAGGAAGGCGATGGAGGAGTCTGTATTTTTTATTTTTTTGTCTTCTTTATTTTTCAAGATGCCCAAAAAAATGTTGGGGCTATCGGGGGAGGGAAGGGGTTAAAAAAAGAATAAATTACAAACTGCCATCTTATCTGACAACTGGAATGTAGGTTTAATGTTTTGGGGACGACGTCACCTCTGTGCAAAGAGACTTTTCCAGTTCAATCAGGACGATCCTGGAACAGCTGATTGGGTTCAGAGTTGCCACGTTGCTGTGCACCTGAATTGGGTTTTTTTTGTGAGGTAACAAAGTGAATATGTTTGTGTTTTAAAGTATTCCTATGATGTAGAAATATTCCTATGGGTCACAAAAAACATGACTGTCCACTTTGTATACTCTTATTTCTATTTGGCTCATTTCATCCTCCTAAGCTTTTATTGATGAGGGTGTCTCTAAAGTTTACTTCTTGTAATTAACTTACCTTAACTGTGGAGTAGTTTCTTTGTTTAGTTTGTTTCCACACTTGTGAAATGTTGCCTTGCATCATCAGTGCCTTTTAGAACTATTGAATTTGTATTGATACTCTATTCTGTCACATCCAAGTGCCATTTTTAAAACCTAAATCTTGTTATTGTTTAAACCCATTTTAAAATGAATTCTTGTCTCTTAAGCACTTACGCCATACTTTTTCCAATCCAAAGAAATCCGTTTTCAGCTTTATCTGCACCTTGGTGTGAAGAGGCGGTTTATTCATGTTTTATTAAATGGAAACAAAATAATTTGGATATCTAAAGTGTTTTTTTGATTTTAGCTGGGAAAACTGTCTTTGTAACAGATAAGTTATTTGTAAAAATAATTAAAAAAAAAAAAAAAATCTTCAGATTTTTTGGGGGGTTTGTCTTTGGAATGCTGATGTTTTATCCACTAGATGGCAGAAGAGACCAACACACAGTGAGGAAAATAGGTATTTGAACACCCTGCTATTTTGCAAGTTCTCCCACTTAGAAATCATGGAGGGGTCTGAAATTGTCATCGTAGGTGCATGTCCACTGTGAGAGACATAATCTAACAAAAAAAAAATCCAGAAATCACAATGTATGATTTAACTATTTATTTGTATGATACAGCTGCAAATAAGTATTTGGTACAGTAGCCTTTGTTTGCAGTTCCAGAGGTCAAACGTTTCCTGTAGTTTTTCACCAGGTTTGACACACTGCAGAAGGGATTTTGGCCCACTCCTCCACACAGATCATCTCTAGATCAGTCAGGTTTCTGGGCTGTCGCTGAGAAACATGGAGTTTGAGCTCCCACCAAAGATTCTCTATTGGGTTTAGGTCTGGAGACTGGCTAGGCCACGCCAGAACCTTGATATGCTCCTTGCTTCTCCTGGCTGTGTGCTTCGGGTCATTGTCATGTTGGAAGACCCAGCCTCGACCCATCTTCAATGCTCTAACTGAGGGAAGGAGGTTGTTCCCCAAAATCTCGCAATACATGGCCCCGGTCCTCCTCTCCTTAATATAGTGCAGTCGCCCTGTCCCATGTGCAGAAAAACACCCCCAAAGCATAATGCTACCACCCCCATGCTTCGCAGTAGGGATGGTGTTCTTGGGATGGTCTTTATCATTCTTCTTCCTCCAAACACGGTTAGTGGAATTATGACCAAAAAGTTCTATTTTGGTCTCATCTGACCACATGACTTTCTCCCATGACTCCTCTGGATCATCCAGATGGTCATTGGCAAACTTAAGACGGGCCTTGACATGTGCTGGTTTAAGCAGGGGAACCTTCCGTGCCATGCATGATTTCAAACCATGACATCTTAGTGTATTACCAACCGTAACCTTGGAAACGGTGGTCCCAGCTCTTTTCAGGTCATTGACCAGCTCCTCCCGTGTAGTTCTGGGCTGATTTCTCACCTTTCTTAGGATCATTGAGACCCCACGGGGTGAGATCTTGCATGGAGCCCCAGTCCAAGGGAGATTGACAGTCATGTTTAGCTTCTTCCATTTTCTAATGATTGCTCGGCCATTTCCCCGTAGCCCTTTCCAGCCTTGTGGAGGTGTACAATTTTGTCTCTAGTGTCTTTGGACAGCTCTTTGGTCTTGGCCATGTTAGTAGTTGGATTCTTACTGATTGTATGGGGTGGACAGGTGTCTTTATGCAGCTAACGACCTCAAACAGGGGCATCTAATTTAACTAACAGGTCTTTGAGGGTCCGAATTCTAGCTGATGGACAGGTGTTCAAATACTTATTTGCAGCTGTATCATACAAATAAATGGTTAAAAAATCATACATTGTGATTTCTGGATTTTATTTTTTAGATTATGTCTCTCACAGTGGACATGCACCTACGATAACAATTTCAGACCCCTCCATGATTTCTAAGTGGGAGAACTGGCAAAATAGCAGGGTGGTCAAATACATATTTCCCCACTGTATGCCGTGACATGGACGTATTAACACTTAATGTCCCAAATCTTTACACTGGCTTACTGTTAGTAAGGGATCTCAACTAATTGGGCCTACATTTGTACTGCATTGTAGCAGGAACACTGCAGCTGGAACTAATACTTAACAATGGGTGCATCCCATTTAGGTTTTATCAGTTGCAGGGCTGGCTCACTGGGACACAACAGAATTGTACCATTATTAACGTTATTCATTTTTCTTGTGTTTTCCATTTATGACCAGTCAACATGTCTCCTGTGAACAAGTTATATTTATCTATGTTATACAGTATAACTGATGAAAACGCTTGCATCCCAAGAATTTTTATTTTTATTTTTTTCCAGTTTTTTTATTTCTCCATTTTTGGGTATTTTCTGCCTTTTTTGCCTATTTATAGCTGAATAACAGAGTGATGGAGGAATAGCCGCTAAAATCTGCCAGACAAGAAGCAGGGACGTTGCAGCTCACGGGGCACCGGGGCACCCCGACTCCTGACGGTTTGAACCGACAGAGAGCGCTGAAGCTGTTGTTTTAAAGCTGGACTGTAAGAAGCGATACAAATCAATCCCAGAAACTCAGTTTGCTGCTATGCAGTCTAACTTGGTCTGGTATGACCAGAAGATTAGGGAGGCTAATGTTAGCATACTTAAGACATATAATAGTGTGTGTAGTGGATGTATTACTTTATGCGTCTTCTCTACCTTTGCTTTCATTTTTGCTTTCGCCATATCCATGATTTGTCTTTTATGGCTGCAGTTAAGAAAAAGTTATAGTCTTTTAAATCTTTTACTCTTAATTTTTGTGTCAACAGCATTTCAGCCATACATTGTACAAACAAATGGTAGCTGTATGGTGTTGGAAGAAATGGAAGGTAACTGAAATATCTCAAAAACCATCCAATACTGTGGACTAAGAGCCAGGGTACCTGCTGCTGTTTTATACTTAAAAAAGAAAAAAAACAAAAAACTTGTGCAAGTCCCCCAAACGTGTGCAGGAAATGCAGTAATGAATCACTAGACTGCCCCTTTTAAATGTTACATTAATACATACAACATAAACATACATAAAACTGCTGCTCCACTGTAGAGCCACACCGATAAAGGACTTTTAAGGCCGATACCGATATTTGGTTATTAAAAAATCTGATTTGTGGTTATATATGAGTTCTCACTAAAATAATATTTGTTTTTATTGTAACCCTAACCCTAACCCTACAGAACAGAGGAACATCAACATATATTAAAGTTAGGATAAATCAAAGAGATATGAAGATCAAGATATAAAACTTAAAGTCCTTTGAACAAAAACACAATAACAAAAATAATCGGTGTTGCCAACAGGGACGTTGTAGAGCGCCCTCTGGTGGACAAACTAGGCAACGCCAACACTCATAACATGGTTGACCGTCTGTTTTTATTTTATTTTTAAAATATATTTATATATTATATTTGTCATTATAAATGATTGTAATGAATATATATATATATATATATATATAATTATATTATATTTTTTTCCGCCATTACAAATGCCGATACCGATAGTTACCAATAGGGAGATGCTTATTATCGGCCGATAATATGGGCCAGCTGATATATCGGTCGGGCTCTACTCCACTGGCCCACAGCTCCCAGTATGCAGCAGGTATTTGGTCGTGATAATGAAACACCTGTATCATTACTGAGTTCTGCATTGACAAATATCCAGAATGATTTGAGTGCTTTTATTTCACAGGAACTGCAAAAACACCAAATTCATATAAAAACCAATCAATGATATTCAAGTACAGAATAGTGTAATAGAGTTCCTCACTTTGAGGCAACATGAGAAAACAACACATGCTGCTTTAATTCAAATTTTTCACTGCTACAATAAGTAGCACGTACGGAGCGTAGTGCATTGCACTTTCATACTAAAGAAATAGCATTAAGTCTGCTACATGTTGAAGACATCAGAAAGAGTCACTTTTTTAATGATTCAGGCTTAGGTTGGACTGTGTTCAAGCAAGGCTGTTGTGGAAATGTTTGCTTTTTTCACTTTGCCTCTGGGACGAGAAGATGTGGACTCAGTTTGAGTCAAAACTAAGAATCTTTCTTATCTAGAAGATAAGCTCGACCTGTAGCTCTGGATGAGCGAGATCAGTTCAGGCATGTCTGAGACGTGTGGGTAAGCATTCATGACTTGCTCCACCGTCCTCTGAGGGAAGAGGGTGCTCAGCTGGCTCCTTAGGCCCTTCCTCTGCTCGCTGGATGGGCTCTTGTCTCTTCTCTGCACCCATGGATCCCTTGGTAAGCTGTGGCTCTGTCTGTTGGAGTGCTGCTTCTCTGAAAAATGGCCAAGAGGCTCCCTGTTATGTGGAGGCAGAGCTGGGCAGGAGTTCCATGATGGGTGGAGGTGGTGGGACACCCTGGCTTCCTGGTGACCACACCTACAATGGCTGCTCATGGGGCGTTCACAGGGCACTGAACCGTTGTGATGAGAGTAGTAGCCTCCTCCGCCCAGGCAGGGCCTCTGGGTGTTCCCGCCAAAGGACCCTGAGAAGGAGTAGTCGTCATGGCTCAGGCTGCAGCTGGCCAATCCGCTGCTGTAGCTGTAGGGAGGACACTCCATGCTGTAGGGCGCATCCTGGATGTAGAGCCTGGACATGGAGCTCTCCATGGAACCGAAGGCCTCGTCCACATCGGGGCTCGGGCAAAAGTGGGGGCTTGTGTTTGGTTGGCTTCTGGGGCTGCTGATGTCTCTGGGATACATTAACTGCTCGTTGGGTGAAGCCCTGAGGGATTGATCTTCCATGCTCACAGGCGGAGGGGTGGATGAAGTGTATCTGACCCCCGGCTGATACACAGCTGGGCAGCATTGTGTGTCCTGCATGTTCAGTTTGGGCGAGAAGTTCTTGGCTCTGTCTCTCAGAGCCCTAAGTTCATCGGCCACAGACAGCTGTGATTGGTTGGCCCGCTCTGGGTGGTAGAATTTGCACTTGACTCCATAAGTACACTTCTTTCCTAAAAGAAAGAAAGAAAGTAGGTTATGTATGGAATCCACAAATGTACCCTTGTATCATCTGAAGAAACTGTTAACTGTGTGTGTGCAATCCCCCTAACCTTAAACACACATATGAATCAGTGACTAACAGGCAGGCTAATAAATCACTGCTCAGCTGAATGGCCTTCTGCAGGTTTCAAATGCCCGAGTCAGGAGTCACCAAATTGTGTTACAATCATAGTTTCAATGAAGGCAGATAGAAACGTTTAGATTCTACAAAGACAGAGCAAGGCCAAGAACAGAGATGTCTACACAGTTTAGAACATCAGCCTAATAGTAGTCCATAAGCTGTAGGTGGTTTTTAACAACTGACACAGCGAAACATAGACACAAACAAACATATTGAACATCTGGCTGCCGGGGGGAAAAGCATTGCCCGAGAACATTAAATGGTTTGAAAGGTGGGTCTCCTTAATGTGTCACACTCAGAGGATGTATAGGGAACAGAGATACGCAAAGCTGCTATGGCTGTAGACTCTGCTTTTCAAATGAACCCCATAACAGGTAGATTGGTCTATGTCGAAGACGTTTCATTTACGGGATCGAGCCAGTGCCACCAGATGTCCCGCAGATGTCCTTTGTGTTGGCATTCTAAACTCCGGTCGATTCGGAACGGAAGGAAGCATCCTCCGAGCTAGAACTGACAATCAAATTATACTCATCTTTTTTTAAAGCGCCCATATTATGCTCATTTTTAGGTTCATAATTGTACTTTGAGGTTATACCAAAATAGGTTAACATGGCTACATTTTCAAAAAAGATTTGTTGTACTGCACATTGCTGCAGATCCTCTTTTCAACCTGTGTGTTTAGGTCTGTGTTTTAGCTACAGAGTGAGCATCTCACTTCTATACTTCTATACTTGTATCTCACCCAAAACTGCATGGATAGTTTTTTCCAAGTTTGTATGCATGTGGAAGCATGAGAGACACAAAATAACACACCAAATCCCAGAAAAAGTGATTTCTTTTCACAATATAACACTCAACAGCCATTTTAATTCCAGAGCTCCCCTTCCTACACGCACGCACATAAGCCACCAAAAGTTGGCTTATGAAAACTGTTATCTTTTCTGTGGCTGTTATTGCCACTCTTCATTCTAACACCAACCGGTCGTCAGACACCGCCCACCAAGAGCCTGGGTCTGTCCCAGGTTTCTTCCTAAAAGGAAGTTTTTCCTCGCCCCTGTCGCACTGTTGCTTGCTCTGGAGGGAACTACTAGAACTGTTGGGTCCTTGTAAATTCTGGAGTGTAGTCTAGACCTACTCTATCTGGTCTAGACCTACTCTATCTGTAAAGTGTCTTGAGATAACTCTTGTTATGAATTGATACTATAAATAAAATTGAATTGAATTGAAAAGAAGTTCCTTCCCAAGGCTAATTTGCAGAGGCGCTGTACCGAGGAGCTGTGGACATAGGTCTGGCAATGCGAGACTACAGGTAGATTCATTGGTATGTAAAACGCATTTGGACACTACACCTACGCTGGTTGTTATTGTGCTTTTCCTAATCCCCAGGGAGAGGACAAGGAAGTGTAACCTGAGCTGCTGCATCTGCTGCTGGGTGAAACTAAAAGAGTAAACCAACCATAAGGACAATGCTGCAGCTTGTTGTCTGGAGTCCACGGCTTCTTCCGCAGAAAATCATCAATGGTGGGACCATTTCTACCCAGGGGATCGTCTGGAGGCATGAACCTGCACCAGCACAGAGACACAGTTGGGATCAGGTGTGAAACGCATGGGGTTATTTTGGGGGAGAGGAACGATGTGTGCAGACAGAGGTTCCTCTTACACACTCTGTATGGTGGCCTACAGCCGTCATCAGCCTTACTTGTCATTAGCGAATGTGTACATCAGCAGCCTCTCCTCTATGAACTTCTTCCACTGGGGATTCTCCGTCTGCAGGTCACGGTAGTTGTCGTTGGACACGATGATGCCGTCTAAGTCGAAGGCCAGCTTGACGATGTAGCGGTCGTCGTAGCACACCACCCTCTTGCCGTTCACGCAGCGAGACGGCGTGTACACCAGGATCTTCCTCCTCTCCAGCTCATGGAGAATATGTTGATCTAGGAAAACACATTGGAACAGTGTTGTTTTATCATTATTATAAGGCTTATTATCAGCAGAAGAGCAATGCAACCACCCGGTCCTTAGTGTGTCTGAAAAACAAATGTCTATGCTTTAATGGTAGCAATCGCTTGTTGGAGCCATACACCGTAAAAGGTTGGAGCTCATTTTGAGCTGATATCTTGTTAAAAAGTGAGTTGAATGCTCAGTTCAACCTGACTGAGCCATCGCAAGCTTGGCTGAAGTATGTTAGGCCAGTGGGGTTGGGAGGTTGGGGGTCAAAGGGTACAGATGGTCTTGGGCGGGGAGCTCTATGATGCTGGAGAGGTTGTTTATCTAAAATTGATTTTTGTTTCATTTTACTGTAAAATGACATCTTAACATTTGGTTAAAAAACAAAATAATGATAAAAACACAACTATTTTACAGTGTGGAACCATTAAAAGGTTTCTATATGAGTGGAATGTAACAGTCAACATTCTAACCATGGAAAAAAAACTGTGTCCTGGTGCTGGCTGAAAGGTTTCCATTGTTCTTCGGCAGGTATTGAGGCCGGTGTGCTGCATGTTGCAGCCTGTACAAACTTATTTTGATCTTATATCCTTGTTGGGATGAGGGCTTTACACCATGATTGTAAAAGCTACAAAACAAACGGCACTTGGCACTGAGGAGGCTTCCTTGTAAACTGCTGATGATCCACTTTCAGGAAAGAAGCTATTTTAGGTCAAGTTGATCCAACATGAACAAAAGACTGGATTACAGTTTTTCTGGTAACACTTCCTCATTGCTTTAGAACAGTTTAAACCATTAGATGGACTCCATGTGAATCCAAGGACGAAGAGAACATGTCAGACATATATATATATATATATATATATATATATATATATATATATATATATATATATATATATATATATATATATATATATATATATATATAGAAATAAAATACTTAGGGGTGTACGATTCAGAAAATGTCACGATTCAATATCAATTCAAAAGCAATTCTCTATTATAAAAAACAATTCACAGTATGTCAATTTTGTTACTTTTCCCGTGTGTGAGTGTATATATATATATATATATATATAATAGTACCCATATTATGCATGTGGATTTGTTTGCTATTTGTTATTTTAACATCCTGTTATGATGTGTGTGTACGTTGTGTGTGATGTCTGTAAGCTACTGGGACCTTGAATTTCCCCTTGGGGATCAATAAAGTATCTAGCTATCATGTGATTGCATGTGATGAATTGTTTTTTTGGAATTCTATGAACTGATTTTGAATCGGTAGAGCTTGAATCGCGATTCAAATACAAATAGATTTTTTTGCACACCCCTAATCATATATATATATATATATATATATATATATATATATATATATATATATATATATATATATATATATATATATATATATATATATATTCAGCGAGAGCTGTCATTTTAATGTCACATTGGCACGGAACAGGTGGGGAACGGCGACTGTAAAGACGCCTTAATGGTGTTGAAGTTCCCCCTGATGGATTCTGGGTTACTCCCCTTTTCACAGCTTCAGCGAGCCTGGGCCTCTGTACTGAAGCTAGAAGCTGCATGACGAGCCTCTGCGATCAAATTAAATCTGGCTCTGCTTCAAAGCGACAATGACCAGAGTTGCTGTCTTTGTCTTTGACGATTTGAGTGTCAGTTGGTCGAGATCTGTAGTGCTTAAATACATGATTGTTATTGTGTTTGTTTTGTGGCACTACTTCCTCGACCTGAGCCTTGTGACACCGCGCTGACTGCCACATTAATTTGTACCTGTCATAATATCACAGTTGGGTGAGGTCAGACTTGTGTCGTACAGGGAAGAAGAACAAAAGTACCACAGGAATTCATCTAGTTGATGGAATTTCCCTTAAACTGATATTTTTAATTCCTCTTTCATGTTTTATGTAAAGCACTTTGAATTGTCTTGTTGCTGAAATGTACAAATAAAGCTGCCTGGCCTTGCCTTGAACTCTCATGGGCAGAGACCTTCTAGCTGCACCCAGACTAAGATCCAAGTCCAGTAGGAGGGATGGGGGCCTTCAGTTACTGTGGTCCTGCTCTGTGGAACAACGGGCCTAATGACCTGAGGTCCGTCATAACTGTGTCTACATTCAATAGCAAATTCAAAACCTTTTTATTTTCTCAGGCATTTGTTTAGTGTGTGTGTGTGTGTATGGTCACACTTGTTTGTCTTGTTTTTTTCTTTTGTTGGGCATTTTGTTGGGCATTTTAGGCCTTTATTTGACAAGACAGCTTAGACATGCAACAAAGGGCCGCAGGTCGGAACCAAACCCAAGGTTGCTGCAATAAGGACCGAGCATCTGAATATGGGCGCACGCTCTACCAGGTGGGCTACCCAGGGGGCCCAGTCTTGTTTGTTTTTGTTGTGTATTCCTATTTCTAGTCATGCTTTGTTTTAATGTGTATGCTGTTTTTACATGTAATGAAAGTTGCTATACGTACAAATGAAATTGACATTTAATGAGATCAATGAATGAGTGCCACCCCAGATGAGTCGGGTACCTGTGATGGGAGCCTCAGGCCGCGGCTGCTCCTTCCTCCAGAGGGGAATGAAGACGGTGATGTCCCGCAGCCCTTTCTCCCAGAACCAGTTTACTGCCAGCTGGAGTCCCTGGCATGAAAACACCTTCTTGTCCCCATGGCTACAAAGACAAAGAAGCCACAGTTGACAATAAAACAAAAACAAAAAACAGCTTCTTCTTTTGTGTTTCCGTGCACACTATACGCACACAACTCTTCTCTTTTTTTTTTTTTCAGGAAGTAGACAGTGTCGCAAGGCAAGCTGAGTTCTCTAAAAGCACAGAGAACCGAAACTATTTCATGCTCCTACGTCTCAAGGTGTGATCGTAAAAGAGTCAATTTTACTGTAAATTATTGAACCTTGCAAAACAGTGGCATCATTCTGAAATGAAGAAAAGCACTTGTTGGTGTCATCCCATCTCCACCCTGATCCTAACTTATCAGAGCTTCTGATCAGGGAACATGTCCTCAAAGCTTTGTATGTGTGTGTGTATATATATATATGTATATGTGTATATATATATATGTGTGAGTGTGTATGTGTGTGTGTGTGTATGTGTGTGTTTTGCCTGGAAGGAGATGTTGGGTGCTAAAACACCAAACACCGTGTGTATTCTCGTTTATCTACATCCGTGGGGTTCAAAAACCAGGAGTCCAGTATACTTGTGGGGTCCTGACAGCTTTGTGGTGCCAAAATCTAGGACCCCAGAACTTTAAAGGGCTGATTGATGGTTAAGACTTGGTTTTAGGATTATGGTTAGAATTAGGTTAATGGTTAGGGTTAGTGTAAGGGTTAAGGTTAGGGTAAGTGGCTAGGAGTGCATTATGTCAATGACTGGTCCCCACAAAGATAGTGAGATGCACTGTGTGTGTTTGTGTGTGTGTCTGCCTGCGTATGTAAACGGGGATTCCCCTTCTCTCCGTCAGCAGGAAGTGGTGAGTGTACTTTGCATACAACAGGTTCAAATTATTAGAATTAAGAGGAAAGGTTTATGGGTTCTGAATAAATCTATCTGTCTTGCATAATGATACTTTGGCATTTCCTTGATCATTTTATTCTTGCAGCCTTCAGCTCTTTCCCCCATATCTATTCTACGCTGTCAGAGAGTTAATTCTGCAGCTGGTTCATTTGCAGACTTAAATGCCATTGCTTGTGGTCATATACTGTTGGTTATGGTGGTTGATGGGGGCAAACGCCCTGCAACTATAGAAAAACACATGCAAATAGACAAAACAACAAGCAAGGAAACAACTTCATTAATTTGACAGCACATGCGCTGTATTCAAGTGGAACAACTTGATTTTTGACCACACGGGCTGCATGTGTTGTGAAATTAATGAAGTTGTTTTCTTAATTTGCTTCTTGGTTTGTCTATTTGAGTGTGTTTTTTTTTAAGTTGCAGGGTGTTTGCCCCTGTCGGCCACCATATTTGGCTCAATCAAAGCAGCAGTAATTGATATGTCTTTTCTTGTCTTTTAATTTTTTGCCACTTGGAAGACAACACAACAAGCTGTAGACACTGACACATATGTTGTCAGCACATCCAGCAACACTAGCATTCATTAGGAGTCTTTGTGTCCACCTGATGGTTGTTAGTTCAATATTTTCTCTGCGTTGACTGTTGATCAGTCTCCACCAACTCTTGATGGAAATATCTGTGTCTTTAGCTGCTAAATGCTCCACTATGTTTGTGTATGGTCTCTAACTGTGTCTGTCTGTTGTTTGCTGCTTGCTGCCGAGCAGGGAATGTACAGTACAGCTTACTGCAGAGAGACTGAAACAGCTGAATAGCTGTAAAAAAAACAAAACAACGATCTAAAGAGACTGAATGTGTCATAGTGCGTAGAGGATGTGCAAATGGAGCTTGTCAGTATGAGTGCCATCTTTCACATTACAGCGAGTCATTTGATCTGTTCTTAATAAAAATACTGATGAGTACAGCTTAAAGCTCTCACTTTAAGCTCTTATGAACTATTTTACACTCTGATCCTCTTTCTCTAGAGTCATTAGTGACTTCAGCTGTCAGATAAAGGCAGTGGCGTTGAAATGGTCTTTACTTCTGACAGCAATAAAATAGTTATGGGCTCTGAAAAAGAAGTGAAAAAGATCTGTAACTTCTGTAATCATATAAAAACTCCAATCACTGCCTGAAATGCATTGAAGGGGGGAGGGGGGGGGATTTCACTCCTAATTGTTATTATAATTGCACAACTCTAGAAAATTCTCTTGTAGCTAGTTCAATTTTCTATAAACATGAAAATTAATAGCAGAATTGTACATGAATCTTTATGTTGCCAACTGTCCATGATAATGATGAAGATAATGATGTATATGCCGTATACACATAAGAAACGTGTATTGGATATAAAGACACATTTATTGCATGTATAAAAGTTTTTCTTTAAAACCTTCTGTGGATCAACGGAAAATTATATTGAATTGCATTATGGGAAATGTAGGAGTCGACAGTTTTGGAGGTTGAGCTATACTGGGGGCCTTTGAGACAGTATAGGGCTGGGTGATATAGAGAAAATCAAATATCACATTATTCTTGACCAAATACCTTGATGTCGATATTGTATGGTTGACTATTGGTGCTTTAAGAAAATGTTATTTACACAATGAGATTTTTGATAAATATTCTCCAGAAATGATGTAATGACTAAGTGGGTAAAGGTAAATAACAGAACAGAAGATCAGAAAAGGACATCACTTTACTGTAATGCAGCCTATAAAACCAGGAAAAGAACAACACTTATCATATTACCATATTACCATATTACCATGTTACAATATATCCAAAATCTAAGACAATATCTAGTCTTATATCACGATATCGATACAACATTGATATATTGCCCAGCCCTATGTCAGCATATCTCAACTTTTTCTTTTTCTCACCGGTCCCCCGACTTAATACTGAATCACTGCAGTGCCCCTTCAATAGCGGAATAAACCAGTGCTAGTCAACGGTGGGGGAGTGAAAAAGGGTACGCAGGGTCACAGCAGATCAGGTGTTAACTGTGAGGAACTCTGACACACAGGAAACAGAATCAAGAGTCTCTCTCCCACACAGCCTCTGACTGTCATGCCTGAGGCCGGACTACAGCCTTACCTGGGAACAAAGGTGTGATCGTAAACACTCACTTCATGTCCTTACTGGAATATGTGTTGTGAAAGCATTGCTCATTTTCTTTTTCCATTGTATATCCTCCTCCTACCTGCCGTGTTATTTGTTGGGAGTACATTTTGACTCAGAACTTCCTTGTTACTAATTTAGGTAACAAAGGTGGTAACCTTGAGATCATATAATGCAGGACTGTCACTCCAGTAGAGCGTTACACATATTGCAAGTCACGCTGGATAAGAGTATCATCTTGAACAGATTTAATCAGATGGGAAATTAACAATTATGTCACTCTGGCCTTCTTGAATGGAAAGGAAAAAAAAGAAAAAAAAAGACTGACTATAGGCACACATCACGTTTTCACTTCCCACACTTTTAAAGAGGAAGTGTGCTGCAATCAAATCTGTGATGTGAAAAAAGATTTGAAAGAAATAAAGACGCTGCTATACAAACAAAAATTAAACTTAACACTAAAATAGTGTAGTTCTTTTTTTTTTTTAAATCAAATATACCCATAAATTAACAATAAAGAAACTAAATGTCTTCTCTCACTATGTAAAAAAATAAATAAAATATTGCAAAGTGATATTGGTACTTTTACTTCTTTTAGCACTGCAACTGGGTATAAACATAGAGAAGCATTGTTAATGATAGAAGTTCTAACTCACCTCATGGCCACATTGCTTCCATCTATAACCACAGGTCTGAAGCCGGCGAGTGGCTCTCTGTCTGGTCCCGGTCTGGGTTGACTGGGACCAGGACTGCAGCCCCTGGACACCAGCTTGGGACTGTTTGGGCCACTTGTGTTGCTGCGAGTGTGGCAGGTCTTTATCAGCTCCTCCAGGATGTCATTGGTCTGGGCGTCGTGGCGGAGGCTCTCCAGCACTCTCAGGATGTCACTGTGAGAGTATCCCAGCTTAAGAAATCGCTCCACTTTGGCGTGCTGCTGGTCCATTATAAACGTGTGTTTCCTCTCTGGCTTCTCAGGGCTGTCTGGATGGGGAATCCTCTTCGCCTCCTTATTCTGGCTTGTCAGCGTCTCCACGGCAACACCCTGTGTTTTTAGAATGGTTGACAGGTGTCAAAAAAGGGGATGGAGGCACTGTAAACACAAGACGCACAGGGTTTTTTTGGGACCAGTTCGTTGAGGTTTGGCCCCTGCTGATAGAATCTGCTCTGGTAACCGCAACCTCATGACTACCAACGCAAGCACAACACTGGCTGACGTCAGGCTGGTGGAGAAAGCCCCCATCTCACACACACACACACACACACACACACACACACACACACACACACACACACACACACCCCAAAAGAGGAAGCTGAGGGTCAGACCGGGTCCTGGTCCAACTTTACCTCCAGTGTCATTGAAGTCAGTTTCCAAAAACAGACATGGAACTGATGTGAGTGTTAATACTGCGAGCCTGCAACCGCATTCCACACGCTTTTTTTTTTTATATTTCTCCTTTTGGACCCCCCCCCCCCAAACCATTACCACGGTAACGGTGACTCAGAAGGTGTGTCGAGTTTAAAAAAATAAATAAAGCCCTGAGCTTCCTCCTCATTTACAGATGAAACATACCCTGTATACTTCTTCCTTTGTACAAGCTGTTCTATCATCACTATGGATAATGCATTGATGAGCTTTTACTGCATTTGAAGTGTCAACTTGACATTTGAAGTATGAGGAAAAGTTTTTTTGTTTTTTTTAAATCTGAGACATCCTCCACTGTGCATGAGAGGCTTGGCTCTGCACAGGCTTGCTACAACCTGCACCGAACCACATCCTTTGCTGCCGAATTGGCATTCAGTTTATTAACAAAGCCCTGAGACTTAAGTTCTCCTCTGAAAACAACAAGATTATTTATCCATCTCTGAGGGATTTTTCCTCACAAACTCCAGCAAACTTTGCCCCTTTGCAACGCTGTGTACTCAAGTCAGCACAAAGTGTGACCCCGGCACAGTCTCTCTCTGTCTGGAATACAAGTCTGAACAAGACAACAAGAATTCCCATACAACACCAACAGAAGAGATACATTGTTACAGGACTCAAGTTGTCCAATTCTGTACTTACACATTAAACCAGTGGTGGAATCGGAGCCTTAGTCTCTCCTGCTTGTCGCTGTGTGTGAGCTGCTATCAGTCAGTCAGTGCTCTTATTACTCACAGGAGGAAGTGACTGCTCGCTGCTGAGAGAAAAAAAAGAACTCTGTAAATGTGTGATCACTACTTCCTCATCAGCAGTCAGGGCTGCATTGAGCCTGAGGGATTCATTTCTCTTCTCCCGTGTGTTGAGCTCTTCCTGTTGCGTATTGAAATAAATGCTGACTGGTTGTGACAAAGCATATTACACCCTAGGAAGCAAGCTGAGGTCAAACTATTTCATTCAGTCTGACATTTTGTTATAATTCCTATTTTAGTTCATGTTGTCACAGCCGGGGAAACAGCTGCTTGTGTCATCATACTTTTATTTATTTTTTTAGATTTAAAAGATTGAACATGAACATGCAGAGGAGCTGGTATAGCTGGATGTTGTTACTGTTAGGTCTAGTCTATATCCACAATCACTTCCGGGAATGCTCCGGTGCCGCAGGAAATTCCACCGGATTTCACTCTTTACGGCAAGAAATCCGTCACCTTTGTCTTCCCTTGTGTTGGCGTACTAACCTAACTAATAACGTAAGAAAAACTAGAACACCACACCCGATCTAGCTAGACCGGAAACAGAACAACAGGCACGCCGCACACACACCGTTTGGGCTTGCGAGCCGGCCAAAGAGTAGTTACGTTACGTTTTGAGTGGATGGCGAGCGCAAGTCGGGTTTTCACCCTTTTATTGATGGACAGTGTTACATTGTGTGAGAGATTCTTTCTTCCCAGTGAGAATGTGAAATTGAACACTACAGTAGGCTATATGCTAATGTTGTTTTCAATTAAAAACCATTTGCACAAAGCAAGCCGATCCACTGTTCCATGCTAAGATAAGAGCATTACAACGAGAAAAAATAATGGGACAAAAATACATCAAGGGACATTTAGAATAGATAAAAATGAGTTAACAATGACATTAATACGATTAATCTGCAATAAATATTTTAATCATTCGAATCAGTAAACCAGAACACGTTTTTCTCCCATCCCAGAATGCTTTGTGGACTACATAGCTACTACGCAGCGCTGTGGAGGATGTACGGGTACAGTAGCTGTCTGTCAGAAAGCAAACATAAGTGTATTTCCCAAAACGTCAAACTATTTCTTCAGTCTTGCCAAGATGGTCTAATTGCTGTTTTACACTAAAAACATGCATGCAGCTGATCCAATGTGTTTGGATATTCTTTACCAATGTGAGGTGGGGGCTATCTCCAGCTTCAGATAACATAAAAGCAACAGCAAATCCTAACATGTCAGCATTGATGTTGACGTTCACTAAACCACAAACTGCCACATTTGAATCTTCACAATCTGAAGTGTATGATATGTTGTTAAAAGTCCCATGGCATTAAAATGTCACTTCATGTTTTTTTTTAATATGCGTCCCCCCAGCCTGCCTATGGTCCCCCAGTGGCTAGAAAGGCTGATAGGTGTAAACCTAGCCCTGGGTATCCTGCTCTGCCTCTGAGAAAATTAAAGCTCAACTGGGCTGATCTGGAATCTTGCCCCTTATGATGTCATAAGGGGCAAGGTTACCTCCCCTTTCTCTGCTTTGCCTGCCCAGAGAATTTGGCCCACCCACCCAAAGTGGCAGTTAGTCAATGCCACACCCTCCACCTTGCCCCTCCCCCTTTCCTCCTCAAAAGCTACAGACTCAGAAATGGCACATACTAATGGCGTTTTTCCACTGATGGTAACAGCTCAACTCGCCTCGCCTCTACTCGACTCGACGCACTCTGCGTCCGTTTTCCATTGCAGATTGAGTAACGCCTCAGCGTGGCTGGTTACCATAGCTACGCAGCCGGTAACTGCCATGATGTAATTTTCAACGCGACTCACAACAGCACGTTGGAGGTGTTTGTTTTGATTCTCGGCCAGAAGAAAATTTGTTTCAAAAGAAGCTGAAGGAAGCAACAAAAATCACTGCTGAAAAAAAAAAAATGGAGTTTGGGAATTCCGACGGAGTTCAGATGTCGACGTGACTATTGTTTGCCGACACAAAAGGGTAAGTTAAGTTTGGTAACGTCTGGTAACGTTAGCTAACATTTGCATGTGTTCAGGGTCACAGTCAGTATTTACTATACGCTATTTAAAGTACATGAACTTTAGCAACCATGATTACACACCAACATATGTCTGCTGTGTACTGTGTGTGTTTCAGATCCTTCACGCTTTGCAAAATCGCCGCCGCAGACGTCTGTTTGGGCGTTCGATGTCCGACGGGTGAAATCTCTGGTTCTGACCTGCTGTGCTTTGTAAAATGTTTATGAAAGTCATGGAGAGGCTTATGAAAATGACTGGGATGCATCTGGGACAGCAGAGCCGGGGGGGACACTGTCACAGGGTGCAGAGGAAGAAGACCGGGATGTACGGGAGGGTTTGATGCGCTACTTGAATAGCTAAATAAAATCTTCTCTGTGATATATTGTCTTGTTGTTTTTAAAAGTAACAGTGTGCAATATTGGAAACGACACGCAAAATAATAGCCCTTGATATTGAATAGTGAAAATAGAAAAGTGAGAATAGTGCAGAGAGTAGATAATCTGTCGGTGTCTGGTTAAATGGCGCGGTTGTTCCGGACACACTCCGCACTCTTGTTTGCTAAAAACACAGTCAGAAGTGACGGTCCTCCGACCACCCAGCAGTCTGCAGGTTTCCACGTCACCTTTTGGTATCGCCTCAGCTCGCTTGGAACCTCGACTGAGGTAGTACTAAAAAAAGTACCTGGTAGCAGGTCCCAGGGACTTTTTTTGTAATGGAAAACCAAAAAAGGCGAGTCGAGTAGATACCATGCAGTGGAAAAACGCCATAAGGGAAGCTCATTGTGGGACTGGCTCTAGTGGCTGTAATTCTGCACCAAGGCTGAATTTTGGGGAAGAGACTTCAGATACAGTATTAGGAGACCACTAAGGTCTATATAAAAGAGACTTCAGAAACAGTATTAGGGGACCACTAAGGTCTATATAAAAGAGACTTCAGAAACAGTATTAGGGGACCACTAAGGTCTATATAAAAGAGACTTCAGAAACAGTATTAGGGGACCACTAAGGTCTATATAAAAGAGACATCAGAAACAGTATTAGGGGACCACTAAGGTCTATATAAAAGAGACTTCAGAAACAGTATTAGGGGACCACTAAGGTCTATATAAAAGAGACTTCAGATACAGTATTAGGGGACCACTAAGGTCTATATAAAAGAGACTTCAGATACAGTTTTAGGGGACAGCTAAGGTCTATATAAAAGAGACCTTAGCACCTGACTACAGCCCTGCAACTATGGGGGACATTGCATTTGTCAGGAGAATAAATGTTGCAAATATTACACAATAGTTCTATTAGCTCTAGTAGGTATGCAGCCACCGCCAAGGACAAAGGCTATCATTCTCTCTGCAGAGCAAGTGATTGGCTGTAATCTGCTGTCCTTCCAGGACCAGTACGACTCCAGGACCCTGAGGCGGGCAGGATTGTGGAAATACTGGAGTGGCTGCATTCCATCAGGACTAAAACCTCCTGCCACAACAACAGTTTCTTCCCGAAGGCCCGGGACCGCCAATGACAGACTGTTATCCCCATTAACGCACATCTTAGACTATATCTATCTATAATATTGTACCTGTTCCGCTTTCACCAATAAAATGTCAAATATTTTTGGTCTACCACTTTGGTCCAGATTTATATATCTCAACAATTGTCATAAAAGTTATGGTCCCGAGAGAATTCATTTAAGAACTATGTCAATCCAATAATAATATCTCACTGTTTTTTTATACTTTTAATGCAATTCCTTCCGTACTACCGTACAAAGCAGTACCATTATCATGTCCTTATTTTTTTATGGGATATGTACAGTAGTCCACCCAATCCTGATAATAGCACCCCTATACACTTCTAATCATACATCTATACATATATACGTAGACATATGCAATATATGCATACACTCCCAAACCTTTACATAAGAAACATTGGAGTTGATTTGTGTATAAAAAAAAAATCTTGTTGAATCAGAATTAAATGTTATACAAACATTCATAGTCCTAATAAATCAGCCTCAGCTGTACTTTGTGTTCAGTGTTAAATTAGCAAATGGTGCTAACAAAAACATGCTAACACCAGGGTGACCAGCAGCAGCGAAGGAAGTATTCAGATCCTTTACTTAAAGCTATATTGAGTAGTAACAAGTAACAAAGACGCAGAGGGGAAATGTATCTGAGTAAAAGTCAAAGTTTCCAGGAACATAAATAACAACATAAAGTACAGATACGTAACGATTCTACTTCAGTACAGTAACTAAGTATTTTTACTTTTTTACATTACAGCACTGCACAGGTCCCACCTGAACAAGCCCAGATTCACCACATAGGAAAGTCATGCTCATGGTGCAACAAATCATCCATCCTGATGTTCTGCTGTACATCTTTATGCAGTGTTCGAGGGAAATATGGTTCAAAGCAAATAAGAGCACCATTTCTCAGGAAGACAACCTGTCGCTGAAATGTTTTCCGGGGAAAGGTTTTGTATCCGGGCAGCCTTTTGTTTACTGAGTCCTGACCTTTTTACCAGCTTTTGTGTCCATATGTGCGACTGATTTAGTGCTATTAACTATATGTTACTAAAGCTTTCCCTACTGTTGATGCACAGGGCCACTGTTGGTCGTTTAGCTCGGGGTACTGCAAGGTTGTTCGAGGCAACATATCCAATACGAAGTTGTATTTCCCATCACACTTTCTCAACTTAAGCACTGGCTTTTGAGCAGTCAGACATGTGAACACTTTTAATTTTTAATATCTGTAGTACATCACACCATTTTATGTGATGTATTATTATTGTGATGGCTATAAACGCCAACTCCTTATGCCACTTATAGACTCTAAGCTAAATTTCAAGCTGGTTCCCTCATCACTCATCACCGGAGCATGCTCAAATTGTAGCCGCTCCCACCCCACCCCACCCCACCAAACTGACCAAAACAGCCCTCAACAACACCTGCTGCCTTACCACAGGATGCATAAAGAGAACGCCGGTTATGTGCCTCTACGCCCTAACTGATCTATGACTCCTGTGCAGTACAATTACACAATGCATGACTGAATGTATACCTTAACAATGTTGTAGGTATGTGTGCATCTTGGATCGGAATCTGGACTGACAGGAGTGTCTAACAGCTTGCAGGACAACCTACCACTCAGCTATAAGTACTTAATTTAACCTTCTTGCATTCCTTAACGGTGCTCTAAGCGATGTCACGCGTTTATTTTTAGCTAGTCTCGTTTTATTTGAAAATAATTTGAACGTCAACAAGAAGTAACGTCACCAAACATCATTAATAAGTGAGCAAAGCAGCAGAGAACAACGCTGACATGAGTAAACACGACGAGAGGGAAGTGTAGTTCAGTGAAACGAGTTCCACTCCTTCAGCCATAACACTTAAATTACTCTGAATCTTTACAGGTCAAATGTCAAAGGAAAGAACTAGCAAACACCACAGCATGTGATTCTGCTGAAGGTTGAAGGGGACGAGCAGCGTAGGCGGCTGGGGAAGTCTCTACTAGTGGTTCCACCTGGGGGAGTGAGGCTGTGGAACCCTTTTTTTCCACTCTGCTCAGCGCTGTCAACTTTCAGTTTTTATTCAGCTTTGCTCCGGAATACTTATTTCCACTTGTGCTCACCACACAGTCAACACCCCTCCACCCACAAAACAACTAGGTATTTTTGGGAAGTTCAAAACATTGTGTGGTGACTCTTTCTGAAAAATGACATTCATTCAAGGGACTGTGAATGTTTTTGGTTAGGTCTGCACAGTCAGAGATAACTCAGTAACACTTTAAAAAAAACATTGCTAATAAATGGTAAATTGACAGGTAATCTAACTTAAGTTCTAAGTTATTTTACTGATAACAAGGAAATTATGTTTACTAACTATAGGTTATGCTATAATTTATGTTAACAGTTGACTGGCACCCAGAACATGCTTTTTTTTATATTTTATGAGGATTTGTTAACAATTAGGAAATTGATTATAAGCTGTCAATTAACATTATGGTGAATATGATACCTTGTTACTAGTTAATAAGACTTTGTAAAACATCTTTAATGATTTAGATAGCTATTTTCAGTGTACAAAAAAGATGTGGCCAAATTAATGCAGTTCAATTTTATTTATAGTATCAAATCATAACAAGTTATCGCAAGACAATATACAGAGAGAGTGGGTCTAGACCACACTATCATTTACATAGACCCAACATTCTAGTAATTAATGTTGATGCTTTTACAAACCACTTATTAATCATTAACTTATTACAAGCATTGTAGAAACTATGTAATAGCCACCCAAATGTTTAAGGATAGCTTCTTAAATGGTTTACTAAATGTATAAAAACTTATTTTATATTACACTAATATACTAATACTAATGTCACAAATATTACTAATTAGTAAACACTATAAATCATCACTTCATTGTGTAACAGTAAAATAACTATTAACTAAAGTTTAATTAACTAAGTCTTATTTACTCATCATGGATACATTCTTACTGTCTAGTGCATAACATTTCTGCTTCAGTTTGAGATCAGTTGTAAGAGCACTTTGTTGTATTTTATCTTTTCATCCAACCTCGTTACATTCCTCTAACCGTTTTCTGTGAACTTGCAGCCAAACTCATTTAAGAGTTAAAAGCTCTATGAAGTGGGCGGAGGGAGACACCAGTGAATTCCCTCAGTGCTGTGGAGACACACTCCACCCAGCCATTTTCCATACCGACATATTATGAATCTAAAAACCCCACCTTAAGAAAGTCAAAGGTGAGGTATGAATCATACAGCATTTTGTTCTAAATTAGGCAGTGTGAAAGAGGAAGGTGCAGGCGATATAAATACCAGAAAGGGAAGTCCGTTTTGGAATTCAATAAATACTCTTATTTACTTCTGCAAAAGTAATAACATCACAGTGTAGAAATACTCTGTTCTACTCTGTTGAAAGTCCTGCTCCAAAAGTAAAAGTACTTCTTTTGCAGAATAAAGTATATTATCTTACTGTCGCAGCTGGTAAAAGGAGCTCATTTTAATACTTATAATACTGCTGTATAGCTTAATCCACAATATATAACTTTATTGTTGATTTATCAATATGTATATATATATATAAAGTAATTAGTGAGTAAATGTAATGAACAAATATAAGGCGGTAGAAAGTACAATATTCACCTGTGAGATATTTAGAAGAACCTCAAAAATATACGGACAGTAATTGTGTGGGAATAAATAATTCATGAAATCAAAAGACAACAGTCACATTTTGGAGAATTTTTTTTAATATAGATATAAAAAAGCATTTCTCAAATAATGTTTTTTCTTCAAGACAATGGGACCTGATCATCACTCAATCTGTTATCTCAAACTGAAGGTCAGGTGATATTAAAGACAGCAGTAGTTAGGACAGCTTGTGGACATGTAGGTGCGGTATAATTGATGCTGAATCCAGTGGAGCTCTCTGTGGCTCCACCCTCCAGATCAGGTGAACCCCCCTCCCCTCACCTGTACCTACTCCTCTCTTTGTCACTAGACTTCTTGGAGGAGCTGCTGTGGCTCCGGTCTTTGTGGCTGTGGCCTTTATCACGGCCCTCTTTCCCATATTTGAACTGGGACTTGCTGTGTTTGTGGTCCCTGTCTCTGGAGCGGGAACGTGAGCGAGACCGAGAGCGCTGGCGCCCCATCTTTCTGTCTTGCCGGCTATCCTCGCTCTCCTGGGAATGTCATAAAAGATGTGAGAGTGAGACAGACAGCGGTGGAAAGTAACTAAGTACATTTGCCCATGTACAAATGTGAGACACTTTCAATTTATGTCAGTATTGATACTTTCTACTCGTACTCTACTACATCTCAGAAGGCAAATATTGCAATTTTTATTCCACTACATTTGTCTGACAGCTTTAGTTACTTGCCAGCTGGGTTTTTCATTTCCTTCCTGTCCAGTAAAAAACATGTATCTCCACGTGTTGATGTCCAGTGTTTAATAAACTGAAGGATGAAATGTGTCTGTGTTGAGAAAGTTCTCCTACTTACGAAACTAAATGAAGTCTTTAAAATCCATCACAAAGCTGAAAACGGCTTTTTTTTTTCCTGACACGGTGAAAAGGTGACTTTTTAGAGACACATGGTTCTCTAAGACAGCGACGCTACAAACATATGATCTTATAGAATATGATGCATTGCTGAAGATCAAACTAACCAACAGTATATAAAGGAGGTAAAATGATCCCAACCTGCTTAAATGAAGGACTTACAACAGTAGAACATAGTACACCTTACGCGATAAATTCTTGTTTGAGGTATCTTTGCCCATTCTTCCTTCCAAAAGTCTTCCAGTTCTTTGAGATTTCTGGGCTGTTTGTCAGGCACTGCTCTTTTAAGGTTTATGCATAGATTTGCAATTATGCTGAGGTCAGGAGATTGTGAAGGCCATGGCAAAACCTTCAGTTTTTTTAAAATTTGCTGAAATTGTATTGAATCCATTTTTCCTTCTACTCGTGAAATGTTCCCTGTGCCTCTGGCTGCAATACAACCCCAAAGGATGATTGATCCCCCATGCTTAACAGTTGGCCAGAGGTTCTTTACATTAAATTCTGTGCCCTTTCTTCTCCAAACGTACCTTTGCTCATTCTGGCCAAAACGTTCTACTTTAACCTCATCGGTCCACAGAACTTGTTTCCACAATGCATCAGGCTTGGCTATATGTTCATTTGCAAACTTCAAACACTGATTTTTTGTGGTGAGGACGTATAAGAGGTTTTCTTCTGATGACTCTTCCATGAAGACCATGTTTATACGAGTATCTCTTTATAGTGGAATGGTGTACCACAACTCCAGTGTCTGCCAGGTCTTTCTGGATGGATCGTGCAGTCAAACATGGTTTTGGACTTGCTTTTCTCACAGTCCTGCAAGCTGTTCTGTCTGATATTTTTCTTGGTCTTCCAGATCTTGCTTTAACTTCCACTGTTCCTGATGACTGCCATTTCTTAATTACATTCCAAACGGAGGATATTGGCATCTGAAAACGCTTTGCTATCTTCTTATAGCCTCCTGCTTTGTGAGCGTCAACTATTTTCAGTTTCAGTTTTCCAGACAACTGCTTAGAAGAACCCATGGAGCTGATTGTTGGGGCGAGGTCAGATGAGTCTGGGCATTTAAAACCTTAAGATTGACATCTCCTGGTCTTTCCAGACGATGATTGAGAACAATCCATGACACTGTCAGGTCTCAGCTTTCCAAAGAGGGCGGTTCATGCTAGAAACTCTGCAGGGTGCCCAAACTTTTGCAGACAACATTTTTTTTTCTTTTATTTTGAAAGTGTAAATGATGGAAATAAAATCTAACTTTTTGTGACATATTATACAAATGTCTAATCTGTCATTTGATGCCTTTTGGAGATTTTTCCATCTTTTCTTGGCTTCTTTATGCACATTAATAAAAAAATGTTACCTGGGGTGTCAAAACTTTCGAACCCCACTGTATGTAGGCCAACATTCTAGTGTTATTACTTTACGCATGATTGAGTAGTACCATACCTGATTATGATTGCCCCACCCCTCCACTCCCTTGCTATTCAGCTTTCAGCAATGTTGCTTCGTACTCGAGTACACTAGCATCATCACAGTGGTATCCCTAGGACGTCAATGTTTTCAGAGGAATGCCCCTCAGCTAAAACAGATTTCCAACTGTTCTAAACGCTCCAGTTTCAACAGTTTTTTCTACTCTCGGCTCTTTCGCGTAAAACCTAGCCGGCCTTCTATGATTGGTTAAGTGTTGCTGTATTCTATTAGTGCCCACTGCTGTTAGATGCATGCCGACGCTAGAAAACTTTTAATTTTGGCGGCCATACTGTTCATTTCTCCCCAGTTTCAGGTCAAATTACTCCTGGAACACGTCTGGTTGTTTAGTATTTGGTTAAGAAGCCTTTATTGGTTAAAAGCCGACGGCCCCTCCTCCTTGGACAACACACCAAACAGACTCGCCAGACTGTCCGACGCCTGATTATCGTCATGCAATTAACATCTGATGTTGTGTAGAAAACCTGCTTCAATTCATGTAGAATTTTGTACAGACTGCTAAAGAGGAGAAAAGCTTAATGAAGGCTGTGCTACATTAACAACAAGTATGAGTAATGCATATCAGAATGCCCCTACCATGCTAGTGCTGAAGGAGTTGTGTAACTTGTGATGATTTACACAGTATACCACTTGTATTCCTAGATATATATTTACATCAGATTCCTTGTAGAATAAAAAGCACTGAAACGGCATGTAGCTAACTCTGCCCTCATAATATTACCAAGAAAGTAAAACACAGTATTAAAATACCATTGTGTTGGCTTGAAGATACCTTTTGCTTTTTGGACTTCCTGCTGTCCTCGTCATCCGAATGATGATGGTGCCTCTTCTCCTTGTGTTTCTTCTCAGAGTGTCGATGGCTCGTCGCCTCCTCTTCCTCCTCGATTAACAGGTCATACTTGGAACTTTTGGGAAAGTTATGGAAAGCTCCAGGATGTTGAGAAAGTCAGTGCTAAATTGTTTTGCCAAATCAAACCACCACAACAGAGGCTGTACAGTTCAATATAGCAGACATGTTGTGACATGAAGTGGAAAAACCGGAAAATGAATCCCAGCCTATTAACACACAAGGATACTCTTGTTTAGGCCTCGCTTGATCTTTGAGAGCCAGTTTGGATCGTTTGTCCACATCTTTCTCGTAGGCTTTGAAGTCATCTTTCGTATACTTCCCACCTAGGAGACAGACACAACTGTGATCTCTGCTGTGGACACGAGGACATAACATTGAATATAGTAACTAGGTTTAGATCTTTGTAACAGTAACCTGTTTCCCCTTCAGAACAAAAAGGAAAAATATTTCAAACATGCAGTACCAAGCAGTCCAGTTCAATTTGCTACATATTCAAGTATTTTTTTGTTTGCACTGTCAAACGTTATGGAGGGTACCAATAGAACTTTCTTTTGTTACACCTCAAGCACACTGATCCAATACTTAAAAAGGTGCAGCTAGAAACACAGCAGTCCACTAATGACAACTAAAAACAACAAGCTATATAAATGATTGACACAGCTTTCACCATCCAGTAATCCCACCTACATTTTAGAGAAATGTGTACGGTGGAAACGCAAAACAGATCTAATGTTTAGGTACCTTAGGGACAATTAATAGGGCTGTTTTTTTTTTTGGCAGTTTGCAGATTATCTGTATCAGCGTTTTATTTGCCTGATAACCGATAAAGGGAACAAATTAAAAAGTCTTCTACTTTGGCTCAGCTACAGCTCTGTGTCAGTCCCTCTGCTTCAGTTTCACCCACCACTGAGTCTGATTTAATGTCCCCCCCCACAACACTATCTGACTCTGTTACTGGGGATTATGTTTTTGAAGTTTTTTATTAAGTTTCTCATTTATTAAATAAGTGCTTAAAGCATTTAAACAACGCTTCGTGTTGGAGTTTGTAACTTAATATATACTTAAAATGTTCAATTTTCACTGTAAATGCATTTCGGTTCGAAATATCGGTTATTGGTAGGGGTGTGCAAAAACAAAAAATTGAATAAAGTTCCACCAATTCAAAACCGATTCATAGAATTCCAAAATCAATTCATATATTTTTTCTTCTTCGTTTTGTAATGCAAACTATCACATTGGGAAAGTAACTACATTTACATACTGTGAATTGTTTTTAAATTGACAATGTTTTTCGATTTTGAATCAGCCTTGAGCCTAAAGATCAATATCAAATCGTGAACTTTTCTGAATCGTGCACCCTTAGTTATCAGTTTAATTTACTACTACTACTACTACTACTACTACTACTACTACTACTATCGGCCGATCCCTACTAAAAAGTGTTGGAAACTCGGCTGAAGGCTTCAGTACCTTTGCCTTTCCATTTGATCTTTGAAACGGACTGGCTGAAGTCCACGTGAATGCGTCGATCATCAATGAGCACGTTGTCCATTTTAAAGTAGGCCTTTTCACAGTCTTCTTGCTGTGGAGACAAAGCATAAAAAAGCTAAGAGAGGAACTGTAATAGAAGTCAACGTCAGATAATGGAAACATGAAATTACTGAATAAAAAAGCAGTTACTCTGAATGGGTGGAAAAGTTGTTTGGGTGATAAATTCAATTGAAATATGATCTTCAGAAGGTAGTTATTTTTGTGAGAGCTCCAACTGACAATTATTTTATTAATGATTAATCTGCAGATTTTCTTCTCAAAACCTTGTGTTGATGCTTACATGTATACTGTATTCATGCTTTGTTTTAAAGTGTATGCTGTTGCACTTTGGGTTTACGTGTAATAAAAGGTGCTATATCATAACAGTTATGTCTACAAAAAAGTGAATTAGTATGTACCGTATAGTAATACAGTTTATATATATATATATATATATATATATATATATATATATATATATATATATATATATAAAAATAAATAAAATAACTAAAAAGGGTTTAAACTACGTTTTCCATGCTTGTTCAATGAACAATAAAACAATTAATGAACATGCACCTGTTGAACGGTTGAAAAGACAATAACAGCTTAAGGGTGGTAGGCAATTAGGTCACAGTTAAAAGAACCAACAGAAAAACACAGAAAGAAAGCTGCCCAGGGTACCTGCTAATTTGTGTGAACTTGCCTTAGGCATCGTGCATGAGGACAGCTGGTGAAGCCAAGGCAATACATTGCAATGTCCCTACAATAAAACACCGAAGACAGCGCTACAGGGAGACCGGAAGCACAGCTGATTGTCCTCGCAGTGGCAGACCACGTGTAACAACACCTGCATTGGATCGGTACATCTGACTATCACGCCTGCTGGACAGGTACAGGACGGCAAAAACAACCGCAAGAACTGGCCAGTTTGGTGCAGTACATAAAGAGGAGATGCACTGCAGTGCTTAATGCAGCTGGTGTCCACACCAGATACTGAGGGCTACTTTTGATTTTGACCCATCCCCTTTGTTCAGGGACACCGTATTCCATTTCTGTTAGTCACATGTCTGTGAAAATTGTTCAGTTTATGTCGTTAAATCTTTAAATGTTCATGCAAATATTTGCACGTTAAGTTTGCTTAAAGTATAAAAGCAGTTGAAAGTGACAGGATGTTTCTTTGCTGAGTATGTATGTATGTATGTATGTATGTATGTATATATATATATTTTTTGACATTAAGATAGAGGAGAGGCACTTTGCCGATGCGTGTGCCAAGTACCTTATGCAAGTAGCGAGACGGTGGGACATTGAACATAAAGTCAGAGCATATGCCGTGCGTTGCACATACCCTCCACCAAACCATCAGTTTCTCTTCACACTTTGTTTCAATTTATTTTTTGTATCAACCTGATTTAATCCCACCTAATAAAAGGGGAAGTTTTTGTGAGCCTTTATTATCCTACATGAGGTTAAACACAATTACTTATTACATTTAGCTGACCAATAAACTTGTACAATGTGTGTTGCTGTAATGCAAGAGGCCCATCGTTTTGTGTTAAGCTGCTTTAAAAAAGGGATGTTTAATTTAGTTGACACTACATTGTGTTAGTATGACCAAGTAATAATAATAATAATAATATTCAGGTCAATATGCCAATCTGTTGTTGCTTGATGGGCTTGAGTTTGCCATATTATTCTTTCATATTTTTTAACACACTGTATTTTTATCAATCATCTTTCCACATGAGGACATGCATACTGCAATGTGGAAAGACACCTGGCTGACACTTATCTTTCATATTCATAATGACTCATTTACAAGGACAATTTATTCCATTTTATAAAATGACTATGATGTTACTGGATGTCACTGTGAAAGATGTGTATAAGTCTGAGTGAAAACACATTTTATCTACAAAAAAAATGCCCAGCACCCCCTATTGGTTTAAATGTTCATTGCACTTCATCATGTCCAGCATCATCATTCATTAAACTACTGCTGCTTTGGCCCATTTTAGATGCCCTCTGCTTTGATGTACATTCCATGGTTAAAGCGGTTCAGAGGACTGAAGGGCAGAAGCACAGCCTCTCTGACCAAGTTCACAAGTTCAAACACTTTGATTCCACAATGGACAGCTAGGCAACAATGTACCAGGTTTGTGGTAAATATAGTATGGTATATTTATAACTTTCACATCTACAGGAGCCCATGTGATGAATATCAACAGGTCACAACAAGAACAAACAATGGCGTTTATGACTTCCATTATTCATATCCTTTTTGCGTTTCAATACGCCCCTACAGGACAAGATGACATATTGTACTTTAAGTATATGCATGGCCGTCTAGTCTAGTCAAGTTATACTCATCGTACATACTCTAGCAATTCAACAGTTTTGGAAATGCACTTACTCCATTTTTTAGAGCGTGAAATAAGGAGATCAAAATCAATCTAGTGGCATCATACAGTCGGCTAATACAGGTACAAGTCTCTGTAACCTGGCCAGCTGGGACAACAAAACTCAATAACTCAGTTTATAAGCATATTTCCCAAAATGTGTAACTGTTTCTTTAAACTGTAAGCACATACTTTGTAAACACAAGTGCACATTCACAGTTTACTTAGATATTGTAAATTACGTAGACAGATAAGATGCTCACCTTTTCAAACTCAATAAAAGCGTAACAGAGGGAATCTCCACTTTTCCAGTCTCTGATGATTTCACAGCTACACAAAGATGAGAAACATGAGAAAAAATGTATACACACGCACACATTTTCCACATTAGGGATGTCACAAGAACCGGTAAGTCGGTATTTTTACACTTACAACACACACACACACACACACACACACACACACACACACACACACACACACACACACACACACACACACACACACACACACACACACACACACACACACACACACACACACACACACACACACACACACACACACACACACACACACAC
Source organism: Percina caprodes (assembly GCA_013375575.1). Lineage (NCBI taxonomy): Eukaryota > Metazoa > Chordata > Actinopteri > Perciformes > Percidae > Percina > Percina caprodes. Next base: position 969,784 of record JABXJD010000161.1, on the reverse strand, counting down.
ACACACACACACACACACACACACACATTTTGACTTTGGTATAGTATTGTGTATTTTTGGTGGTATCGGTACCGACTGCTAGATCTTTGTTATCGTGACATCCCTATTCCACATGTACAAATCATTTCTACAAACTAGCAATGTGTTAAGCTTGAAAGTTAGCATCACCTTTTTATGGTGCCAAAGCGAGAAAATATGATTTCCAGGTCCTCGTCTGTGGTCACTGGGTTTAGTTTACACACAAACAGCACGTTCTCTGGAGGCCTCATATCTGCATCTGGGAGGTCACCCACCTGAATGACAGAAGAGTGTATAAATGTCCCAGACTGCATCTGTGGTATCTTTAGTTAAAGGCTGAGAGCAAATGTTGTTCTTCTTACCATCTCCAGCAGGATGGCCTGAGTTTTGGCTTCTTTCTCCTTCAACCTCTCCTCCAACTCCTCGGCTTCTTTTCCATCCGCATCGTCGATCACTTCATCCGCTCCAATTCGGCCGCTCTACACACACGTGGCAGAAACAGCTGGAGTTATTAGAAGTATATGTTTTTACATATAGTGTATACATTCTCTAATGTTTATTCTTGCAGATAAGGTTTGCTGGACATGGATCACTTGTTCGTCAAGTCTGTCTTTCGGATTATTAAGTCAAGAAAGTTTTGGCTTTACATTTTTGTCTAAAGGAAAACATGTAGGAACTTTCAGAGGTACAATGGCACTGCACTCACATCCAGCTGCTCTTTGGTGGGTTCAGGTGATCGATCGGGCACGGGCAAATCAGGAGGGTCATCAAAAGGGTCTTCTAGGATCACTGTGTGGTTTATTCTGCAGCAAAATGAAACTCATATCATGACGGTAACTGGCACATTTTGCCCTGAGTTTATACTTATACATAGGCACCTTACGTTCACCTTGGAACTGTAATGGTTTGTGTATTTGTTTCCAAAAGTCACAATACACGGGTCACTGTCTGGTTCACGCAGCCGCACGCAGAACTATGTAGACTGATGTAATGTGAACTACGTAGACTGATGTAATGTGAACTACGTAGACTGATGTAATGTGAACTGCGTAGACTGATGTAATGTGAACTGCGTAGACTGATATAATGTGGAGTGCGAGTTCTGCTGGAAACGTAACTTTTTCTGACCTTTTTGAATTTCGGCCCTGACAAATAATGCATGTTACAAAAATGAACAAAGAAAACTAACACTAAAACTAATAGAAACTAAAACTAAGCATTTTCAAAAGATAAAAACTAAACTAGCAAATCCTCTTTAAAAACTAATTAAAGCTAAACTGAATATAAAAACAAAAAGTCAAAACGAAATAAAAATTTAAACTAATGAAAAATGCAAAACTATCATAACCTTGGTACTGTTACACCTCTTGTTCACCTGATATCTTGAAATGGGACAAAGTCTTTGTCCACAAAGGCCTCATTGATTTTGGCCAAGATGTCCATGCCTTCCGTCACTTCCCCAAACACAGTATGGACTCCATTCAGGTAGTCCAAGTTTTCACCCATGGTAATAAGGAACTGAGGAAAAGAATAACAGATTATTTGCATCATCTGAGACATATCATGTCAGTATATCTACTTTTTAAAAGGTATAGCGATACATTTTCTAATGAGATATGGGATGAGACAATACTGCTTATTGCAATATAATTTGAGGTTACGCTACTCCCACTTTTTCTGTAAAGCCAGGGGTTTGCATCACTTCTCTAATGCATGCAACACCACCCCCACCCGCTTACAGGCCCTCCTGCAACATGAAGGGAGACACAGCTTCTGATTTTCCTACAGTTTTAATTGGCATTTGCACAGCTGAATATTTTGTTAAGCAGGAAACCTGTAATTGTACCAGTGTTTTTTGGATGTAACATTCCCTTCAGTTCTATGAGTTGTTCAGTACTAAGAGTAAGTAAGATGGCGCCTGAATGCGGGAGAGAGAAACACATCGGTTTGAATTATGTTTTTATTTTTTCTCTCACAATTGCTTACCACTGTCATGGTTGCAACTGAAATAATAGGCTGAAGCAACAAGAGTTTATGGAAAACACATGTGTAATTATGGTCAGATCTTGTGCCTGACTGATGGGGAAGTGATATTGATAAGCATTGTGATTTACGCATAACAGCATCTGCTTTTGTTGCCAGCTTTCCTTCCCGTTTTAGGAAGCAGCAACTGTGTTGCGTTGTGCCTGTAAAACTGTCTGTCTTCTTAATATTTATGTAGAATTATAGTTTGCTCTTCTTATGTAAAATATGCAGCTCTGGTAGATGTTTGCAATTGGTCATGCTGTGCAAACATCGCCTCTATTATGTGAAGGCTGGATTGGGAAACCAGGAAATTCCCTGGGTTGACTGAACTAGTCGTTAACCACCGTCCTGACACAGCTTATGCGAGACCGCAGTTGATAGGTTAGATGAAGCCGGGTAACTGAAATAAATCCAGGGCATGTTGATCTGGATTCGTAGTACAGGCCTCATTTACAAATTTATTTTGATCATAGTGGGTTTTAATAAAAGTGCTTGAAACATCTCACATGTGACTCTGACATCTAACCCGCTCTGTAGAAAACACAGAGATACATATTGTGTTTCGCCATTCAGACAAAAACATTTCTTTGGTCCGTATTGCCCAGCTCTAATATGACTTCTGCTAAAAAAGCAAGAACCCTCTACACAGCTTGTCCCACCAAAACTTACTACATTGGTAAGGCAAGTGTAATGTAAAATGTTATATTCTATAATTGACATGATGATATCTGTTTGAAACTATAGAATGGGGTTCTTCAACCAATTTATATAATAAAGTAGTAAGTTATTTGTAATTTAGATGATCAAGTGAAACCATCATTAAACCTAGTATCAGGTATCTTCTGCTCTGGAAGCTTTTTGCAACTTGCAGGCCAAAAGACAGTGTGATTGTACATCTTATTCACCTGAGAGCCATGCTGATCATTTCCATTGTTCACCATGGACACTGTCCCCTTCTTCCTGTGTTTGATACGTGGCGTTTTCTCAGCATCAAAAAAGCGGGCCTGGTCCCCATAGAGTTTGCTAAACACACACAAGAACATGTCTCACAGTGTTCAACTTGAGGTGTCAAAAAACAGTCAACAACCAAGGTTGATGAAGATGACTGACCTGTAGACAGATTCTCCACCGCGCCCTGTCCCAGTGGGATCCCCAGTCTGCACAATGAAGTCTCTCTGAAGAGGAGACAACCACAGTGTTATGGCATCTGTCCAACTTTAAAGATGGACAGATCAATTATGAGAGCCCAGAAGTAGCCCAGAGCAGTTGGGGGCTGGGTGCCTTGCTCAAGAGCACCTTGGCAGTGCCCAGGAGGTGAACTGGCACCTCTCCACCTCTTCAGAAGTACAGTGAATCCTCGTTTTTCACGGGGGTTACGTTCCAAAAAGAACCCGTGATAGGCGAAATCCGTAAAGTAGTAACCTTTATTTTACAATTTATTATACGATGAAATACTCCATAATACATTGAAACCAAAGCCTTTTTTATAGGCCCAAGCATTTAACAAATAAAAGTACTGTATAAACAAATTACGGAGATCAGCAATTTTTTAGGAGATTTTTCTACTAAAGCCCGCGGTGCAGGTGTGTTTTTTCGAGAGAAGAACATAGTTATCGGTAGTTGTTGTCGCTTTTTTTTTCTTCTGGGCAAAAAGATTATTATAAACAGAAGCAGAACACAATGCACAATGCAAATCCGTGAAGCAGCGAGACCGTGAAAGGTGAACCGCGATATAGCGAGGGTTCACTGTATTATGTCCCAAATGTAAGCAACAGCACGTACTGTATTAAGGGACGTCGCGAGAGTACTAAAAGTAAAAAGCAGCCTATCTGGTACTGACGTTATATCGCCCCCCTCAGGCAAGATCAAATGTTCAGCGGAGATTGATTCATAGCTCTGTTACATTTAGTGTACCCACCTGCACATTGTGGATGAGGCAGTAGTTGTAGTACTTTATCTTGCATAGTTTCAGAAAGTTGAGGCAAGCTGCAGAAGAAAAAAAAAGAGCACAGAGGTTAAACCAATATATACGACAGTCAAACACGACCCTACCGTTAATAACACAAGCGTTTATTTAGCGTAAATACATTAATGCCAAATGAGGCAGGGTGCTGGTTTATTCCAACTGTGTTACTACTGCCCGGTTAGATATTTGCTAATAGTGCTATTTATGCTAAATAAACAAATGAATAGGACGGGAGCAAGCTAACAGCCTCAGCTAGCACCCAATAATTCTATGCTTCAGCTGGTCAATAACTTAACGTTACTCAACTAGTCATTCAACAGTCGCTCATGGAATGAGCTTCTGTTTAGTGCAAACGGCCTAATTTTCTCACTTTTCGGCCTTTCTTCTGTAAACAAATCAATTACGACATCGCCCAACGTCGTTTCAAGGAGCACCGCCATGCTGCTGACGTTCCTGATCTCGCGAGAAGAGTGTTGGATTTCGGGAAATTCCGCGAGCGTGCGCAGTTGACATGTGTTGCTCAATGTTTTTGTTTTAGCCTAGCTGTCTTGCTGTTCCTGGCAGGTGAAGTGAATACAAAATGGAAATGTCAGGTCTGTTAGTTAATGTTATAGTTCTTCTCATTGCCTCGGTTACGTGCACAGAGTCGTCGCCTAGGCAACTGAATACGGTAACATGTCAGCAACATTACACATTGAGCCAACTGATGATGTAGATGTTAGCTTAGCGTTAGCCCAACGATCAGCCTGACTGGCAGACATTATTGTGTTGTTAACCTCACGTCTGTCTGTGCTTTCTTTTGTTTTTAATAATTGGTCTCCACAGGAAAACATCCTGATTAATGTGACGGCAGGGACACTGGCGGACACACAGCTGCAGGACTCCAACAACTTGCAGGTAACGTTAACGGTATACAGTAACTTTACGTTACCAAACAAAAGTAACGTTACAAAGGCGGGGCGACCAATCAGCCAAGCCTTACCGTTGTTGTTGATATTTCTTCTTTCAGATCAATTTAAACATATCGGTGGGCGAAGAGCAGGTGCTGGTCAATGATATCCCAGTAGAGCTATCAGGGGTCACCAGGTTCAACTGCCAAGCGCTTCTCTGTGAGTTTTCCCGAACCTAAGTACTAAACCATAATAACACGAACCAGAAGAAAGTACCAGTCGTATCCTGAATAAAATATATTATATAATTCTTGTTACAAAACGTCAAAATAAGACAGGTTGCTCTCTTCACTCTATATCATGACATCGTAAGGCCTTTGGAATTAAAATAGCCCAACATCATCACATACCCTTCATCATACCTAGCGATTGGCATTGGGGAACTTTCCATAAAATCATCTCTCATTGAAAATCAAACCAGCTATTAAGCTAACTGAAATAAAAGGGGTTTCCTATACTCATGAGCAGCACTGTATTACTGACATGTAACCCAGGTGATGTAGTAACAAAAGTACACATCCTATGAAGTAAACATCATCTTAAAACACATTTTCTATCGCTACACCCCCCTCCCCCCTTGTCATTTTTGGCATATCTAAACATCTAAACAATTAAACCAGTCATATGCCTTAAGACTTAAGATTATTTTCATTGTCGATTGATCTGTTGAATGTTTTCTCGATCAGTTGATTGGCGATTTGGTCTCTAAAATGTCATAAAATAAGACAGTTTACTGTGAGAGAGGTAGAGAAGATACCAGGAAGCTGGAATCAGAGAACTTGTATTTTTTTTTTCCATAAAAGATGACTCACACTTAATTGAAATAAATCTATTGTCAAAATAGTTGCCGATTAATTTAGTAGTTCACAACTAATCGAATGATTGATTCATCTTTGCAGCTCTACTCTCAACTCTCCAATGTATGTTTTTTTTCTTTTGTCTGCCCCACACATCTGTTTCAAACGAGATTTTTCAGTTATATCTGCAGCACTGCCACAATTTTTAAAAAAGGGTTTTTAAAATAATTGACCATTATCTAATAATTGTTATAGGCCTAAGCCTCGGTAGTGATCTTCTAGTTCAGTCTGTCAGTAATGGGTTTCTGTGGCCCCAAGAAACACCTCTCAACTAGGGCTGCAACTAATGATTAACTGCTTATAAAAGCAGCAACGAATGTCTTTTCTCGCTATAGTAACTGCTACCGCTACAGTATTCTAGCTAGAGCGCTATGTGTAGCGGTGCTAACGTTAGATAAAACAAAGCATCTTAAAAAGTCAACATTTCAAAATCAAAATTTCAGGCCTTACAAGTATAAAATTGTGTTTGGCATGTTAAATCAATTTATACAGGTGTTAATTTTCCTACATCTAGTCAGGACTTATATATACTATATATATATATATATCGATATATATATATATATATATATATATATATATATCGTATATATACGAGTGCTGGACTCTGAGACTAATATCTTTTCTTTTTTAATTCCGTGGTGTTGTGGTTCCCTTTTTTTTTTGTGATCAAATTTTTTTAATTTATTTTGCGAAAGTAAACAGCAACAAACTATTACAAACAAATACACAGAGACAGAGAATGCGTCCCATGCCAGAAAAATAAATAAAAATAAATAAAATAGCACATAGAGAGGAAAGATGGGAGGGAGGGAGACAGACAAAAACAACACATGCAGAAACAGACACACCCAAACACATACACAAACAGACAGATACAAGACAAGGAACCAAACATGGCTACAGCCCCGGACTTCACAGCCTCAGCAACGTTCACCCAAGTGTCCAGAGTCTTTCCCGGCGCTCCATTAATGCGCGCTGTGGAAAGCTCCATATTCACTACATCCAGGTACACTGGTCCATGCGTGGATAGACAGGGCGTGGGGTGGTTTCCAACGGGTTGCAGTCATCTTCTTTGCGTTGTGGTTCTTTCTTTTGCTAGTCCAAATATAATTCTTAAGACTACAAATGAGACCAACATGCAGCTGATATTGCAGCCAATCAGCTTTGGTGTTACTGCCTCGAGTCTCTTTCAGATTGTACCTACGGACATAAAACTTTTGTTTTGATTTTGTTCTTCAGCTATGAAGAAGTGCAAGTTTAGCGATGTTGAAACAACGGAATTTGGGGCCTGAGTTGATGTTGTGATAATGGTCTTACATTTCCTTCATTATGGTTTTTAAAAGGTCTTAAGACATCTTACATTTATTTGCCTTGGTGAAACCTGCAAAAACCTGTATAAGGAGTCTGAAAATATGGATGACTGTAAATTTGTATGCAAATGTATTTAATTTACATATTTTCAAATGTGTATTCAATTTCCAGTAGACGGCATCAATGGAAGCAGTGAGTTTGAATCTGGGGACTTGGTGTCCACTGTCACCCGGGTGATGGTGAGCCAGAACCGGCTGTACAGCGACTCAGAGGAGGTGGTGGCTCTGCAGGTGTTCAGTGAAGTAATAGAGATGGAGGGCAAACAGGTAAATATCTTGTGACCATGACAATTGGAGAGAATATACCAACAGAACCTTGTTTGTTCGTTTACCCTTTAAAACTTACAACCTTACCAATCATATAATGTATGATCGGAACTGATCAAATACATTAATAGGCTTTGACAAGAAAAAGTGGACTAGGTCCCTTTTGTAGTGAAAGGAAAAAGCTGGTAGCGTTGGTTCCAAAAAAAGCAGCAGCAAATGTCTTTTTCTTGCTATAGCAACAGCTACCGCTACAGTATCCTAGCTAGAGCGCTATGTGTAGTGGTGCTGACGTTAGATAAAACAAAGTGAGATCCCCGTATAGGGAGCACCCGGTCATATCTTATAACTCTCTGTGCTTAGACTCTATTTTTTTGTTGTTGTTATGGAAACGACAGGTCAGGCTACTCCGCTTGTCATTGGTCGGCTGTCAAAAAAAGCGCTTGATGTAGGGCGTTTTTTTTTATTCATTTATTGTTGTTTTAGAAAAGTTGAACTTTTTTCAACTTCAAAAAGACACTCCTAGCTGCAAAAAGAAAGTCCTCGCTAACGTTAAAAAAAATGTAATTTCTTATAATGTAAAACAGATGCTGGCAGCTTCAAAAGAGACACCAAGGGCCGTATCTTGCACCCGGCGCAGCGAGGCACAAAGCCGGACACAAGTGTCTTTGCTATTTTAAGACCGTCCAGCGTACACGTTGTTTAAATAACAAATGCACCTGCGCCCATGGGCGTGCTAAAAGGAGGTGTGTTCAAGTTAGAGCCCGACTGATGTATCAACGAGCTGATATTATCAGCCAATATTAGGCATTTCCCAAACCAATCGGTATCGGCATTGATAATGGCCAATTAAAAAAAAAAAAATGTATTCATCAAGGAATATTCATATTCATTGATGAACCATCATCAATGAATATTATTGACCAACAAAAACCTGGTCTCAAGTCAATAACACAGCATTTCATTGTTTTTTACAGCGCATTACTAAAATGCTCCCGGACTCATGATCAGCGCGAACCTATGCGCACACACAGGGACGCGCAGCCATACACAAACATGTAAAAGATTAAAAATAAAAATATTACAATGTGAAATCGTATTATTATATGATCTGCTCGTGTGCTTTCACTTCACACACAAGCAGATTCTTCTCTCGTTCCTGTTCCAGCAAATCCTCCATCATAACAGCAATGCGCCAACGTCCAAACACGCCTGGCATTTAAAGGGAACGGGAGAGGACACTCTGATTGGTTGATTGCATCTTAAGCCCAAAACACACCTATGATGGGTCGGTCCACAAAGTACAACCCTGTAATCTATGAGCACGGACCCTTTTTTCTGCCGTCAAACCAGCAAAAACAGATTTGGACACGCCCTAAACGCACATTCACCATGCGCTTAAATGGAGCCCCAAGTGTAACGATTGCCATACCCTGTGTAAAATGTGATTTGGAATAGCAGTATTTTGGGTTTGTATCATTTAGGTCCAGCAGCCTGACATGTGTGAGGTGAAAATACTGATGAGTCCAGATTTCCAGAAGCTGGCTCAGTTTACCAACATCTACCCCATCGGACACAGCGAGATCTTCAGGGTTCCCAGGGAGAACGATGTGGTGGTCACTGACCCACCAAATCCTAGAAAAGGTATGAAAACATCTGACCCTTCTTATTTTTTTATCATGCAGATACTTAAAGCAGTCCAGTTTAGGGCCTTTTCACACCTGATATCCAAACCAAGGGTCCTGACCAAGGCTTATTTCCAATTTCCACCGGTTGCGGAACGCCAGCGGAGTCATTAGGTTTCTATTGGAGTTGCAGTAACTCAGTCAGTAGGGGAGTTGGGTTGGGAACCGGAGGGTCTCTGGTTCAAGTCCCCATACGGACCAAAGTATGGTGGTGGACTGGTAGCTGGAGAAGTGCCAGTTCACCTCCTGGGCACTGCCAAGGTGCTCTTGAGCAAGAAACTGCTCAGGGCAGCCACACACACACACACACACACACACACACACACACACACACACACACACACACTCTGACATCTCTCCATTAGTGCATGTATAGGTACTGAGCATGTGTGTGTAATTCAGGGCTGTTTGTAATGTGTGTAATAACAACAGAGTGAAAACATTGTAATTTCCCCTTGCGGGATTAATAAAGTATACATTATTATTATTATTATTATTGTTATTTATTATTCTTAACTTTTTTTTTCTTTCTTTTTTTTTTAAATCAGACGAAGAACAGCTGATCTCCCAGACCACTAGCCAGTACCCCCTGAAGCACACAGAGACCACCCAGGAGGAGATCGCAGCGCCGGGAAAGCTCCCAGAAACTCCACTTCGTATGGACCCCGACCTGCTGTATGATGTCAGATACGATGATGAGTTTGAGGTCCGAGAGCCGAGCCAGCCGGATCAGATTCAGATGGAAACTCCGCCCAAAGAATTGTTATCGTCGTACTCTGTAAGCCCAGTCTCGTGCTAACCTAGTACTGCCTCAGAGGTGTCAGTGGTAGGTGTGGTTTTGTCTTGAAAACACTGAATGGAAAGTCTGTTTATTGCAAGGGATGTACGTTTACATGCACAGCAATAACCGTGGTCAAATGAATAACCGGGTTATGTGAGTTCTCCCCGTATACATGAGCAAGGAGCCACTATGGCCACGCTAAGACCCGCCCTTCAATAACCGCTCGATTGGCAGGTAGTACAACAGATGGACCGCAGGCTTTTTGCTGCCCGCCACTGATTCGGGAAATGCTGTTTTGTCGTATGTTGTCATAGCAACGACGGTGTTTTACAGCGCGCTGACGGAATAATGTCCGGTTCACAGTCAACTCCCTCGGAGTTGGGAGGGCAATTGAAGCGATCATAGTCCGGTTAAGGTGCATACATGCAGGGGTACTCCGGTTATTAGAACTCCAAATATAACCAGGGTAAGGTGTTTCCATGACGTTTGAGAAGTCGAGGTATGGCCCTAATCCGAATATAATTGTTTTATTTAAACTGCATGTGAATGCACTGATCTATCCTCGAGTACTGGCTGTTGGGGAGAAACTTAGGAGCAAACTTTGGGAAACTTTGATGACTTCTTCCTGAAAGTGTATTTAAACTCATGCATGTAAACAAAGATATCCAGGCGCTTTAAACACAGATGCTAGAGTCTAGTTCAGCCGCTCTCTCTTTCTCTCTCTCTGGGAAGTTTGCAAAAGTGTTGCAGGCCCTCTGGAGACAGTCCTGAGACAAAACATTCCTGTATCACACAGCTGTATACGTAGACTCCTTGAATCTGCCGAGAGAGGAACATAATTATACACAAACAGGTCTGGTTTTTAGAGACCAGCCAAATATTCTCGTCCCTTGACCTGTGACCTATGAATGACCTGATGTTGTCTAAGCTTTCCCTTTAGTCTCATCATAACTCATGGACATTCCACCACAATGGCTAGTAGTGATAGCCAATTGTAGCTTCGTGAACCGTTGTCTTTATTTTCTGAGCCCACTACATGGAGCTCCTGGTTTTAAGAGAAAGGCCTAAGGCGTTGCAATTCAGTGTATTCTCAACCCTTTGTTGACCAGAGCGTAATCAAGTGGGCTCAGAAAATAAAGACACTGGTTCACAAAGCTTTATTTGGCCATCACTACTGGCTAGGTGCTTCTCTGACTACGTTTACATGCACATAATATTCCGATTTTGCACTTACTTTGAAAAAGACAATATTATGACCAAGCTGCTTACACGGCTAATCAAAGACAATATTCCACTAATATTCCCGTTTACATGTAGCTTTTTCAACGTTTTCCAACAGTGGTGGACTTGTTGGACCGTGCAAACACAGCGTCCCTCTTTCATTCCTTCAAACAGCTTCTCAAAAAGGTTGGCGTAGCAATGTGTGCGCATATCCAAAAACTTGTTGATATCCAAGTCTTAGATGATGTTTTCTTATTGGGTCTGCAGCCTTGCAAACGGTTGGCTGGTCGGTTTATGTACAGAAACCATAGCAATGCACAGATCTGACCATAAGCCGTCAACAGGCAAGAGGCCGTAAACTGGCCGTAAAAACCCTGATTGAGACACATGTTCTGAATGCGCTGAATATATCAAGAATGCCTCTAAAACCGGAATAATACCAAAATATTCCACGTCTTAATCGGAAAATCCTATATTCAGAAAAAAGTATTGTTCGGAATATCCAACCGGAATATGCTGTTTACGTGACCTGTATCAACTTCGGAATATTGTGGGCGCACAGATAGCTCAGTTAGTAGAGCAGGCGCCCATATATAGAGGTTTATTCCTTGACCAAGCGGGCCCGGGTTTGACTCTGACCTGCGGTCCTTTGCTGCATGTCATTCCCGCTCTATCTCCCCTTTAACCTCTTCAGCTGTCCTGTCATTAAAGGCCAAAAATACCCAAAAAATAATCTATAAAAAACAAAAACATTTTGGAATAATAGTGGAATATTGGTGTGAATGTAAATGTAAAACTCTGCAAATGGGTCTTATAGACATCTGTCGTCTTAGTTTTCTAGCCTTCACCTGTGCACATCGCTCAGACACCCTTCTATAGTAGGGTTGCACAATATTGACAAAATGTGAATATTGTGGTATTGATATTAATTTTTATATTTTTAAATAAATGTAAAATTATAAAAAACGCATCAAAATAGATTCATAACAAATACAATACAAGGTAATACAATACTGTCATGTTGGACTGGTACAACATGGATAAATAAATAAATAAATAAATAAGAATCATGTCTACAGAACAAGACATGTTGTACTGGTTGGACAGTATAAAATAAATAAAGAGAACAGGACAGCTTTTCTTTCTCTTATCTGATTTGCTCCGTTTTGTCTCTATTTCTTCACTTACACCATCACTCTGTTGAAATATGCACACAGGTCACATGGTACGCTCCATAGGGTTTGTCACGCAGTGGCACCGTGCTCTAACGTGCAAGAGGCACGGTAACATGATCATTCTGGCGTATCAAGCGGGCTCTCAAACACAACTAAGCCACGGCCAACAGACGGGACGCAGCGCTCCACAAAATAAACTAAATATTGCACACTTATCGTGATACTTCCGATATAATATTGCGCAGCATGATATAGCGCTAACGATATTGAGTCGATACGTCATACACCCCTATTCTATAGCATGTAGTACTGGTAGAGCCTTGTACCAGCAGGAAAAGCTCATGTCTTCATGTCCATCCTCTCCGCAGGCCATGTGTCAGTGGGTGGAGGAGGTGAGGGAGCGTCTCAGGCGCTTCAGCTCCGAGTCGCTGCCTCTTTTCTTCCTGGTTATGTGGGTGGTGGTGATCGGCGTTGTCGGGTCAGCAGTCATCGTCAAGATCTTGGACTTGTTCTTCCCAACTTGTGAACACAAGTGAGTTTGTTTCACGCTGTTTACGATTGAACAAATGGCAATGGCAATTTTATTTATTTACACATTTACCCTAAGTGCTTTACTTTTTAACATTAATATGCAATCCCCCAGCCTGTCTATGGTCCCCCAATGGCTAGGAATGGCAATAGGTAGGCCCTGGGTATCCTGCCTTTAGAAAATGAAAGCTTAGATGGGCTAATCTGGAATCTTGCTCCTTATGAGGTCATAAGGGGCAAGATTACCTCCCCTTTCTCTGCTTTGCCCGCCCAGAGAATTTGGCCCACCCTCTAGTGGCTGTAATTCAGCACCAAGGCTGAATTTTGGGAAAGAGACTTCAGATACAGTATTAGGGGACAACTAAGGTCTATATAAAAGAGACTTCAGATACAGTATTAGGGGACCACTAAGGTCTATATAAAAGAGACTTCAGATACAGTATTAGGGGACCACTAAGGTCTATATAAAAGAGACTTCAGATACAGCATTAGGGGACCACTAAGGTCTATATAAAAGAGACTTCAGATACAGTATTAGGGGACCACTAAGGTCTATATAAAAGAGACTTCAGATACAGTATTAGGGGACCACTAAGGTCTATATAAAAGAGACTTCAGATACAGTATTAGGGGACCACTAAGGTCTATATAAAAGAGACTTCAGATACAGTATTAGGGGACCACTAAGGTCTATATAAAAGAGACTTCAGATACAGTATTAGGCACTAAGGCCCATATGAAAGCATCTGAAAAGCAGCATGTCATAGGACCTTTCAAAACAGCATAAACATTAGAACAAGGCAAACAGAAATAAGAATACAGTATAAGTATAACACAACAAGACAATTCATAAACTCAAACAAAATACAAATCCCCTTTTAAGATTTCATAAATCCATAATATCTACTTTACCATGTCTTTAGTGACCAGTGGCCTCCCTTACCTGATTATCTCTTTTCTTTTTCACAGACACATTTTTCACCTAAACCCTGTCACTCTAATTCCCGAGGATGAGAAGCACACCCTGCTGGAGAACATAGAAATCGAGGCAGAAGAAGAGGAAGAGAAAAAGCCTTGAATGAGGGCTGACTTAGCCAGCTCCTTTACTTTCAGTTTGTTCTTATTTGTCCTCCAACCTTGGTTACCCTGTTACATTTTCAGCATGGCCTGGTTATGTCGTTTGCTTATATTCAAAATTTGCGAAGCAGTAGGTCGTGTTTCACTTCAGTTGACCCAGCCACGCAGCAGGAGGTCATTTAATGTCGTCAAATTGACTTGGTCCACCTCAAATTTAGTGGCGTGATCGAAATGGGAAAGAAAGCAAGTGACTCATAGTGCTGAATCTCAACTTCCCCTGTTATGTCAGCTGTGAAGGTGGGTTAACCTGTGATTGGTCAGCTAGAGTTCACGAAAAGTCACTTTTATCCAGTCACAAATGACTGTACTTTCACAGTAACAAGTTACGGTTACACTTTACCCAAAGGGATCTACATAAGAGTGACATGACACTGTGATGAATGTGTCATACAAAGTATAAACAAGTCATAAACGTTTTTAGTAAATCTCGGTTTTGTCATGACAAATTATGGTTAGGGTTTAGGTGTCGTGACAGCGTCATGTGACGCTTATGTAGATACCTTCAAGCAAAGTGTTACCCAAGTTACTGGAAATTACATAATTGGGTACTTTTGCTTTACCCACGCCATGTCAGACAGACAGCCTGCATACTGTATATCCTGTTTGTTTAACCTGTAAGTGTAAAAAAGGATTATGTTCCAGGTGACTTCCTTCGAGGCTTACCATGAGGTTGCCAGGCATCCTTCAAAATCCTCCAGGAAGTCACTGCTTGATCCTTCCAGCCAACGTCGGGAAAGAAAGGAAATAAGCGTAGTTCCTAAACTGTCACACTACTCCTTTAAGCCAACATTTGCGAGACATCCTCAAAGTGCTGGGATAGTGCAGGATAAAGAGGACACAGAAGACAAGCAGATATGGCTATATACTGTAGGCCTAACTATTAAATATGAACAAACTGAACATTTGAGGGACTGCATCTAATGCTTTAGAGTCTTTATGTCCACTGTAGCAGCTCTTTACAGGTCACATGTTCTTCTCACACTGAAACAAAGGTTGTTTTTTTTTCTTCCAAATGATACCCCACTGCAAGAAAACTAAGGCAGCAAATGCACTAAAATGACTTGGTTCAGTATATGTTTAATGTATGTAATATGAGGCATCTCTGTCATCCTTTAAGTGATACATAATTATAATTAGAACTGAATTGTTGTTACAGATAGGTTGAAAGAAGTAAGGTAAATTGATGCACATTTAGTGAATACTGTCCCCCCCCCTCCCTTCTCTTTTGAACTCTGAATGTCACGAAAGAAAAAACACCTCCCTTTAAGGCCTGCTTTCCACTATTGGGGCTCATATATTGATATTGATTGTCTTCTTTCACAGTGCCTCTGTGACTCTTTCTGGGACCTTCTCAGTAAACAGGGGAGGGGGGTTGTGATTGATTTAGATCTTTAATCGTGTGTGCGTGCATGTGTTCCTGTCACTCATAATGGAGAATGTGAATTAGGTTGTTCTGATTGTCTGTGCACTCTAAACGTACGGTATAAGACAACTACTGCTGAGACTGATCTAATCTGATCTGCACCAAATGTTCATTGTGTAAATTATTGTCCAAGCTAAGAATCTGCACTTAATTTAGAATCATGGAGTTAAAAAAAACAAAATTGGATTTGACTGCATGGATGCTTATTTTATTTTTTTGGTGTGAATCGTTTTTTATGGGCACGAATGCCTTAGATAACAAACGCCACTATCACTCCCAATGTTTTCCACGAGGCTGTGTGCGACGGATCAAGCAGCTGGACACAAGGCCGGCTGTTGGCCAAAAAAGTGGGTTTAATTGATCAAGAAACAAGTTTTATGTTAAAATGTACTTGTTTTGGAACACCGGTGATTTTGTCTCCCTGCGGTTCAGTTAATCTGCAGAATGCATGAAGTACTGGGCAGAAGGTGCATGTGTAGCTAGTGAATGCAGTTTGCTGTTCTTTCAGCGAGTTATACATTAAAACAAGGAAACTGCATGATGACTTAAAACAGCTCAACCTGTGTCGGCTTCAGTCTCAAATTCCACATTGGCTAACTCAGTACTACAGTATTTGAGGCATGAATTCATATGTAAGACAACAAAAATGTAGTTTGATTTGCTCTTTGTTTAAATGGGGGTAGACCCATGTGTTACTATTTTGAGCCATTCGGTGCATAAATTACAGCTGGACTGTTTATTTGGGTCTAAACTCTGATTAATTAAATGCTTTCCTCATGACCGCCAAGCCTTTGTGTTGTGTGATTATTATGGTAGTGTAGGCTGAGAGAAATAAGAAAAAAAACACTAATCTGGAGTGAACACACCATTACTACAGTCCCATGCAGAGGTGCAAAGCAACATTACAATTACTGCAGTGCCCTGCTACACCATGAACTATTTCTAGTCGCATTTCCATTATTATGATTGTGACTGTGTTCATCACACCTTCAAGGTATTTGGCTCTTTTTTTTGGCTCTGTGCCCTTAAAAAATTGCTAAAGACTGACCAACCTGTGGCCCTTTGCTGCATGTCCCCCTCCCCCATCCCCTTTCAGGTCTCCATCTGTCCTGTCAAAAATAAAAGGCCAAAAATAATCTTAAAAAAAAAAACTTCCATGCAAGACAATGTTAATATCCATAATCATTGTTAACTTTTATTATCTCTCGTTAGTGTTATCTACAAAAATGTGAAAGAACCACATAGTTTTAAATACAATCAAGTGCTTTTAAAAACAGACAAAATAACAAAAATAACAGGAGTAACATTTGGCAGTTAGCTTAGTATCCCAGTCAGGTACAAAGCAGAATATTATGCCACAAGAAAAGTAGCAGTGAAATATCTCTGGAAGTTGACTCTTCTGTCAGTGGGTTGCAGGAAATGTGTCCTCACATTTTATCTCACAAGTCGACTCTAGTCACCTTTTCAGATTAAGACTTCTGCATAACATTACCATCATGTACAAGAGGAAGAGGTGGTGCACATATTTACCTGAAGTAAAATCTTACTCTTTAATAGCAATGGAATGACACAGACACACACAGGCAGTACTTAAACTCAGCATTACCCCCACAACGATAGTTACATGTTCAGATAAAAAGGACTCGGGTGGTGGTGGTTTTTAGCAGGACCCAAACTCTTCGATCCACTTTTCGTACTTCTCCAGGTCAGATTTAGACACAGATTTGGACACTTTCTTCAGAGAAGACTCAAAGTCCTCCATGGTGGTGGGCATGTGCATCTCGTCCCGGGAAATGTTGCGGATCTCCTCTGGTGTGAGGCCCTCAATCCTTCGCCTCATGGCCATCAGAGAGGCATCCCTGCAGCAGAACACAACCGTTTATTTGAAAACTTTCAGAGGCTTATTTATGTATGTATTTTAAATCACATCAATTACTCAAATTACCACAATAATCCTTTTAAGCACTTGCTTTAATTGTGCTCTTCTGCAATCTTAAGTGAATTTACTGTCTGCAAATACAGAAAATAAGAGAAGTAAGATTTTTTTTCATTCCACTCTTTTATATAGGTGAATTGGTGGCCTAAAAGTTAGAGATGCGAGCTTGAGACCGGAAGGTTGCTGGTTCAATCCCCAGACCAACAGTATAAAAGCAGCACTTGTCTCCCCCTAGACTTACCTGGATAACTAAAAGGTTAAAAAAAAAAAGCAAGTGGCGTAGAAAGCAACACACATGCCACTTGCTTTTCCTCCTTTGTGCTGCAGGGAATTAATTCCTCCAAAGATCCATCCAAAAAGGAAAAGAAATTCTCGCACACATCTGTCACCATTGCATCTGTTTATATGTTCGCCATGTTTTTAGGTCACAAGGATTTTAGTGTACTACTATATTTTCTTGCAGTGGCGGGACGTGTATCTGGCACCTGGGCCTTCAGACCTATCCTACAGTGAGAAATCCACCTTTGAAAGACCTCACCATGACACCAGGACATTATTGTGTGGAATAAAATGATTTAACACAAGGTTTGACAGGGTTTCAATACAGTATTGCAGAGACATGGCTATACTTTACATGGCTATCACTTTTAGGCAGTATGACAGGAAGCAGTAATCACATATAGTCCAAATTACTAAAGATACAGAAACAAGCCTACAACAATCGGTTACATTCGTACTGATGTAATGAGGCTGCTGCTTGGTGTCCCTAGGTGGCGTAGTGCCAGTCAGTTGTTTGTGTTCACTAGAGTGCCAACCTGTGAGGCACTCTTAAGACAACTGATGTTTGGTTTTATGTGTCGTCTGGACAAGGCAGAGAACTATATAATTGAAGCCCTAGTCAGTCCTCTGAAAAGCTGCTAAAGATACACTTCTAGATTAAGACGACATTGGTGCAATAGCCTGTATATCCCATAGGCAAATATGGAATTATTTTGTATGTTTGAATCTCCTTTTTATACTGTATGATGTGTAATATGCAGTTGAGGTAAGGAAATGGCACATGACTCCTGTTCTTTCAAAAAGCTACCGTATTTTTATTTTTTGTTTAATTTATTTTTTTAGAACCGGGAATTTTGTACTTGTAATGCGTCAATCGCAACCCCTATTTAGTTTGATGTATTGTATAAATGATCATACTCGGTGCATGTATTTGTCATTTTCAATAGAAACTACTATAAAGATCAACATTGGTGCAAAGGAAGGAGAACAGCGGAGAGGCTGACCTGCACACATTGGTAATGTCGGCTCCTGAGTAACCTTCCATCTGCTCTGAGATCTTGTCCAAGTCCACATCGCTGGCCACCTCCAGCTCCTTCAGGTTGATCCTGAGCAGCTCCACTCGGCCTTCCGCTGCAGACATAAATGCATTTGAATTTGTGAAACACATCATTAACTGAAATGATAAGGGCATATGTAGGGGTGGGCGATATGGACCAAAAATCACATCCTATATAAATAAATGGCAGATCTCTGAGAATTCTCCTTCAGCTGTTTTTAACAATAAAACAGTTTTTTTTTTTTATATTATTGTTTGTATTATTGTAACGTACCCTTTGAGGGACATGCACAGAATTTGTTTAGTATCTACAATTATATCGTAATTATCCTGATTACTTATTATTATTATTATTATTATTATTATTATTATTATAATATCAGATGGATTTACTCCTTGTTGTTTGTTCTTATGCTTTGGCAACACAGATGGATTTTTTGTCATGCCAATAAAGCAACATGAAATTGAGAGAGAGAGAGAGAAAGAGCGAGAGAGAGATTTACTTTGTAAATTGATTTATATAATTAATATACAGCCATCCATATATTGTGTTAATGTTCATAAAGCTGTTTATTGTGTTTTGTCCGAATATTTGAACAAATTATATGTTGATGCTTTGGCAACATCGTCTTTAAAACTTCAATGCCAATAGAGTCCCTTTGAACTTGAGAGAGAGAGGCTTGTATTATTATAGCAGATGTATTTACTCCTTGTTGTTTATATGTATGTTCGAGAGAGAGAGAGAGAGAGAGAGAGAGAGAGAGAGAGAGATGGACTGAAGTGTATGATACAAAAACTTTGATCATCATCATGAAGCCGATTGTTGTGGTGTATCAGTGAAGTGTCTGAACTACAGTGCAGACGGGACTCTCTACTTACAGAGTGAAGAGCTGACGCGTCCGGCACGGGTTGGATGCAAATTGGCAGGTCAGCG
Source organism: Percina caprodes (assembly GCA_013375575.1). Lineage (NCBI taxonomy): Eukaryota > Metazoa > Chordata > Actinopteri > Perciformes > Percidae > Percina > Percina caprodes. The sequence continues at coordinate 950,175 of JABXJD010000161.1, read as the reverse complement.
TTAAATACTTTGATAATTAAATAATGTTTTCCGCTGCTTCCGAAACAGTATATCGGAATATCGGCTTTTTAAATAACCAAATATTTGTATCGTATTGGCCTTAAAAATCCTTTATCGGTCGGGCTCTAGGTCACATTAGTCTGCATTTGATCACTTTCATTGAATTAAATTTTCCACGAGCCTTATGGTAGCTATACTCTCATGCAGCGAATAAAAGAGTGTACCTGAAGGCAGAGGGATGTAGATCCTCTTCTCCAGCCGTCTTCTCAGAGCCTCATCGATGTCCCATGGGAAGTTGGTGGCAGCCAACACCATCACCATCTTTGACGGATCATCGTTTTCCGATGCTCCACCAACACCTACACAAAACAGTCACATTAATTGAAAAATCCTAAGAATAGAATTAATTGGTTGTTTTTGCAGTTAAAACATAGTCTATCTAGAATGCTTGGAAATAGGCTATACTAGAGACAACTAATGCTAGCTTGTTGAAACCATTTTAGAGAGTGAATATAAGATAACTGTGGTCGTGTAATCGCCAGTGTACAAGAACATCTCATTAGGCATTGTACCGTCCATCTGCACCAGAAGCTCTGCCTTGACTCTCCGGCTGGCCTCGTGTTCCTCTGAAGTCCCTCTGCGGCTGCACATGGAGTCAATTTCGTCAATGAAGATCGTAGTGGGAGCGTAAAAACGTGCCTGAAAAAGACCACAATATATCATCAACATACAAGTATATTACACAAGTATCACTGTACGAACTCATTCAAATCAGGTCTGCACTATTTACTGTAAACTAATCATGATCTACTAGCCTGGATGCCAGCCGAACTTAGCCCCGCCCACAACATTTGAGGTCGGGAAGAACGTAAGAGACGTCTCTTGTTTCAACAGAGAAGTCAGCTGGTCAAGTCAGCTACAAACTATAGAAATTAAATCATCAATGATCGGTGATTCGGTTGGAACACACCCCATAATCCCAGCCCAATGGAGCAGCATCAGACTCCTATTCTGACTAGAATCTGAGTATGACCACCTCGGGCTAATGATCTGCATGTTCACATTCAAATTTAAAAAGGTGTATTAGGTCATTTTTGACCATTAAAAAGGCAGAAAGATTATAAAGTTATGGCTATGACATCACATTTTCTACCCAACTATGGTTTTATCCACAAACTCTGGAGAGAAAAATATCTAGAGCAATCAGCTTTCTAGATCCTTTGCTTTCTTCGCCAGCCACCTGTCTAAATCAGCTCTTTGCCGTTTCATGCTAAGCAGGCAGTGTACATTTGACTTCTCTCAGCTTGTTTGCTGCTTTGTGCCAGGAAGGTAAACCATATATGTGAGCGAGAAAACCAACCGTGAGCTAAAAGCAGAGAGTGGCCCTCTCACTTTTCATAATCATTTGATTAAATTCTGATATCAAAAATGTCAGGTGTGATACTGACGGTGATCAGGCAGCCTACTCAAATAAAATGCGTCCCATCCACACACTAACTGTAACTTGTTGCACCCTTTTCCCACCAAATTAAGCATGTTAGTGTTTTATTTATTTTTTGACGCAGGTAAACCCGCTAATTATTCTTTCCCATTTCCAGTAGATCCTCCCAGGTAATGCTTAAGCTTTTCGTTAACGGTAGAAGTGTTACAAATGTTACAGTGGGTTCACACACACACACACACGCACACACGCTTGGGCAGAGATGGGTGGAATTTGTGGTCGAGATGACAGAAGTAACCAACGGAGGCATCGGGTTTCATTGCATCGTGCCAGAAAAAGGCCGAAAATGACTGTGTCCATATTCTATACGAGTGGTATCTACCCGGACGGAGTGTCAAAAAAGGTTTTTGTGCCCCTTTTTGGTGCTATTTAAATGTCTGCCGTGTGTGTGTGTGTGTGTGTGTGTGCGCGCGCGCGCACACACACACACACACACTTATGTTGTGCTTTTTGGCGTTTTGCCCCTTTTATTTCCTTTATTGTGTTATATATCTTGTTTGATCATGTTATAGAAGAAGAAGCCCAAAGTCCACCCCCAAAGGGGAAAACAGAAAACATTGTTCACAACCTGCTCCAAACAGCTCTCCTAAAGAATAAAAAAAAAAATACACAACTGATCTCAACTTTAGGCAAAATTATCATAATTATCATATTGCACGGTTCTAATGAGGATGGACATTTACACAGCTCTATTGTAGTCCAAGCTTTACTTCAGAGACAAACTTTGTAACACACGTTTTAATGCTCTCCTAGCTGCTAGCGTGGCACACCCTCATACTCTGCTTCTGACTGGCTAGTAGTCCTTACCTAGTTACTGTCAAGGCATGCGCTCATACTCTGCTTCTGAATGGCTAGTAGTCCTTACCTAGTTACTGTCAGGGCACACGCTCGAGACTCTGCTTCTGAATGGCTAGAACAAAAAAAGAATTGTGATACCTTGTAGTACAGGGCTCCCATGATGTTTCCGAAATTTGGTATAACCCAAGTTTTGGTATAACCCAAGTTCTTTCACTAAAGAGTTTTACTGTGGAATCCAGTGTATATTTTTCCCAGACTTTGTTGACATTGTTCACACATCTGAAATCTTACCATTTCAAAGAGAAGTCGAACTAGCTTCTCAGACTCCCCTCTGTACTTGGAGGTGAGAGTGGATGAGGAGACGTTGAAGAATGTGGTCCTGCACTCGGTAGCAACTGCTTTAGCCAAGAGGGTTTTCCCCGTGCCTGGAGGTCCCACCATAAGCACTCCCTAAAAGTGAAGAAATTAGTTCTGAGCATTGATATACATGATATCCAGACGTGATATCCAGAGTTTGCTCGATGGTGTGTTTTGCCTCCAACGTCGCCTTCCAGGCAGATTACCTTACCCTTAACCCTAAACATAACCATTGTCGCGCTGCCTGGAAGAAGACGTTGGGGGCAAAAAACACCAAACACTGCGGAGTTTGTGTTTGTTTGTCCCCCTGGTGGCTGAAACGGGTACTTGTGTTGTTCCAAAAATAACTGGAATAATTACGTCTGGCATGACCAGATATTTTATAAATATTTTAAATAATACAAAACAACTAAATGGTGGTTGGTAAAACATCTGATTTCATATACTGCTTTAGTAAAAAAAAAAAAAAGAAAAGTGTAATCATTTCAGTGCTCTGGCTCTCACCTGAGGCTACTGTCGACGCATATGCAAGATGCAAAAAAACGACAATCACTGTTGCACTAGTCTGGACATCTTGCAGTGTCAACGTTGCAATAAAAGGTTTCCTAAATGCCATGTATATACATTTGCTGTCAGCTTACTAATTGATTGTGTTTTTTGTAGATTTTGACTTTTATGTTTGTTTTTGCTCCCCCCCCCCAAATGTCAAACGCCGCCTATGGTGATATATGTTCTTACAAAACAAATACATTTAAATCTCTTTACATACGCACCTTCCATGGTCTTCGTATGCCTTTGAAAAATGCTGGCATCCACATCGGCAAAACAACCGCTTCTTTCAGGAGTTTTTTTGCATCTTCCAAGTCTGCAATGTTGTCCCTAAGAAACAGATTAGATAGTGCTTACACCTGGTAGATCTCACTCTCTCACACACACACACACACACACACACACACACACACACACACACACACACACACACACACACACACACACACACACACACACACACACACACACACACACACACCTTATGATTCTTAAAAGGCCCCATGGCATGAAAATTTCACTTTGAGAAAATGAAAATTAGGATGGGCCGATCTGGAATATTGCTCTTTATGAGGTCATAAGGGGCAAGGTTACCTCCCCTTTCTCTACTTTGCCCACCCAGAGAATTCGGGAGACAGAGAGAGACAGCATGGCTTTCAAACAAGCAAAGTGGCAGTTGGTCAAGGCCACACCCCCAGCCTCCACCTTGCCACGTCCTAAGGAAAGCTCATTGTGGGACTGGCTCTAGTGGCTGTGATTCTGCACCAAGGCTGAATTTTGGTTAAGAGACTTCAGATACAGTATTAGGGGACCACTAAGGTCTATATATAAAAGAATCCGAAGAGTACCATGTCATGAGACCTTTAAATTTGTGTTTTGTCTTTCTTTTAGCCATACTGAGAAAAGGCAGTGAAATCAAAACAACTATCCAAACAGCAGTCCTTACTGGCAGAAATGTATGTTAGTTTGCCGGCCATCTTTAACAAAACTCCCTGGAAGAAGGGATGTTGTATCTCAATGCAACCTTTGTGATTAAACAAAGGATAAATAAACAAATAAAAAATGAGCTACAGTTGAGTAACTTCGCCAATGGCAGATGTCATTAGAACCAAAAAAAAAAAAAATCAACAGTTGCTAAATATTAGTTTTACTTCTTTTGGCTTAAGATATCATTAATACCATGAGTATAGTCTAATCAAACTTGGAGCTCAATTTCACAACCATATGACATTCATGCACTCGTCCAGTGTTTGTCTGTTTAGCTTTGCGTCTTTTCCCAAGATTGGTGTAAGGTAGCTTCATGTTAACTGGTTACAGAATGACAAAAGTTCTTAAAAAGGTGCTCTAAGCGATGTTGGGTGACGTTTGAAGTATTTTCAAACAAAAATCTGAGGCTAGCCCGCCCCTCCCTCCTCTAATCCTGTCCCCTCCACATTCCCTGGCCCCCACTCTTCTGCTGCGGCGAAGGCTCAACCAACTCCTTCTTGTCGATTATTGTCTGGAACACCGTTTGTTATGTTTTGTAGTGCAGGGTGGCGCAGTTTGTTAAAGTTTGTGGAGCCTGGGCTCTCTACAGAGACCTTGTTTTTTTTTTTTTTACAGTGTGTTCAGGGGACAGGCAGCTAGCAGATAGTGAGGAGATGTTTTTTACAGTGTGTTCAGGGGACAGGCAGCTAGCAGATAGTGAGGAGATGTTTTTTACAGTGTAACAAATGTAACGCGACATCGCTTAGAGCACCTTTAATTAGATTTTTTCCTAAAAGTACATAACCCAAAATTGCACCCACAATTCTGATGAACAGAAACGGATGAACACATACCATTTGACATTTGGATTCTCGGATATAATATCTCTCTCCAAAGCTTCCACGAGGTCTTTATCATATCCCGTCCCGTCAAACTTTTTCACTTCTTTCTCCTGGACATCTGCTTTGTTCTGGAAGGCAGACAAGTAAGGGTTAATTCCCAACGAGGTATCCATTGTTATTTGTCGGATGCTTCCGGCCTTCTCTGTTGTCCACTAATTCCCAATGATAGACACCTCTTAGGGCATTAATCAGCAAATACCATGGTCATATGCAATTTTAGACCATGAATTTATATTTAAATGCGTTTACAATCAAACAATAGGATGGACCTTAGATACGACTGACAGGCTTAGCAACGGGCGATATCTCCATTTCGCTCATCTCACAGAACCCTTCAGCTCAGACAGCTACAAGCCGGAAAACTAAGTCATGCTAGCAGGACAATAATAAGTGAATAACATTGTGTCCGGTTGACAATCAGAAAATATAATGTGACAGTATGTTTACTAACAAGATAAGCTAGCTGTCCAGCCATGTCATTGTCCCCAAAACAATATCTAAGACTTTCACGTGCAGATGATCCACCATGTGTACTGTCAACCGCAGGCTGAAGTAAACGTAAATGTAAATGTGCTGTATTTATATAGCGCTTTTCTAGTCTTAACGACTACTCAAAGCGCTTTTACATCATACAGGATCCATTCACCATTCACACACATTCATACACTGTGGCCGAGGCTGCCGTACAAGGTGCCACCTGCTCATCAGATAAACATGCACACACATTCAAACTCCGATGCGCAGCATCGGGGGCAACTTGGGGTTCAGTGTCTTGCCCAAGGACGCTTCAACACTGCAGGGCCAGGGATTGAACCACAACCTTCCAAGTGGCAGGCAACCGCTCTACCTCTGAGCCACAGCTGCCCCAGTAGTGAGTAGTGAGCTGAACAGGGAACGGGATGAGAGACGAACGCTGTGAAACAAAGTGAGTTCAGAGGGGCAGCATAACTTATAGTGTGTTCCATTTGTACTCTGTATTGAAATTTTTTCCGAGGTCAAAGTCGGAAATGCACGCCACAGTTCGGACAACCTCGCAGTACCCCAAAGTCAAAAATCCAACATGGATGCCCTGTGCATCAGCAGCAGTAAAAGCTGTGGTAACATGCAGTTATTAGGAATTCGGTCTTACTTGTGTCTCACCAAATCACAAGTACACACAATACTGTCCAACTTATATCTGTGGACATGTTGTTACGCAACACACTGGGTCTGGTTTCATCCAGAAAAAGAAAAAACTGGATTTCCAGGCTTGGAATGGCTATAGGTACATAAACAAGCAGCATGTGGACACTGTTCTGAATATATGCCATGCAGTATTATGAAGGAGAAGTCGGTGTGCTAAAACCACCAACATGTTCACCTTATCATCCTTGGCTTTGCCAGCAACCTCCTTCAGCTCTTTTGACTCCTTCTTTTCTTTGCCCTTGGATGGTTTGCTCCGGTCCCCATTGGCCCCGCGAGACAAGTGCCTCTGCTGGGCCCTCACGCTCAGCCTGTTGTTGGGAGGTTTGCTGTCTTTATAGGGGTTAGCAGGCCGCCTGACAGGACAGGGTGAATGTCTGTTCAAAAACAGAAGATGAAGCCATTAGCAAAAACCCATCAGCCTTCCAAGTCATGCATTTCATCATTCCAAAAAACTACATGACTCATGATAACAGGGCAGTAAATAGTGATGTGATCAGATTTGGACTGGACTAAGACAAAAAAACACCAACAAGACCATGGCAATAACACACATACTGTACGAGACACTACATTACGTGAAAAGGCTCATCAAGTGTATTTATGCAATCAGACTTTGAAAGTGAAAAAATAAAAAACTTACACTTTACTTGAAGTTTTCTACATGACAATACTGCCGGGCAATTTGCATCGGTACTAAAAAAATATTGTGATCTGAGACTAGATATTGTCTTAAATTTTATGAATATCATAATAGCATAATATGCCATAAGTGTTTTTTCCTGGTTTAAAAGGCTCCATTACAGTAAAGTAATGTAATTTTCTGATCTTACCAGACTGTTGTAACTATTCTATTATTTTCCTTTACCCATTTAGTCATTATATCCACATTACTGATGAACATTCATCAAAAATCATTATCGAGGCATTTGGTCAAAAATATTGTGATTTTGATTTTCTCCATATTGCCCAGTCTTACATTACACTGTCATGAACGTGTCGTAAATTATAAACAAGTTATGAATGGTTATGACATAACGCTTTTTTAGTAAACGTCATTTGGTTTTGTCATGGCAAGTTATGGTTATTGTTAGGGTTAAAGTTAAGGTTTTTGCGTCATGACTGCGTAGAAAACGTTAAGTGTTACCAAAAGAACAAAGAGGCAAGTTGAGGTTTACAGGCCACCTTTTTAGAGGGCAAAGCAGGAACAAAACAGGCTCACAACTGGGACTCAAATGTACTAATCTCAATCATATGACTACATCAGGGCTATTGTTCATAGACCGACAGCTTATACAGCTCCGGTCACAAATCTTTACGCTGCAAAGGCGAACGGTGGAGTAGATCTACAGTAATCACATTGGTATCACAGTGAACAAATAACACTTATGTCAGGATCAGACTACACGATTGTTCTGTCTTTCACGACAGTCACTATGTCAGACACATTATCAAAAATTCTTGCTGTGTCTTGGACAGAAGAGTGGCAACACTACAAGTACGACACCAACCAGCCCCCAGACCGATTATTGTGTGCTGTGGTGAAGATCACGCGTAGGGTCATAGGTCGACCCTTTTTGGTGGAGTGGCAGTCTCTCAAAAACTCCGGAAACTGCTACGGTAGTGGCGAGCCCACTAGCGTGCAATGCTGGGAAGCGTGGCGATCAATCCTGTTAAAAAATCCAATGTAAGCACTGTGTGTATCTTTCCTCCACCAGACAGCAGCAGTAGCGTTTCTGCTTCTTTTCACCATGTTTACGTATGTTCACCAGAGGCAGAGAGCGTTCTCTCGTCCTAGTAGTCAATGTCAAGGAACACATCGTAGAACACGTCACACCAGGTGGAAAAAGACAAAAATGTCGGACATTAGATTGCTGATCTTTGATGATATCACACTACAAGAGGTGAAGACACATGTTTGTTGGTCCAGACCCTTATTATTGGTCACGACTTCGAATGTTTGTCTGCGACGTGTCTGTCTGTCAAAGTCGGGCTGAATTTGTGGAGTCTGATCCTGGCATTAAAGGCCAAGTCTATCTGTGCTGTTTTCCGGGTTTATTCAAATGTAAACGCCCACTCAGTCTTAGCAAAAAGCAGTGACGTGGGCTACCACAGTAAAGCTAATCAATAAGGTTATGAATAATGTGAATGCTAGCACTAGCTGAATGTTAGCTTTGCTAAGTTTGGAAATAATGGCACAGAAGTTAAGCAAACATACGGCTGTGGAAGACACATTAGGCTGCGGTAGACCAGCAGCTCCTGTGTTCTGCAAGGTGAAATAGCTGTTTTTGTCAAAGGAGTCTGGTGGCTTTGGAAAGAGCAATATAATGGCTTCACTTCCCCATCAGAAAGAGCTGTCTGACAGCAAAGTAAATCTGTGAAAATATCCAAAAAAACAGTGTAAACTTGAACAGAGTTTTTTTTTTTTTTTTTTTTAGGTTATCCTTTTTTTCCTAAGGGGCTAAAATGAGTTTAGCCGCTGTCCCCGTCAACTGCAGTATATAGTTTTGTTGTATTAAGTCACCAGCTTCCTTTGACAAAAACAGTCATTTCACCTCAAATTGCTACTGCTGCCTCAATTGGTTAAGTCTGTGTGTGTTCTTGTGTGACTTTTGGATCTGACCTAACGTGGCGTCTGCAGCGGTACATTACTTAGCTTCCTGTCTGCTTCTCCAAACTGAGGCTGTGCCGGCCGCCATCTAAGTGCTGTACTGAAGCAATGTCATCATACAGAAATCTAGGTCAGGTCATGAGGTAAAAAGTTTTTGAAGGGCTTGGAAAAAAACAGCATTTTGATGCAAAAACATACTTTGACCAAAATCTGATTCTTTGGATTTGAACACATAAAAAGGAACACTCCTGGGAGCCTACAGAATGATATAAAAACCTCAAAAGAAACAATTGGACTGGCCCTTGACTTAAGCAAAGAATGAGAAAGCAGAACATAAAAAAAAATAAAAAATGTAAGTGAATAACTAACTGCAATACCTCTGTTCCACATGCACAGGCCTTATTTCACAGTCGTCATGGTTACTGGGTTTAGCAGGCGTCGTGTCCAGCTGAAAGTTCTCCAGAGTCGACATTATGTCCTGCAGTTGATGATTCTCATCACTGATTTCTTGCCACAACTAAGAAACAAATTTTTATTTTTATTTTATTTTTTTTAATCAGACTCTTTCTTTTTTGTTACTATCTGTCAAGTTTTGTCTGCTATGTTTTAAATGCCATATTTACCTGCTGCCATCTCTGCTGAACACTGCTGTCCCGCACAGTGTACACATAATTTTTGATTTGATCTAGTAACCCTTGATAGAGAACACTGGCCGAGCTGTAGTTTCCCAGCAGGGCGTATTCACGGGCCAGCTTCACATTCTCGTTGATTCCTCTTAGACTCATGGTGCTGGGGAAACATAGACAGCAAGGTCATGCACAAAGGATTATTGCAGATATCTCGTTAACAGGGGTATAATATTATTGGAAAATATATTTTTTTTTGGGGGCATTTTTTTTTTTTTCAATCACCCATTATAAATGCTGATACCGATAGTCTGGTCAATATATCAGTCAGGCTCTAGTTTTTAGGCACGGACCATATTGCCTCTAAAATATTGATTATTGAAAAATGCCTCATCATTCATTACCCAATTTCAATACCTAACGAGTAAATCTCATCAACGCCAGCGAGCCAATAAGCACGCCGCATGCTTCTAGCAAGATCTAATAATGTTTGCGATTGGCTGTCTAATGTTCTATGTCGATTAGAAAACTCTACGTTACACAGTGACGGCTTGGGTAGTAGGAGCTGACAAATTTTTTGTTTAATAAAATTTTAAAAATCTAAAAAAGTATGGTTTAAGGAGGTGCCGTGCCACACAAAACCGTTTTTACTTGCATTTTTGGAAATATGTTAGGTCCACATGTATTTGTGTTATGTCGTGAATGTGAATAAGTGGAGAAATCAGGTCAATTACAACAGCTGGTCAGTCTGACATCATGTTGCCTGAGCTCATTACTATTCATGAGCTCGCCCAGTTGTGCTGGGTAAAGGATGCTGATTGCCAGACTCTCATTGGCAAGCTTTTAGCCAATCAGAGTCAAGCAGCTTAGCTCGTTGACTATTAATGAGAACTGGCACAAATGGAGCTGAGTCTTCCTGCAAGCTTTCTATACCACGCTAGAATGGCTTGAAACAAGGTAACCAAGTTACAGAGTCCATGGTAGAACTTCAGACACTACCACAAAGTTGTGAAATACATGTGGCAGGGCACCTTTAAGAACTGGTATCAAAGTCACGGTATTGGTACAGGTATGAATATTTTTGAACGTTACCCTGCCCTACAGATGATGCAACAGGAAATCAACTTGGGGCCATTTAGTATGTGTTTACAACTGTGAAATGGTCCAACTCAGAAACAATCTGATAGGCCTAAAGCCCATTACAAGCCGCCTACACATGATCAGTGTTGATTTTGACAGATTTTGTTTCAAAAGAAGCAAATAAAAGGTTTTTTCCACATTATTATGCGTCCCCCCCCCCCCAGCCTGCCTATGGCCCCCCAGTGGCTAGAAATGGCGATAGGTGTAAACCAAGCCCTGGGTATTCTGCTCTGCCTTTGAGAAAATGAAAGCTCTGATCTGGAATCTTGCTCCTTATGAGGTCATAAGGGGCAAGGTTACCTCCCCTTTCTCTGCTTTGCCTGCCCAGAGAATTTGGCCCACCCATGAGATAGAGACATCATGGCTTTCAAACGAGCAAAGTGGCAGTTGGTCGCCAATTTTGAACGCTGATTAAATAAACATCTAAATTATTAACAAAACTCTTTAATTACCCTCTTTGGTCCCCATACGGATCAAAGTATGGTGGTGGATAGGTATCTGGAAAGGTGCCAGTTCACCTCCTGGGTACTGCCAAGGTGCTCTTGAGCAAGGCACCGAACCCCAAACTGCTTGGGACGCCTTTCTATGGGCAGCCCCCCCACTCTGACATCTCTCCATTTAGTGCATGTATAGGTACTGAGCATGTGTGTGTAATTCAGGCCTGTGTGTAATAACAACAGAGGGAAAACATTGTAATTTCCCCTTGCTGGATTAATAAAGTATACATTGTTATTATTATTATTAGTAGTAGTAGTAGTAGTATTGTTGTTGCCCTGCTCAGCTCATCCAGCCGAAGAAAGACAGACCAAAATTTTCTGTGTTATTTAGACAGTATTTCACTATATATTTAAAGTTTTGAGGCATTTTCCACATTCAGTGACATGTACACTGACAGGGTGGCCATTGTTCCATAGATTAGCACGGAGCCTCGCCCAAACGTGACACAGAAGTTTCAGATATGTGACATAACATAATAGTTTCTGAAAAAAATAACTTACAACGACTTACTTAACACGGTAATGTGTTACGTGTTGGCGTCACTAGCCTACCAACATCCTTCACTTTGAATTTCAAGCCGGGTGGTTGGTGGCCAAAGTTTAAAAGCACTGCTAGGGTCTCTTTACAAAACTCGACGTGTTCTTTTGAATCGACGTGATTAATATGAGCCAGACTAATTAGGATAAGAACTGTCCTGGTGTTAAACATACAGTCTATGGTTTGTACTCAACTTTTTAGATGAACAGGCGCAGAGCCCTCGCAGACAGTAGTTGTTGACGTTATGTTAAGTTCCGTTATGGCAGTTCAAAGAGAAGCAACTTCGAGAAGACAACCAGCCGAAAAACCACTCAACGAAATGTGGACACGTTTGTAGCTCACTTTACATCAAGGAAGTCAGCGCCAGCAGCAATGGATGTATATGATGATCAGAGGCAGCACGTCCGATGCCTCTGTCACTCCCCAATGTGAGTCGTGCGCAGATTTGAGCTGCGCATGCTCAGATGGAAACGGTTTACGATATAACGTGTCATCCCCGATGAGAGTGGAGTCAGACCGGTCGAGTGCAGATGTTAGTTGCGCATGCTCAGATTTAAACGTTTACGACATAACTGTCATAATGAAATTTGAAAAGTCCGTGAAATAATAAACTGTTCTCATTACAAACAATAACAGAAGATGGGAATCATTTCAAAAGCGTTTTAGCTATCTATGGTTGATTGATTGCTAACGTTAGCTCAAAACACCATTCAACTGACAACCGTGTTGTGTTTGATTGCTAACTTGTAGCCAGCAGTGAACCTACACTCCATTTTTACTGTATTAACATTACAGAAGTCTCTGGTTAGCAAATTGTATGCTACTTGTCGCAAAGTGACGCAAAATCTGCCCTAGACTTTGGCGAGTGACACCATCCTTGTTAAAAGAAAACCAAGTAGACTAACATTAAAAGTTTTAACATCCACCCATGCACTTCAAAATAAAAGCAAGGAGGCTAACATTGACTTTCAAGATTGTAGAACAAATATAAAAAGTATTTTTGCAAAAGTCTTTTGGCAATATGGCCGTTCTGAGCATGGATGTATGGTTTGGAGGATAACTCAGCCAGCCCAAGCCAGTGTGTTGCAGGTAGATGGCAAAACAATAGAGAGACTGGAAGAGTAGGCCGCCTAGGCCTACCTTGGTTCAATCATTGATCACAAGCTGTTGTTGACAACAACAAAAAACACCTGTACTTTCTTCAGAAGCTACAACGACTGCAACAAGTCTATACTCCAGTCATTTTACAACTGTTTCATTCATTTCACCCTCCCCTTCAGCATACTGGGATGGTTTGGTTCCCTCAGTGAAGTTAACAAATGTCCCCTCAACAGAATCAATAAAGATGAGTGGGCAGATCACTGGACAACCCCAGACCACTCCGGTCCCTGCCCCTGAGATCCAAACAAGCTATGTCCACCTTCATGCAGACATCCATCAGACTGGTGAACAAACAGAAGGAAATTATAAGCTGTAGGCAACCACAATATTGTTCTAGGGGCATTTTCAAGTTGATAATAGCTTCTGGACTACAGTAGGGTTGCAGTACGCATGGCCCCCAGAGACTCTCTCACATTTCACACAAAAAATAAATACTAGGGGTCTTACCATAGACAGTTAAAGTAATTGGAATTAAAATAGCCCCACATCTTCACATACCCTTCACCATACATAGAGATCGGCATGGTTTTATTTCAGTTAGACTAATAGCTGGTTTGATTTGCATTGGGAGATGATTTTATGGAAAGTATCCCATGCCAATCTCTATGTATGGTGAAGGGTATGTGATGATGGGATATTTTAATTCCAAAGGCCAAGGGAACTTTATCAGGATGCATAGTATCCTGATCCATGAAATAACTGGCCTTTAAAAATAAAAATATGCCTGCCTCTATGGGACTTTAACATAGGGGTGTACTTGCCCTCTGTATTTTAAGGAAGAACACTTATTTATTTACAATACATTATTCATTCACAAAGAAAATTGGTGTCCTTAAAAGGTTGGATTTTTCCTTTTTTTTAATTAAGGCATTAAGATCAATTTCCAAAAGATGATTTTATTATTCCTCTTTTTAGTCATCTTAAGCATTATGAGCACAACTGTATGCATATCCCAGTAAATTTGAATAGAATTGGCACTACCATGATAAAAGACCTTTACCTGTGAACTGGAGTAAACCTGACAATTCAGAGGTGGGACTTGAGAAAACATCTGACCAATAAGGAAAGGTTTCATTTGAGGAACCACCCTCAACTTCTTTGGGATCAAATTGGGACGTGGTGATGATTTCGGGACTGGTCTCATGTGACTCCATCAGGGAGAAGCATGAATCAAGTCCGCTGTCAGCAGCAGTGTCATCATGTTTTGGGTCATATTGTCTTTGTCTTATCATCTTCATGATGCTGTTTCATTAAACCTTTTCTTAATTCTCAATTGGACCCTCAGCCTCTCTTCGTCCTCATCAAATCAAAGAACACGTGATAGTTAGATTTTTCTTACAGAACCTATTAAAACAGATAGCTACACCAACGGATTTATTGGTTCTGTGACTAAACATTATTGTATACATTTTTTACATCTGTGTCGGAAGAATGAGTTTCTCAAGTAAAATGCATTGTGTTTTACGCCGTTGCAAAATAGAAATAAAGCGTTCCTTTTGACTAAGTTTTTAAGACCCCTCACGAGCAGAACACGCATCACGTCAACGCTGCCAACGCTGGCAGTCGGAGAAACAACGTACTCAAGGAGGTGGTTCCTGATAATCCCGGGTAGATGATAATAGCGCGTCACGCAGATCTCGTCCAATGAGCGAGCTACGTGTCGCATCACGTTGAGGCATGACTATAACGCTAAGGGTTCACAGGTCAGGGGTTGCCAACGAAAGAGGAAGATGGCGACAGGCAGAGTGAACTCACTGTAGGCAACGCTGATGAAACAGGTTTAGCAGGCAGATAATACTGAAGAGTAAACGCATGTCTTGCACATTCTGACCACTGTCATCACGACTTCACTCACAAGGAATTCGGACACTAATGGCGCTGCTGTACAGCTTGTTATGGCGGCTCTTGCTGGTTCTGGTCCACATCAACAGAGCGCTCGTCTCCTGGTTTCGTGTCCGGTTTCGGAGCTGGAAGGGTCGGCTGTGGGAGCGGGCGGTTGCTGCTCTGCTGCTGCCGGTAGCCCTGGCTGGGTTCCCGGACCATCAGAAGAAGTTAATTCAGAACCCTAACGGTAACGCTAACCCAGTAACTGAAAACCGCACCGCTGGTCGTCGGTCCCGGTGGCTGTCTGACGGCAGATCTCTGGAGAAACTGCCGGTCCACATCGGCCTATTGGTAGCGGAAGAAGAGCCCAGCTATACGGACATAGCAAACCTAGTGGTCTGGTGTATGGCTGTTGGTATATCATATGTCAGCGTCTATGATAATCAAGGTAAACACCTTAACCTTTACTATCCGACTCTTTTCGGGGTCTCTGCTGGTTATACCATAACGTTATTTAATTGAACATTCTACAATATCTTAACTGTCGTTAACTAAATCAATGTTAACGTTAATCTCTCGATCTCTATTCCCCAAATTCAAAACCCATGCATTTGTGGACTGTTCTGGTGTTTTTATGTGAATTTGGCTCTCTTGACAGTGTAAATATGCAAAAGTGTGATTTACTGTGATTTAACGAGGTCCCATGTCACTGGACAAACTACAGTAATGTCTAGAAGAATACGCAATAGTTATCTTATGTCATCATTTTAATGATGTATCTTAACGCAACCGACAGTAATTTATTCCCCCCCCCCCGGTCTTATTTCAATCTTGTCATATGACTGGAGAGGTTATATTGGTTAGTTCCACATTATGCGCCTTAGTTTTAAAGTGAAGCAGGGACTAGACTCATGTTGAAGTCTCTGAGGGGAAAAAAAAAACAGAAATTTTTTTTATTAGGCCTAACCTGTTGAAAATCTAAGGCCTACTTATTATTTGAGTCAACCTTATCTTCCATGGATCTTCCAGTGTGACTTATTCTGGCCTCTTCTAGTGGCTCATATCAGATCTAAGGCCATGATCCCAGGGAGACTGTTCGCAAACCGTGCTATAAACTGGGATCCATTAGCTGCGCTCAAACAGAATAAAAATTCCCCAAGAAGCCTCTCCATCATAATGAAGTGATTCATCCCATTAGAAACTTTATCCTGCTTCAAAATCCAGAGTTTTTAGCCTGACTAAATAATGCAAATATTTAATGTAAACCCCTGCTTTTTTGAATGATGCCGACATCGAACAGTGGCTGGTGGTCGGCAAGGATACATGAAATTACTTTACTGGTTGTCACTGAGTGTTGCCTAAGGATACCACTTCCACCTGCTGTTAAACAGTGTGCCGGTGGAACACAAGCAGCGTGTCACAGGTCGGTGTAGTGAGCGGCCAGTGTCGCCAGGACCCAGTTTTTCGGATCACCAATTGGATCAAATCTTTGAAATGGGGTTTTCAAAAACAGGATTCCAAACTAAGATCAGACCATGTAATCCGATCTTACATTTGATCTGGATCAAACCTGCCCTTTGGGTTTTTCAAAACTTAGAACTCGGTTTGGGATCTATTTGATTTAAAAAAACAAAAAACATGACTATCCTGGTCCCATTAGAAGGGTGGATTCAGTTGTGATTTTTTTTTTTTTTTTAATTGCACTGGGTAAAGAACAATACTTGCTTACCCAACTGCAGCAGAAAACAGTGCAGAGGGAGATACATCTCCTAAAGGCAGAGATGGTATGGGCTGATATCTGTTAGGGATGATCCGATACCAATTCTGATACCTGAACTAAGTATAGATGAGATATGATATGATTTCTATCTTTGTTGTCAGTCTGGCTCAGGTTAAACTCTTTGTGAAACAAACAAACACAAACAATGAATGCCACAGAATTTTCTTTTACTACCCAGTTTGACAGTCACTTATAACAAAAAAAGAACATAAAAAAACTACTTTAACGTAGATTTTCTTTAGGGCTTTATTACGTGGTATCGGATCGGTGCTTGAACTCCAGTACTTACCAATACTAGCGTTTTTGGGCAGCATCGGAGGCAATACTGGTATCAGTATCAGAAAATCTCTAGTATCTGTCTTGTAGGGCTGGGCAATATATGGATGTATCGATATCGCCATATTAGACTAGATATCGTCTTAGATATTGGATATATCGTAATATGATAATATGGTAAGTGTTGTCTTTACCTGGTTTTACAGGCTGCATTACAGTAAAGTGATGTCATTTTCTGATCTTACCAGACTGTTCTAGCTGTTGTTATTTACCTTTACCCACTAAGTCATTACATAATTTCTGGAGAATTTTTATCAAAAATCTCATTGTGTAAATAACATTTTCTTAAAGCACCAATAGTCAACCATACAGTATCGTCCCAATATCGACATTGAGGTATTTGGTCAAGAATATCATGATATCAGCCAGCCCTACTGTCTTGTAAATTATTTTGGACTACTGGATAGTATTGTTTTTGATTTGGTATTCAACATTATGACAAAATAAGGAAAAGGTTTCTGTTTATTGCAGTGTTTCTGTTTCTTAAAATATAAACAAACTATGGCTATGTGTGGCCACCGGTAGGTATTTAGCCTGTCTGTTGTTCTTTGCTAAGCCAGTAGGCTACACTGTTGGTTCCATTCAAGGCTCTGGTTAACAGGATTTGGTAATCCTGAAATATGGTATTTGGATCACAGTGATCCAATCCACTGTTCCTTTAAAAAAACTGGCATAAATGTACGATGGATCAGGTACTGGAGACAGAGCACCTGATCATTTGATTTAGCACTTAACATACTTTTCTTGGGACTTTTACTTTGTTTCACTTACTTTGTTATATTGTTTCATTATGAAGCACAGAAAAATTGAACCACAGAGTAGAGCTGGGCAATATATCGATATTATATTGATATTGTGATATGAGACTAGATACCGTGTTAGATTTTGAATATCGTATAATGACATTTTCCTGGTTTTAAAGGTTGCATAGCAGTAAAATGTCATTTTCTGAACTTACCAGACTGTTGTAACTGTTCTATTATTTGCCTTTAGTCATTATATCCACATTACTGATGATTATTTATCTAAAATCTCATTGTGTAAATATTTTGTGAAAGCACCAATAGACGTTGCTGTATTGATATCGAGGTATTTGGTTAAAATATCGTGATATTTGATTTTCCCCATCTCGCCCAGCCCTACCACAGAGTCAGAGCTGCAGTGTTTCATCCTCCTCTTGTAGCCTCCTTTCTCTTCCAGCATCTTCGTGAAATAATAAATAAAAAATTGTTTTTGTATTATTTTATTCTGGATTGTACTCATCACCCTCATCGGTATCTTCACTCAGGTATTTTTCGGAAGAATAACTCCCGTCTGATGGAGGAGATCGTACGGCAGCAGCAGGACTTGCTGGGTGCAGACGGCTCCAAATACGACGTGGAGTTCCTTAGCAATGGCAGTGATAAACACCAGCACCACGGTGAGGACGGTTTTAGTCAGTATGCTACATACACATACACAAGTAGAATAGGGTCACAGTCGTCTTTCTTCACTAAACTGATTTATTAATTATCATGTAAACGAGAAACCTGGTTTCCCTAATCTGGACACCGATAGCAAAGGGAGTTTATTTACTGAGTTTTTTCTGCCACACAACATCATTTTGTCACTGATTTATATGTTTAACAGCAGTAACGACATTAATGCATGTTGATTTAGTCTTAGTCAGCTTTTTTGGACATTGGTGCAGTCTTGTCTTTGTCATGAGAAAAAAGAAAACAACACATTTAGTCTCGTCTCGTCTGACGAAATTAACACTAATTTGCAGCCAGGATGGCTGCACCCTTAACGACAAACTCAACTGAACTGCTAACCATACAGTTTTGGGAGAGAGGGTTTTATCTGGTGCAAGTTTTTGCCTTTTCTTTTTCAAAGACAGCACATGTAATGTTCCAAATTCAAGAAGTGGTCGTATCACTAAGTCGGTCACATAAAAACAAAATTGCAAAATAGACAGACAGTTACAGTAGTATCATTAGTCTCATTGTCTTTTGTTTGCAATTCATTTAGTTCAATAAAATAATGTTGTTTGTAAAAGAAAATAGTTTCACCAAATAATTTGGTGTGTGTGTGTGTGTGTGTGTGTGTGTGTGTGTGTGTGTGTGTGTGTGTGTGTGTGTGTGTGTGTGTGTGTGTGTGTGTGTGTGTGTGTGTGTGTGTGTGTGTGTGTGTGTGTGTGTGTGTGTGTGTTTTTTCCTTTCTTCTTTCTTTCAGTGCTGTCCTGCAGGCCCACATTGAAGGTGTTGTCTCCAGAGGACGGGAAGCAGAGCATTGTCCAGGCAGCGCAGCAGCTCTGTCGCTCGGTGGAGAACAAAGAGAGGAGCTCCAAAGACATCAGCGTCTCCATGCTGGACACAATGCTCAGAGGTACCAGTTAATGACTGTGTGTGTTAAAGTTCCTAAGACATTTGCTAGATAAAATGGTCTGGTGGTCACATCTCTCTTCCAACGAATGGGGCGGCACGGTGGCTCAGTGGTTCGCACGGCTGCCTCACAGCAAGTAGGCACTGCAGTGTTCGATCCCCGCTCCGGTCCAGGCCTTTCTGTGTGGAGTTAGCATGTTCGCCCCATGATTGCGTGGGTTTTCTCTGGGTGCTCCAGTTTCCCTCCCAACATAAAGAAAAACAAACATACATTGTAGGTAACCAGGACTACAGTTGAAAATTAGTCAACTAGCAAACACTGGCACATCTACAGAGATGTTAACGTGCATTGTCCTAATATACGACTGGTTTTCTATGACTCTGCAACACTCACTAGTAAATTATTTGCCAAAAAATATCATTTATGAGGTTAGTGATGTTGGACTGCTATTATTTTTATAACACACCTATATGTGCAAGCAAATAAAAATTCAAAAGACAGTTAAGAAAGATGAGATCTGACGCATAGTTTCAGTGTTAAAACTGATAAAATAATTGCTCTCTGTGGTTCTACGTGGCCTGTGCTAATAATTTCGAAAACATAATAGCTCGCAGCAAAAAAAGTACTATGAACTAGTTAATTTTTGGAACTGTGAACTGAACTTTGAACTAGTTCATGTAGAAAGTGAACTTTCCCAACACTGATCAGGCGAGTATGTGATAATTGCGACAGGCCGAGTACTGACCATTACACATTACGCTTCACACATTTATGAAAGTGTAAGACCGAAGATTGGCTCCATTCTCTTCATTTTATTATGAGGTCCATGCACAGTGGTTCCCATTTAAAGGCATAGTGTTGATGAGTTAATATGGATAAATATGTCTTTTGTGCTTGTTTCAGAGTCCAAGAACACCCCCGACCCTGAGCTGGTGGTGAAGTTTGGTCCTGTGAACAGCACACTGGGCTTCCTTCCCTGGCACATAAGACTCACGGAATTCATGTAAGCTACTGTCTGCCTGTGTGTTGAGATGTGTCACGACGGAGGCACCACAAATTATAAATTGGGCCTGATTTTGCATACACAAAGTAGGGGTGGGAAAAATAATCAATTCTTAGATGCATCGCAATTCTCTCTAGAACGATTCAATGCTCGATTCTGATAAGTTAATCATCGCTTTAAAAAAAAAAAAAATCAGAAAACAGAGGTGTGTGTGTGTGTGTGTGTCTAAACATGATCTAATAAGACATGGATAAAATAATTAGGCAAAACACATAAAGGCTGTAGATCTACTTTGTCACATTACATGTGACCACCTCATGTTCAAGTTCTAAGAAGCCAATTCTCCCCCTTTAAACATGACTGAGCCTCTGACATGGAAGATCACTGTGAGAGAAGGTGACTCAGCATGTTTAAGGCTTAAGTTCTAGTTTGTGATTGGCTGTCTAATGCCATAATGTAATTTTTTTTTTGTTTTACAAAGTTGGTATCGAAAAAGGTATCGAAAAAAAGTATCGTTTAGGAACCGGTATCAAAGTCACAGTACTGGTAGCGGTATCAAATGTTTTTAACCATACCCAGGTTGGTAGAATGGATAGTAAAAAAAAAAAAGGCAAAAAAAAAAAAAACTTCCAGCGTGACCAGTTGATGGCACTGTGGAACGCTCATTGCTCTTTGGGTGTGTTCAGCTGTGTACAGTTTGATTTTTCCTGTTTTTGAAGTGTGTGTGTCCTGCTTTGTCCTCAGCTCCCTGCCCTCCCACAGAAACATCTCCTATGAGGACTTGCTGGGTGCCCTGCAGCGGTTTGGTGTTTGTCAGCAACGGCTCGGCCAATGATCGGCAGGCCCGTGTCAGGCTCTTCAGACTGGAAGTGTGGGGTTAACACAGTCGCAGGAGAGTTTTGAAAAGGTGGTGACCCCCTCCATGCCTCGCTGTGTCCCTCACTACTGCTCTCCCCAACTCTGTCCATCTCCTGGATCTCTAATAGACTCAAAAAGACAGCTCAAAGACGAGGAAGCCAGAAGACGTAACCAGACGGCTCACTTCCTGACACCAGCTCTTGTCTTATAATAAACTCACATTCCAGGACTTCTGGAACATAGCACATCAGAGACACACACTGACATGAGAAGACACAAACCCCGTTCTGTCCTCTCAAATCCTCTGGCTCACTGTTTTGTCATTCAGTCTCCAGCTGCTGTTTTCTGCTCAAGACTTAGAAAATGACTCGCCTTCACTCAGCAGATAACAAAGAAGAAACAAGGCTTTGTGCTCCGTCTTCTTGAGACACGCTGGGAAAGACAGCTGCATTTCAGGGAGAGGCTCAACTCCCAGCAACACATGAGCCGAGAAGCGGAAGTTGAGCTGAGTGGTAAATTAATAATGTGTAAATATGAGAAATTCTTGTGGCTCTCTGTTTGTCCCCGTGGTCTCCAGCTTGCAGTTGTGTTCATATGTAGTGTTGCTTCAGACACATGCAGAGGTTTCTCAAGGCTCCTGTTAGACCGAGCGAGCGAGCTCTGAAATAAAGAAATGCACTGTCTGATTGTCTGTGTCTCCTGACAGCTCTTATAGAAAAGTCAATTTCTGTCACTTTAACGGACATAACTCCTAATCATCCTGACTGACAGTTTCATTAACAGTTATCACTTATCACCAGACCCAAATGACATCTGCTGATAATTATTATTTTTTAAATGTTTTTTCAGCAGTTGTCGAGAATAAAAATTAGCGGAATTAAGCAGTACTGTTTTTTTTACTTGGGGTGGAGAAGATAGATGAATGGATGGATTGTTTAATCTTCAGAAGATCTGGCGAAGCGTCATCAGAATTCAGCGGCCGCACATTTGTGTGTGGGCCTGCTTATCACATAACCAAGGTCCATATTTGGGTCTCATAATGACAGCTTAGTCATCTTCATCCGCTCATGAAGACCCTGAGATGATGTCTGATGAATATTTAAACTAACAACTTTGAGTTTAGATAATTTTGTCAAACTACTGTTAGAACATATTTCACACTCTACTTGGGTCTTATTCTCTTTTCTATCAATAATAACTTTGTCCTCACCGAGTTACTGATCATTGATCTGATCATTGCGGCTGGGGAATGACTGTAGCGGCACCTTCTACCTACAGTGGGTACGGAAAGTTTTCAGACCCCTTTAAATTTTTCAATCTTTGTTTCATTACAGCCATTTTCAAAAATCAAAAAAGTTAATTTTATTTCTAAACATTGTACACTCAGCACCCCATCTTGACAGAAAAAAAAAACAAATGTAGAAATATTTGCACGGCACAGATCTGGCCAAGGTTACAAAACAATATCTGCAGCACTCAAGGTTCCTAAGAGCACAGTGGCCACCATAGGTGGATCAATGTCTTGACTCAACAAATGTCACTGTAATAACATACATTTCATTAAAGGACCCATGACATGGTGCTCTTTGGAGGCTTTTATATAGGCCTTAGAGGTCCCCTAATAAATAAATCCTTAAATGGAAGAAGTATGGGACGACCAGATATCTTCCTAGACCTGGCCGTCCAGCCTAACTGAGAAATCGTGAGCCTTGGTGGGAGAGGTGAAGAAGAACCCAAAGATCACTCTGGCTGAGTTCCAGAGATGCAGTAGGAAGATGGGAGAAAATTCCACAAAAGTCATCCATCACTGCAGTCCTCCACCAGTCTCTGGTCTGATGAGACCAAGATTGAACTTTTTGGCATTAATTCTAAGTGGTATGTGTGGAGAAAACCAGGCACTGCTCATTACCTGCCCGATACAATCCCAACAGTGAAACATGGTGGTGGTAGCATCATGCCATGGGGGTGTATTCAGCTGCAGGGACAGGACGGCTGGTTGCAATTGAAGGAAAGATGTATCCTGGTACAGAGTAGAGAGTACAGAGATATCCTGGAAGAAAACCTCATCCAGAATGTTATTAAAACTTTTACTTTGTAGCGAAAGCTTATTCAGCTTCTTTTGGAATCGGGATTGTAACTGTGGCTCAGGTCTTAACTGAACTTAGAGCAGAAAGAAGCAAATTACCAAAACGTTCAGATGTCATGAAGTTATAATTGTAAGATATCAAGCCTGCACCACAATGAACTTTCTCATAGATCACAATCTTGACTGTGATCTATCATATTTTAAAATAGCTATTTTCAGTTGACGTACTGTTCCGGGCCGCTGTGTGTGTTTTTCTTCAGTAAAAAAAAAGACTGGTACTTGCCTCTGCCACATGATCATACACCCTAGGTGAGATGAATGCACAACAAACTGCTTGGTGGATTAATGTCTTGACTCAACTGTAATAACATACATTTCATTAAAGGACCCATGACATGGTGCTCTTTGGATGCTTTTATATAGGCCTTAGTGGTCCCCTAATACTGTATCCAGAGTCAGTCCCACAATGAGCTTTCCTTAGTATGTGCCATTTCAGAGTCTGTAGCTTTTGAGGAGGAGAGGGGGGTGCAAGGTGGAGGCGGGGAGTGTGGCCTTGACCTTTGCTTGTTTGAAAGCCATGATTCTCTGGCCAAATTCGCTGGGCAGGCAAAGCAGAGTAAATAAAAAAGTAACCTTGCCCCCTATGAGGTCATAAGGAGCAAGATTCTAGATCAGCTAATCTGATCTTTCATTTTCTCAAAGGCAGAGCAGGATACCCAGGGCTCAGTTTACACCTATTGCCATTTCTAGCCACTGGGGGGCCATAGTCAGGCTGGGGGAATGTATAGGCTATTAATGTTAAAAAAACTCATATAGTGAAATTATCATGCCATGGGACTCTTAAATGAATTGCCCTGTTGCTGAAATGTGCTATACAAATAAAGCTGCCTTGCCTTGCCTTGCCTTAAACCAATCACAATTGTCTTGGGTGGCGTAAAGCTCCGCTTGGTGCCTCTGCAAAATAGCCTCTGGAAGGAACTTGTTTTGGTGGAACATGTGTACGTTCAAAAATAGTTTTAGTTGTGCAACAGAAAACTCAGATTGGATAGTCTAGCTAGCTGTCTGGATTTACCCTGCAGAGATCTGAGGAGCAGGTAACCATAGTCCTCAGAAATCCACCAGAGGTTAGAACGCCAACACAAAGAAAGAGGAAGGGGATGGACATCGGCGAAACGACATGCATCTGGCGTTGTTTCCTGCGGCACTGAAGCAATCCTGGAATTGGAACGTGGTGGTATAGACTAGAGGTACCCCCACAGCCCTTTTGGATAAACTCACACACCCCTTCGTCGAATCCCAAAGTAGGTTTCAAATGTATAACAGCATTCATTATAAAAAAGTAGATATTACGTTTTTCATACAATTGAACTGACAATAGTATGGTATCAAGGTTTTGGTCAGCAATGGTACTACTACTTGGAGTGAAGCTGAATGTTTCAATCAGTTTCCATTAACATTACTTTTAGCTAGGGCTGTGCAATTAATTTAAATTTAATAGTGATTATGATTTTGGCTCCCAATGATAACAAAAACAGAATAACCGAGAAAAGCAATTATTTATCTCTTTATGTTTTGCAAGTAAACTCTTATTTTCTCTTGTGTTCTGAATGAAAAAATAAAGTTTCAATAGGAAAATATTAAAGCAAATTTCACAGTTGTATGATTTATTCAGTAAGTTCAGTAATTGCAACATCTTTCCAGAAGTCAATGAGGAATTGTGTTAAATTATCGTGATTTTAATATTGACTGAAATAATCGTGATTATATTTTTTTCCATAATCAAGAAGCCCTACTTTTAGCCAACCATTTTAACTGTTTCTCCTTTACTTTTAGCTTTCTAACTAGTTTTCAAAACTCTTACATAACCATAGCAGGTATTTATTCAGGTGTTACAGTTCACTTGATGTTAATATGTGAATATATTATTTGAATAAAATCATATTTTCTTATCATTTTCTTAATTAGTTAAGCTACTCTCTCCAAGCTTTCCACGTACACTGCTGATGAGGGTCTGGCTTGTCTAGCAGCTGTCCGGTGTGGGAAAACATGCTCTGGTTTATCGGCATTTCTTTAAACCAATCACAATCGTCTTGGGCGGGACTAAGCTCCAGACGGAGCCACGGTGCCTCTGCAGACAGCCTCAGGTGGCTTCTTGTTTTGGTGGAACATGTGTACGTTCCAAAGTAGTTTATATATATATATATATATATATATATATATATATATATATATATATATATATATATATATATATATATATTATCTGTAACGTGATACTGATAAGCTTCCACAGGTAAGGGACACAGGGAATAGAGGAGGACTTGAAATGATGTAATTATTAGCAGTGCAGGAATATGTCAGGACTTGATTCAATATCTATTTTTAGGCTGATGATTCCATTCAAAATCAAATTTCCATTGAAAAACGTATCTCAATTTAAAAAAACGATTCAGAGTAGGCCTATGCACATGTAAAAAAAAAATGAATCGATTTTTGGAATTCTATGAATCGATTTTGAATTAACAGAGCTTGAATCGATTTTTTTTTTTGCTCACCCCTAGTAATTACATAATTCAGGCTGGCTGCTTCACAACATGAATTCAATTTTGAATCACGTGGTAACATCACTTGACAATAGCTATTTTTGGACTTCATTTTTTTTAATTCAGGGACTATGCTCTGAACTGATACATGTATATCCATGCATCCTGATGTATTACGTCTTCATCCCATGAGGGTGTCTGGGGAAAACCACGCCACCTTGTGGTAAAATGAGCTTCTCCAGGACCTGCTTCGGAATCCTGTAGGCTAGTTTCTAATCAGGGATGGGCCCCCTGGACCCTGCAGCAGGTTAGTTCCTCCCTCACACCATCGCTACTGTGTGTATTCCGGCTGCAAACCGCTGCTGCCAAGCAACACGGACGGAGACCAGGAAGGTCCGCCGCCGCCGAGGTGAGCCTGCTCCCCGTCCCCTCCTCCGCCTCCTCCTCCTCCTCCGCCTCCTCCTCCTCCTCCGGTCCTCCTCGGAGCAGAATGCGCTGATCTGCGCTCAGTCTTGTGGAATGATGATTTCTGTCGTCTCCACTGTGGAGAGCGTTCCCAGAGGTACGGGCACCCCAGCGCCGAGCCTTTACCAGCGGATCAGGAGGGTCTTAACCAGGTAAGATGGTGATGACGGCGCTGATTCTCGGCGAGCATCCCTTTGCATTCACTTCACGCTCAGCAGCGGCTCATCACTGCGGACACCTTTTGTTCTAACACAACCTGTAACATCAATCTGTCATATTCCGTGTGGTGGCTGCTGCTGCTGCAGGAAGCATGTTGTGCAACAGATGTCAACATAACAACCAACATCACGTCATGTATGTGTGTGTGTGTGTGTGTGTGTGAGTGAGTGAGACTGGGGGCATTCCTGCACCCTCTGGTACAGGAGCAGAGCCTGGGTACGGTGAGCTGGTTCGGTGCCTGCTGCTGGCTGCCATGGTGGGTTTACCAGCCTGCC
Organism: Percina caprodes; assembly: GCA_013375575.1. Taxonomy (NCBI): domain Eukaryota; kingdom Metazoa; phylum Chordata; class Actinopteri; order Perciformes; family Percidae; genus Percina; species Percina caprodes. Next base: position 923,594 of record JABXJD010000161.1, on the reverse strand, counting down.
CTGTACTGGGGTTGTGCTGCCCAATGGCTGCTTGAAACAGACACACACACACACACACACACACACACACACACACACACACACACACACACACACACACACACACACACTTTGTCTACCCTTTCCTGCCATCTGCTGTGCTTTTATCCCTGGCCTCTGTTGTGATTGTGGAGCCTGGTAATAATCTAAATTTGAGACCAGCATATCAGACCCATGCCACTGTGTGTGTGTGGGTGTGTGTGGGTGTGTGTGTGTGTGTGTGTGTCCCACAAAGGGATGTTTTTGTAATTCATCCTTTTTATTAAAAGCAGACAGACAGAACAAAGCAGGCTCACAAACAAGCAAGGCGACATGTCGTCAGCGAACAGAATACAAACACAAAGCAGTACATGCACACAAAGAATAAATATGATAGCTATTACCCAGCAGTTTGGGACCTCTTAGTCATAGTTAACCAACACATCATTATGGTGAGATTGGTCCAGTCTATGGTCATGACTAGCCAGCAAGAAATAGCTGCAGCTCACTATTAGCTGCTGTGAAGTCCAAAGTGATCCGCCTCCTCTCAGATGAGGAAAATCAGAGTTCTCAATTTCAGTTAGCTGCCACTTTCCTTGTTAGAAAGCCATGATGTCTCTCTCTCTAATGGGCGGGCCAAATTCTCTGGGCGGGCAAAGCAGAGAAAGGGGAGGTAACCTTGTCCCTAATGACCTCATAAGGGGCAAGATTCCAGATCGGGCCGTCTGCATTTGCTCAAAGGCAGAGCAGGATACCCAGGGCTCATCGCCATTTCTAGCCACTGGGGGACCATAGGCAGGCTGGGAGAACTCATATTAATGTTAAAAAAAACCTCATAAAGTGAAATTTTCATGCCATGGAAGTTCACAGGCCAAAAAAAAAAACAGTTTAATAGAGAAGTTTACCAGCACTGTGCTTTACATTGCCAAAAAACTTTTTAGCTGCACAAAATGTATGTTTTGTAGTCATTTTGGTTAGGATTTTACAACATATTCTCAGTCCCCATCTCATAAAATACGGACGCTTGGTCAGGTGCCTTTGTCGTTTGTTACTGACGCTAAAAGTCTCCTTTAGCGTCTTATCCAAATGTGCTTGGTCGGGACTTTTGCCATCCCTTTTGACGCTTTTAGGTTAAGGAAAAGGTTGTGGGTGGGCTTACGCTTCCATGACACGAAGGAACCACGGGACGGTTAAAGAAGAAAGTGACTTTAGGAAACCCCACTCTCCTGGGTGAAAATCCTGTGTTTGACCCATCCACCACCCCCCCAACAAACCTCCCTTCGTGGAATTTTGGCATTACATACTATTCGCTAAATCCCGTGTAGCTGCCGCTCTCCCCGGTGCGTTCCACAGTCACGCAGAAGGACGCCTTTTTCGTGGCATCAGACGTTGACAGCCACGTCCAAGCGTCCGTATTTTACAAGTTTGGCGTGAGAACGGATTGGATTTTGCAGCAATTTCAAAATAAGAAAAGAATAAGCATGAGCATGTCAAATGCCATGATGGGCCAAAACAAAGGAAGCATGGGCCAAAATTGGAAATATATGTAACTGCTAATAAATACTGAGACTATCATATTGCCTTAATGAAACACACATTTGCCTTTGTCCATGTCTCCTGTCCTCTGCAGGGACCTGTTGGTGACCCTGGCCCTGGGTCAGGTCCTGTCCTTGTTAGTCTGTGCTATCAGTCTGATCAGCAAGTACCTGGCTGATGACTTCCACGCCAACACGCCGGTGTTCCAGAGCTTTCTCAACTACATCCTGCTGTTTCTGGTCTACACCACCACACTGGCAGTCAGGCAAGGTAAACTGTGTGCATGTGTGTGTGTGTTGACTCACCAGAGATAACATAAAATGAGAAAAGATCTACAGGAGAATAAAAACCCTTCCCACCCTACATTTTAGCATTAAAATCCAACCAGAATGCAGGAAATGTTTAATGCAACAAAATAAAAAAAATAATTAAAAATTCCCCGGCCGTCCTGTTGGCTCAGAGCTCCACAGACTAAATCTGCAGGTACAAATTAGTTTTGCACCAAATGTATCGCAAGAAGTGTTGTAAAAGTCGATGTGTGCAGATTGGCCACTGTGTGATGCGAGAGAGCAGTGACAAATTCCAGAGATATGAAAAATGAACTTGAAAAAAATAAAAAAAGTACACGAGTGAACGTTGCACCACACGCTTGCAGCTGTCATTGTGTTTATGTAAATATCAATCTACACATTTGTGAATATTTGTTTTGTGACTTTACATTCAGAATACAGGTGTGTGAACATTTTCTACAAGTGCAAATTTCAATTTACAAGTTCAGATTTTTTTTCTTCTTTTCAGTGAATTCAGAACACGTGTGTGAATATGTGCAAATTTCAAAGTTCAGGTTTTTTGTTCTACAAGCTCTCACATTTTGCACCAAATTTCTGAGCCCTTATGTCCCCAGCACTTGAAGCCTTTCTTTCTTTTTATAGTGCGCACACATGCAAACAGTGTTCATGCACTCAGAACGTGGTCGAACATGAATCCTTGTTTTGGCATCAATCCTATTCACCCTGCTGAAACACTTCTAGTACACATCATACTGTTTTAAGTGATGCAGTGTGTCCCCAGAATAATGAACGTGCTCTGGTATATTGGCATTTCTTTAAAACATTCACAATCATCTTGGGCGCCGGACGGAGCAACAGTGCCCCTGCAAAATAACCTCGGGAAGGAACTTGTTGAATGTGTACGTTCAAAAGTAGTTTTAGTCGTGTGAGAGAAAACTCAAGTACCTCAACATTTGTGCTTAAAGTGCCCGTATTATAAAAAAAAAAAAAAAAAATCACTTTTACTGGGATTTGGGGTGTTATTTTGTGTCTCTGGTGCTTCCACACACATACAAACCTGGGAAAAAACTATCCTTGCTGTTTTGAGTGAGATACAGGTTTCTGAATGTCCTCTGTCTTCAGTCTCCGGGTGAGCTGAAAATCTGAACGGCTTTCTACGTCACTAGCCGAGACGAGGTGGCTAACCGTAGCACATGCTAGCGCTAGCATGCTAGCTCGTTCTCAATGGCAAAACACTGCTACAACACACACTAGTTCACCATAATCTCCAAAAGAACTACTTCCATGTCCCTGTTCTGCAGGTATTCCACAAGGGCCCCTCGTTTAGAAGAAGTCTCCCAGCTAATCCTGCCTTTTACTGACCAAAGTTGGAGAAAGAGTTATCTAGCTGATGTGATCTTACCTAGCTACTGAGCATGTGCGACTCCCAACAAAGATAGAATAGAACTGAGATGTCTCACTCTGTAGCTAAAACAGAGACCCAAACACACAGGGTGAAAACAGGATCTGCAGCAATGTGCAGTACAACAAAAGTATGGTGTTTTTTTGAAAATGAAACCATGTAAACCTATTCTGGTACAACCTCAAAATACAGTTATGAACCTGAAAATGAGTATAATATGGGCGCTTTAAATACAGTACTAAGTAAATGTTAGTACTAAGTTACATTCCACCACTGGCAGTAGGCCTACATGTAGCTAATGCACAGTATGTAACATTGTAACATTGTATTCTCATTGTCTTACCCCGTCTCTCTCCGTCTCACCAGGGGACGGGAACCTGCTGGCCATTCTGAAGCAGCGCTGGTGGAAATACATGATTCTGGGTTTGATAGACATCGAGGCCAACTATCTGGTGCTGAAAGCTTACCAGTACACTACACTCTCCAGTGTACAGGTGAGTTTTTGTAAAACTTAGTTTACCCTTAGTTTACCCTTAGTGGGGTGGATTTTTTTTCTCAAAATTTAAAAATCTCTTAACATTAATCGGACATATTATTAGACAATATAAATCAGCCGCTTTGTGAAAAAACATTAATGATAGGCTGACGGGCCTATAGGTAAGGTAGTCACTAAGGTAGCTATCCACAGATGCAGGTAGTCGTAAAAGATTCAGTGTGCCACAAGAATATGTAACATTAAAAGATGATTTATAAAATCATGCAATAATATTTTAATAATTCAATTCCATTCAATTTTAGTTATAGTATCAAATCATAACAAGAGTTTTCTGAGGACACTTTACAGATAGAGTAGGTCTAGAAAACACTCTATAATTTACGAAGACCCATTCAATTCTAGTAATTCCCCCAAGAGCAAGCATTGAGTGCGACAGTGGCGAGGGAAAGGTCCTTTTAGGAAGAAACCTTAGAGATTATCAGCTAACGAAATGACTGATTTAGCATGGGTGGGTGGGGGGAGGGGGGTGGAGTGTTAACACCTTTGCAAGGCACTGTATCCGTGTCACATTCTCATAAAGGACTGAGCCCCCCTAAAGGTCTGATCCTAGAATCGCCCCTGTGTGTAGAATATAAAGGCTTTAGGCTGCCCTACATGTTATTGTAGGTCCAGTTTCATATGGAACTCATTTTAATATATATGTAGCAGGGGGTTCCTGCTCCGTATCTCTTCCAGTTATGGGGTCGTTGGCTTAAAAAACATTGAAGACCCCTGCTTTAACGTATTCCACTACAGATTACTGAAAATATACCCTAAAATGTCAGTTGTATCTTGTTCAAAATAATCTGTTTGAAGTTATAGTGCATAGTTTCTCTCTCCCCCATGACGAATCTCCAGAAGAGGAAACAATCACAATTCACTGGAGGATCTGCGCGGAAAAGTCACCGGACGCCACAATCTTCTGAACATAGTTATACTGAGAAACACAAAGAGAGTTGTGTTGAGCTCATAGTCTTAATTAGCTTTGTAGCAATCATTTGGTAATGGCTTGAATCTAATGGACATTCATCAAAAAGTTACGCACTAAAGCTTTACGGGACGTTTCACAGTTCTTGGTGTTTTCCCTGTTGATTTGTTGAACTTTCTCACTTTTGTTTGCAAAGTTCAATAATTGCAACTACTTTCCAAAAGCTAATGAGTAATCACGTTAAATAATCGTGATTTCAATATGGACCAAAATAACCGTGATTATGATTTTTTCCATAATGGAGCAGCCCTAGCTGGAGCAACAACCTGGACTCATTATGTCTCTGTGTCTCTGTCCTTCCTGTCAGCTATTGGACTGTTTTGTCATCCCAGTGGTCCTGCTGCTGTCCTGGTTCTTCCTTTTGGTGAGGTACAAGGCTGTCCATTTTGTCGGGGCCGGGCTGTGCCTGCTGGGTGTCGGCTGCATGGTGGGAGCTGACTTCCTACTCGGTCGGCAGCAAGGCCTTGGTGAGTAAAAGAACACAGCATTACAAAGTACTTTTGATTGCAGTAAGCTCATCAAGGCCCACAGATACAGGTTGTTGCATTGCTGACCTTGAAGGGGAATCCAGTATGCTTTTCCATATTTCCGTCGTATCTATAATGTTACAATGTCAGATTTTCATGTCGAACGTGGCCAGATCGCTTTGATATGACATCATTCTCTTTTCAAGATTATTTTTGGGGCATTTTAGGCTTTTATTTACACAGGACAGATGAAGACATAAAAGGGGAGAGAGGGGAAATAACATGCAGAAAAGGCCCGCAGGTCAGAGTCAAACCTGCGGCCGCTGCGTCAAGGAGTAAACCTCCATATATGTGCGCCTGCTGTATTAACTGAGCTAACCCGGCCACATGGCAGCATTCTCTGTTTGATCATGGAAAAAGCACAAGCAGCCACTTCATGGACACTAGAAACCTTTTATAAATTACATATATAATGACAGAATTTCTATTGTTTGTTGGTCGCAGCAGTGTCTGTTAGCAGTTAGCTCGCTCGTTAGCCGCTGAACCGCAGCAGACTGCAGGCAGAGCGAGCAGCCGCCAGACTCTAACCTCTGTTGATCCGTGCAGGACGTCACTGTGAGCGGGCTGTTTAGAGGCGATGTGACCGGCAGCTTATGCTAACTGGTCCTTATACGCAAACAACGTCATATCATAAATGCTAGGTAACCCAGCAATGACTATTATGAACTTTTACTCCATTTTCTCAGAACTAATGTTTTGGTAGGAATGAAAGTTTACATCGTATGTTTCTATGGAATCAGCCAGCGCGAATTACATCTATATTCTGATTGGTTGCTAGCATTTGCCGCTGAACCGCGTCATAGCTCATTACCATAAAGTTGAGCTACTTTCAACTTTCCAATTGACGCTCTGGTCGCTCAAAACGCCCAAAATGCGACACCGACAGATTTGCAGCTCCTTGCAGCTGAGAGAAGCCAGTGTCCATTGAAAATGAATGACTTCCGGTAACTTTAGAAGTTCAAGTCGGCGGCAGTGTGTACGCACAGTTAGTTGTGCAACAGAAAACTCTGATTGGACAGATAGTCTAGCTAGCTGTCTGGATTTACCCTGCAGAGATCTGAGGAGCAGGTAACCATAGTCCTCATGAATCCACCGGAGTTTAAAATGGCAACACAAAGAAAGCCTAAGGCAACGGATATATGAGTGAATGTTGAATGTGAATGTTGCCAGTTTGTTGGCAGATAATCTCTGGCTCACATGTATCTCCTTCTTCTTCATCTATCAGGAGAGGAGAAGCTGTTTGGGGACCTTCTTGTTCTGGGAGGAGCAACACTGTACGGGATCTCCAACGTCTGTGAGGAGTTCATAGTGAAGAACTTGAGCCGTGTGGAATTCCTTGGCATGATGGGACTCTTCGGATCCTTCTTCAGTGGCATCCAGCTGTGAGTTGGTGTGGTGGGGAGAGATATACCACATGACAGCTTAGCAAGGGTGGAAAGTTACTAACAATACTCAAGTACTGTCAGTACTTGTAGTTTACTTATATGTTTTAGGAGAACCCTTGCTTCTGTACAAACATCCCATCTTCACCTTGACATGGGAGGGTTGCAGATGCTGTTGTCAGATATGAGTTAATGTTCTGATTCTACTATAATGCGTGTGTCCGGTTGGTTTTTAAATGTCCCATGGCATGAAAATGTCACTTTATGAGGTTTTTTAACATTAATATGCGTTCCCCCAGCCTGCCTATGGTCCCCCAGTGGCTAGAAATGGTGATAGGAGTAAACCAAGCCCTGGGTATCCTGATCTGCCTTTGAGAAAATGAAAGCTCAGATGGGCCTGGAATCTTGCTCCTTATGAGGTCATAAGGGGCAAGGTCTCTGCTTTACCCGCCCAGAGAATTTGGCCCACCCATGAGAGAGAGAGACATCATGGCTTTCAAATGAGCAAAGTGGCAGTTGGTCAAGGCGTACCAGTAAAACTGTACTCTGTACAAAAGAGAATAGATTTGAAATATGTCTAATATAAATAAATCTACACAGCTCAGTGATACAACTTTCCCAGTAGACACCATGACATTCCTGCTGTATGTGTGTAGGGTTTGTGTTCATCTCTGAGTTTGTGCTCTGTTGCAGGGCCATCATGGAACACAAGGAGCTGCTGAAGGTACCCTGGGACTGGCAGATAGGTGAGAATGCACATGCACACATAAACAGACACACAAGTAATATTACCACAAAATGTAATTGTCAGGTTTCCCAAAAGGTGTTTGAAAAGCAGCTTGCATGTAACATCTAATGGTTTTCTCCCTCCGTGTGTCTGCAGGTCTTCTGTACGTTGGTTTCAGTGCCTTCATGTTCGGCCTGTACAGCTTCATGCCGGTGGTCATAAAGAGAACGAGTGCCACCTCAGTCAATCTCTCTCTGCTCACAGCTGACCTGTACTGCTTCTTCTGTGGCCTCTTCCTCTTTCACTACAAGGTAATATTAAACTGCCAGGAAGCATTAATTTGGTGTAGGTTGGACTATCTCTGATGACGTGCTTGATTTTGACTGAACGTCCCAATTTGAGTAACTTCTGATTGGCTCGATCGGCCCATCTTGGCACCAGGCCGACCGTTCTACACATTCTATGCACTGTCGGCCTGTAAAGACAATAAAAAAATCTGTCCTGCCCACATTAAAAAAAAAGGTCTGGCATTTTCCCAGAATTGCCAGATGGCCAATCCACCCCTGAGCAGTCAGACGTGGCTAAGATACCACTCAGGAATTCAAAGTTTGAAACTACTTGTAGCTTTTCAGCTGATGCATAAACAATTTAAGCTTACATCAGCTGCAATAAATGCTAAAGCCAGATCATGGAGTGGACCTAGAATAGATCCCTGGGGGACACTGTCATCATGTATCCATGGCGTTGATACTTACACACCGATTTATGTAAACATCATACAACAAGTAGATCAGATCATGCAATCTGATTGGTCAACTAGACATTTATAGCGTGCTCAAATCTGCATGATAGCACACCAAGAGCCGTTTCACTTCACGCACAAGCAGATCAGTGTCTTCTCCTGAAAATCTCTCCTTCCTGCTCAGCAAATCCGCCACCATAATAGCAATGCACCAAGGTACAACCGTGCATGGCATTTAAAGGGAATGGGAGATGACACTCTGATTGGTGCGGACAGGCGCTTCATGCCATGCGCTTTGATTGTTCAAATAGGGTCCATACTGTCTCTCACATCACATAAATTATAATCAGGTAAGTAAGTGGTCTTAAGGGAAATGTTTGCATCACATCAGCTGTGCCGCTGACACAGCGCTATGTTAAAAATAGCCTGCTGCATGTGAAGTCCGTGGACATATAGCAGTTTTTTGTTTATGTGTGCGGTATTTATTCAGTTTTGGAAATCCCACAATCTCTACAAAGCTGTGGTTAGCTTCTCAGGCCCTCCCCACTTTCTTCTCAAGCCCAAAATGGTCTCTTAAGCACCTCCCCCCACCAGGGACAAGGAATGCGTGTGCATGAACAGTGATTGACACGCAGTTAGACACCATCCCTGGCCCTGATTGGTGCATCTGAACAGATAGCTGTGTAATTTTTGCAAATCACACTACAGGCTGTAGGTGGTGCCAGAGGAGCCGGATTTCTTTTTAAATTACTTGCTTCATGTAGTTTTACTCAGTCTTTACTAATAAATGCGTAGTTTTTTTGTGATTGTTGTGGGCAACAATCCTTGATTATGCAGCACGTTTTCTTAAAAAATGCGATGGAATATGCAGGATATTTATGCAGTTTTATACAAAGAAATTACAGGAACTTGCAAAAACTGCAGTTTTAATAAAAGAGACTGTGTTTGTCTTGTTGCAGAACGTCATTTCATAACGTCATTTCATAACGTCATTTCATAACGTCATTTCATAACGTCACTTCATAACGTCACTTCATAACGTCACTTCATAACGTCACTTCATAACGTCACTTCATAACGTCACTTCATAACGTCACTTCATAACGTCACTTCATAACGTTCCCGTGGCAACTGGGGAAAATTGCTGCTCTTGTGTGACTTAAACAACATTTTTCAACTTTATGCTAAGATGTATGTGACTTTTTTGCAACGAAAATCCCACATAAATATGCACACTTTGGCTGATTATGCACTGAATTATGTGATTGCATAATCATGTTTTTCTGGAGTGACTGACTACTCAAACATAGGGTCAGTTTCAGCAAATATGACAAAAAAAAACTAAAAAACTAAATATGACATATGGCAAATATGTTAGTTTTATAAGTCTTACCTACTGCACCTTTACCTTGTCTGGCTGACTAAACAGGGAGGGACTAGAAATCTGGTCTCTGTTGCTTTTTGTAATTTCGAGAGCAAATTGCCTCATAATATGAATACAGTTTGATTATATCTTTTATTTTGTTATTAACCGTTGTTGTATAATCTCAATATTATACGAGAGGGTGTAATTTAACGTCATTATTGGCACGGCAGTGATGTTGGTTCATAAGCATCGCTGAAGTGCCAATAACGGCGTTAAATCACAGCCTCTTGTGTAATTAAAGTAGCATAAAGCAACAGTGTAGAAACAGCTTCTATGTTTAAGCATGTCTGTCTTTGTGTTACAGTTCTCGGGCCTCTATCTGTTGTCGTTCCTCATCATTATCTTGGGTCTTGTCCTTTACGCCACTTCATCCACCTATGTGGCCCAGGATCCGCGAGTCTACAAGCAGTTCAGGAACACAGCCGGTCAGCCGGCTAGTGACCAGGTTCGGCTCAGTACTGAAGTCCTGGAGCCCTCCGTCACCTACACCAGCCTGGGTCCCGAGGCGGGGGATGACCTTCCTGTACGTGTCGCCTAAAATCTGGCAGGTAGTTTAGTCTGTCAGCTGAGTGATCAGTGAGTCAGCTACAGCTGTATACAGAGAAATAGTGCCGGATGTACCCTGTCTGCTGAGCAGGGTGATCACCCAAGTAGCTCCAGGTTTTTATTGTTATGACCTGTGTTGGGGTGGGGGGACCGAATCTCCACCCGCTCAGTGACCAAGTTAAGACAAATTCATGTATTTAAAATTTGTACCTAAAAAATTAAAAAGCAGAATGTTGTTAAAACAAATAGCGAAGTGAGTTGAGTTCACTGTGATCAAAGACTGCAAGTAGACAGTAGTGACTGAAAAAAAAATCATGTAAATAGATGGTATTGTAATTTTTACTGTAATTTAATCTCCTGCTTTCTCTTTTTTTATATCTGTCAAGAATGTTTGTGCTTAATTCCGGTGTATATGTTAAAGTTTAAACGGTGGAATGTTGGAAGCAATATATTTCCTAACTTCACAGGGTTACTGAAAGACTGTTTGGTATCTGTTTATGACTGTATATAATCTCCTGTGTGGATTATTTACAAAGGATTTATTATTCTCCTCTTATAATTGGCTTTTGTATCCTGTTTGATGTGGTGCATTGAAGATGCTGTCAACAATGTGCTTACAATGTTACTTATAGTAAAATAAAACATCTTTGCCCATCAGCTCTGTGAGAAGAGTCAAAAATCAAAAAATAAAATTTTTTTAAGTACTTGAGTTTACAAATACCATCCATGTACAATGTTTGAACAGGTTGAACCATCTAATGGCTTTTTACCACTGCATGGTATCTACTCGACTTGCCTCGATTCTACTCGCCTTTTTTGGTTTTCTATTACGAAAAAGGTCCCTGCTACCTGCTAACAGGTACTTTTTGTAGTACTACCACAGTCGAGGTTGAGGCGATACCAAAAGGTGACGTGAAAACCTGCAGACTACTGATTGGTCGGAGAGAATCGTCACTGATCACTGCGTCATCATTGCATCTTTTTTTTTTTGCTGCCTCCAGGTTCATTAGAAACTAATTTGTCTTCTGGCTGTGGCAACACGCCGAGAATCAAGAGTATCACATCTTCGACGTTCTGTGTGTGTGTCGCGTTAGGTCATGGCAGTTTCCTGCTATGACGACCAGTGACAGCTCGCCTCACGCATGACGCGGTGCTAATCTGCAATGGGAAAAGGAAGACGGGGCAACGCGGCTGAGACAAGTCGAGCTGAGGCGGGTCGAGTCGAGTTGAGCAGGTACCATTAATGGAAAAACGCCATATAACAGGGGTGTCGAAGTCAACTTTACTGAGGGCCACCCTGGAAAATGAGAATCACATCAAGGGCCAGACATGTAAAGTTTATTGACATGCTTTTACTGTATTTAATTTTTTATTAAGATCATTTTTTGGGGGCATTTTAGGCCTTTATTTGACAGGACAGATGAAGACATGAAAGGGGGAATGACATGCAGCAAAGGGCTGCAGGACGGAATCAAACCCGGGCCCACTGCACCAAGGATGAAAGCTCTATATATGGGCGCCCAATCAACTGAGCTATCCGGGCTCCCAGTCAAAAATATCTTTGACTGTATTACTACATGTCTCATCTAGCCTTCTCGCTTACAGTTTGATCCACATAACGCCAAAAAACTTCCCTAGCCATCATAGAATTTAGCAAATCAGGCTACCAACAACAACCCACTCACAACAAACTTTTTCACAGCCTAAATATAAAAAAAAAAAAAAATCTGGTTATGTGGGAATTTCTCAAAATCAGCAAATCTGCAGAAATTCAGCTATGAGTGTCATGTAAATGCAGTTTGAAAAGAGTTTCCTAACTATTTTGGTTTGGCGCACAACTAGGCGGGCCAAAACATATTATGAACTTAAATTGATATGCCCTATATTGATATGACCTAAATTTGCGAGGGGTCTGATTTGGCCATGGGCACATGTGATCTAAATAGTAGTAAGTTGAGTTCAAAGCCTTTGCTGAACAGCGTCTCTGTGACCACAAGTGGCAAAGAAAAGGAAAATGGCAAATCAAACCTGTCTTCATTTTCTCAGTCAGTTGCTTTAAACACATTGTTATCTTACATAATAGCATTGGCTGGCAGCAGCGTACAATGCTCCTCAAAACATCCCACAGTTTTCTAAACAAGCTCACACACTAAATACACCATCAACTTACTACTAACATCCATCCATCCATCCATCTTCGTCCGCTTATCCGGTATCTGGTCGCGAGGGGAGCAGCTCCAACAGGGGACTCAAACTTCCCTTTCCCAAGCCACATAAACCAGCTCTGATTGGGGGGATCCCAAACCAGGGTGGATATATAATCCCTCCACCTAGTCTTGGGTCTTCCCCGTGGCTCCCCTCCCAGGAATGAAAGCTGACCGGTAGATCGAGATACTGCACCTGCTGCGCCGATTCTCCAACCAATCTCCTGCTCCATTGTCCCTTCACTCACGAACAAGACCTAATATATATATATATATATATATATATATATATATATATATATATATATATATATATATATATATATATATATATATATATATATATATATATATATATACATATATATATACATATATATATATATATATCCATATACTATATATATATATATATATATATATATATATATATATATATATATATATATGTGTGTATACTGTATATATGTATATATATAGTTTATACTGTATATACTGAATTCAAACTGGATCAACAAAACAAATACAAAAAACCATACAATTATGTATGGTTCACAACCATACATATTTCTTCCAAAATAAGATCCCATGGGGTCCACCAGAAGGAAAGAAATGGACTTCCCCTCTCTATCCCAAGAATGCAAAGAACGGACATGTGTTTTTGGGGAGAACTTTCTTTCTCCAGTCGTTTTTGAAAGAATGTATTTCCCAGGTCACGAGCACACAGAACAATGTTGACAGTTTGAGATGATGCGTTCCTGCTGGTCTCCCAGCACAGAGGCTGCTCCACTGCACTGCTCCAAAAATAAGGGCCAGAAACAACAACACATCAACATAACCACTTTGTTAAATATTTAAACTAGCTCTGGACAAAAAAAACTGATAAATTCAAATTCCTCTTGCAACATTATCAAAAAATAAAACTTATTGAGCTTTGTCTTTTTTGGTTTATTACCAATATTGGTTTACTTTATAAAACGTTGCATGGTTTAGCTTCCACACCCTTTAGCTATTTATTATTTGTCATATAAAACCTTCCTTCATGCCTCTCTGAATGGAAGTACAGTACTCATTAGTGGTGTGGAATTATCATTTATCACATAGGTTTACTGTTATTATATGTGCATTATGGAAGCCCAGGGACAACAGATGGATTCCAATTAGCATTGAAAATGTTGTTGCTTTGGTGTCTCCCCTTAAAGCTTTAGTGCAAAACTTTTTGATATTAATGAACGTCTGTTACATTCAAGCCATTGCCAAATATTGCCACAAAGCTAATTAATGGCGATTACTTGGCCACGGTGCCCCGTCCTCCAAAGAGGTACTGTTGGCAGGTCAGGCAGGGACTTTTTTTCACAATGGAAAAACAAAAAAGGCGAGTAGAGTTGAGGCGAGTCAAGCAGGTCCTATGTAATGGAAAAATCCCATAAGACTTTTAGCTCCACACAACTCGCTCTGTATTTCTCAGTATGGCTATGTTCAGAAGAGTGATTTGGTCTTCTGAAGAGTCCATCATGTTTTTTAGTCCTCCTTGGCTCACTGCGTGGAGGAGGGGTGGGGGCGCGTGCACTATCACGGAAGACTTGTATCACGTGGACATGCCGACAACTTTGTTGTCATTTCTTAGAATTCCTCATGGGGGAGACAGAAACTGCACACTATAGTTTTAAGTCTAAATAACATATGCCATAGCATGTATGGAACCCTGTATGTTTATTTATCGACTATACAGAACCAAACTCAATTTATAAAATATTTACACAAATACACCAAACAATAATTATGGACTAAATAGTAGATCTGTTGTATGCATGTTATTACACGGCTAAGCTAACCTGGGCTGGTATGACAAAGATAACCCTACTACAAAAGGCTAATCTTAATATATATGTGTATATATATATAGCTTGTAACATTGTTGCATTAACGTGAGAATGAGACTTAAGGTGGCCTGTAGTGGCCGTCTGCCTCTGCTTCCTGAATCAGAATCAATTCCCTGAATGAATCTCATCTGTAATGGCTGGGTGAAATCAGATCAACAACACCACATGCCCTCATGTCAGTCTGGCCCTGTCCATCAGCTAACCACGCCCACTTCTCTAAAGACACGGATATCATAACAAGATGTTATGATTATAAAAGTCTCTCAATATTTAAGTGTTATGTCATCTTTTTTGGTCAAGTCCCCACTCTTTTCAGTAAATCTATTTCCCAATATTGACTCTGAATTTTACCTTTCCTATGAAAATATGTTGGTTGGCTTTTATCTCTTAGAATACTTGACCAAAATGAATAAACACTATCAATTTGACGTCATTGCTCGCCAAATCCAATCACAAACTACCCTTTTTTAATTTATGGAAATGAAATCAAACTTCACATTAATCCTATTATAAATTCTAAAAACAATAAAACTATTAAAACTGAAACTAAGTACCCTATCCTATGTAATATTTGTATGAACCGATGATATATTTCTTTTTTTTTTACCGTGTTATTTGTCATGATTAAAATACCAAAGACTGGTAATACATCCATGAGACTGAGAGTGCCGCAGTCGTCCTATAGGGGGCAGCTGAAATACTAAAGTGCATGTAAACCACCTACCACATTGTTTAACACGAAGAAGAAGAAAAAGAAGAGAAGGGGAGCGAAGCGAAGCGTATCATCCATCTTCGGGGCAAGCAGCAGCTATTTAACGAGAGTCTAGAGAAGAACAAACATCTGCCATCATGGGAGCCGTGCTGGGATTGTGCTCCATGGCGAGCTGGGTAAGTGACACACGTATTTTAATCAATGGATATGTTATTATCTCCGCTATTAGCGGCTTCGACTTCACAAGCGCCGTCAGTGTCGTGACTGCGCAATAACACGCACGGCAGGCCGCGGACGTTTATAAACACAATGTAACGTTAGCTAGTTAGCATTCACTTAACCTTACTGTTCGTCCATAATGCTGCCGATACAAAGGTTCTAGTTCATTACATAAATGGGTTATTGGCTCCTGTAGTAACGGAGGCTAACTGTACGGCTAACCTACATGGCGTCTGCCTTTGTTTGGAAACCAAGCTAACGTTCACGTCAACCAGCCAGTTAACGTCAACCTTAACCCGAACGTTAAGTAAGCGCAAACACGCCCAACAGTCTGTTGTTGCTAAATTAATTCTGTGCATTGGTGTAAAGTCGCAGAGCGTCGACGTGTATTTGGTAGTTTGCTGTTTGTGGAAATTGTAAACACGCAGCTGTCGATGATGTCAACAGAGCAAGGTGACGTTAACTCCACGCTGTTGCAACACTGCAGCATGTAAACAGGTCAGGTATCCGCTGCAGTCAGTAGCACGAAGATCTATTGCGACATACACTGGGCCTATCTGTCTGTCTGCCTCTATCTATGTCTATGTGGTAATTAGAGTAAAGGGATACTTTCTAATACTGATTTGTGTGCAGATCCCATGCCTGTGCGGCAGCGCCCCCTGCCTGCTGTGTCGATGCTGCCCCAGCGGAAATAACTCCACTGTGACTCGCCTCATCTACGCCTTCTTCCTGCTGATGGGAGTGGGTGTTGCCTGTATTATGTTGATGCCAGGCATGGAGGGGCATCTTAAGAAGGTACGTGTGGTTCCTAAAATCAAAGCAAAATTATTTATTAAAATAAAACATTACCGTCTTTGGTTAATATATTTTAAATTGGTTAACTAATTAACAGCGATTGAACCGAAATCTGTAATACAGTACAATGGAGATGATATACAGTTTTTATTTGTGTATTAAAGCTCCCATATTGTGCACATTTTCAGGTTTGTAATTGTATTTTGAGGTTGTACCAGAATAGGTTTACATTTTCAAGAAAACACCATTTCTTTTGTTGTACTGCACATTGCTGCAGATCCAGTTTTCACCCTGTGTGTTTGGGTCTCTGTTTTAGCTACAGGGTGAGACATCTTACTTCAATATTATCTTTGGGAGTCGCACATGTGCAGTAGCTAGGCAAGATCACATCAGCTAGATAACTCTTTCTACAGCCTTGGTCAGTAAAAGGCAGGATTAGCTGGGAGACTTCTTCTAAACAAGGGGCCCTTGTGGAATACCTGCAGAACAGGGACATGGAAGTAGTTCTTTTGGAGATTATGGTGAACTAGTGTGCGTTGTAGCAGTGTTTTGCCATTGAGAACGAGCTAGCATGTGCTATGGTTAGCCACCTCGTCTCGGTTAGTGACGTAGAAAGCCGTGCAGATTCTGAACAGCTCACCTGGAGACTGAAGGCAGAGGACATTCAGAAAACTGTAGATCACTCAAAACAGCATGGATAGTTTTTTTTGTTTTTTTGTTCTCAAGTTTGTATGCATGTGGAAGGACCAGAGACAAAATAACACCCCACATCTCAGAAAAAGTGATTTTAAAAAAAAAAAAAAATGGGCACTTTAAGTTGTACTGGCTCCCCAGTAAAAAAAAAAAAACAGTGCAAAGACTAAGCTAACTCCAGTGTTTCCTTTCAGATTTTTATTTTTTAGCAGCGGGGGCAGGTCTGTTCAAACAAAAACCTCACACACGCGCCCCCCCCAGCAAATGTTTTTGCGTATGAAACGGAACTGACACTTTGCTGCAACACAAACACACATGTATGAAACGGAACTGACACTTTGCTGAAACACATACACAACTCTCTCTCTCTCTCTCTCTCTCGGGGCTCCAAAGTTTGGGCACCCCAGATAAAAATTTGTATTAATGTGCACAAAGAAGCCAAGAAAAGATGGAAAAATCTCCAAAAGGCATCAAATAACAGATTAGACATTCATATAATATGTCGCAAAAAGTTAAACATGCAGATCTGATCAATTTATCAAACAAACGAGCTGGCCCCCCTACTCTACCACCTAGTCTACCTAGTCTAATTTAGAGGAAGCAACATCCAGTCATTGTCACACACTTTAGTCTGGATTGATAGAATTATGTGAATACAATGGTGTCATGCTAGTCAACCAGTGTATTTTTACCTAATTTCTCTTTCCAAAATCACTTCAGAAGAGTAGTCACAGCGCTTAATGCTTTGGTGTTTGTATGGCATTTTTATCTTCTATTTTATCTATCTTCTACAAAATTACTGCAGTAGTCAAATGTTTTATTTTTTCCAAATAGAGCTGTTTGTCATCTTTTAAAAATGACTTGTTCTTTTTTCATATTGCAATATGTATTGCAGGGAAACTGTTGTGTAGACCTAGTGCGATGGCTTCCTGCTCCAGCATGATGGCTTCTGTCCTGTGTGCTGCTGTAGATTCCAGGTTTCTGTGAAGGCGGGATGGGCTCGTCTATTCCTGGCGTGGAGGGTCACGTGAACTGCGACGTTCTGGTTGGCTACAAGGCCGTGTACCGCGTTTGCTTCGGCATGGCCATGTTCTTCCTGCTCTTCTCTCTGCTCATGATCAAAGTTAAGAGCAGCCAGGATCCCCGAGCTGCGCTGCACAACGGGTGAGTCAGCATCCGTAAATGGACTGTATTTATATAGTGCTTTTCTAGTCTTAACGACTACTCAAAGCGCTTTTACATAGTACAGGAACCATTCACCATTTACACACTGTGCCGTACAAGGAGCCACCTGCTCATCAGATAAACACTCACACACATTTACACGCCGATGGCGCCGCATCTGGGGCAACTCAGGGTTCAGTGTCTTGCCCAAGGACAGTTCGACATGGAACTGCAGGGCCATCCATCCATCCATCAACACTCGCATGTTCCTTGACTTGTCACCTGCATTATAGAGACGAAATGTAGCAAAGAGAACATGTTTGCCAATTTTGCCTGATGAGTTACTTGAATGATTAATCCATATTAAAAACTTGTTAGCAATTGCTTTGAATCTGTGCAAGAACTTAATTCTGCCGTTTTTGCCAGCAACTGATGTAGAAACTCTCTCTCTTTCAGGTTTTGGTTCTTTAAGTTTGCTGCAGCTGCTGCCATAACAATTGGATCATTTTTCATCACAGAAGGTCCCTTCACTACTGGTAACTGTCCATTGTCTTTTTAATTTTTCCCTGAGATGCTATATAATGGGGATAGACCGATTATCGGTTAACAGATTGTCTGTATCAGCATTTTATTTGACCGATAAAGGGAATTAATTAAAAAGTGTTCTATTTTGGCTCGGCTACAGCTCTGTCTGTCCATCTGCTCACCACTGAGTCTGACCACAACTGTTAAGTTGTATATTAAACTAGGCCTGCAGTAACGTGTGGGTGCCCTTAAGCCTTTATAATTTTTTTTTTTAGTGCATGAAATACTAAGCTTTAAAATATTTGCTGTCATGATTTTATCAATAATATTAAACATACATGTGGCACTGTGAATCTTTTAGGATTACTTGTATCTGTGGATGGCCTTAGTGACTACCTATAGGCCATTCAGCCTATCATCAGTGTTTTGTCTCACAAATAGGCTGATTTATATTTGCTAATATACACTTTCAAACAATTAACAATTTGGAGGTGCCCCTACAGTAACTCTGAGGGCCCCATATGGGCCCCGGAACCCCTGTTGAAGATGTTTTTGTATCCCTGTCCTGGCAACCAGGAGTAATATTTTTACGGCACAGAACCGGTTCAGTTTAAGGTGGTTTTTAGGTGGCTATGCCAGTGTCTCTCCTGCTCGATGGTGTTTTTTGCCTCCAACGTCGCCTTCCAGGCAGCTAACCTTAACCTTAAACATAACCATTGCTGCGCTGCCTGAAAGGAGACATCGGGGGCAAAAAACACCAAACACCATTTCTTCCACAGTGTGGTTCTACGTCGGCATGGCTGGAGCCTTCTGCTTCATCCTCATCCAGCTGGTTCTACTCATTGACTTTGCTCATTCCTGGAATGAGTCCTGGGTGGAGAAGATGGAGGAGGGCAACTCTCGCTGCTGGTACGCAGGTATGGTAACAGTGTTGCTATGAGGCTAAACGTATGCATAAAAAACTTGACCAATAACAACCTTAAAAAAAGCTTAGTGTTATGGCGTTTTTCCAATGCCAGGTACCTGCTTGTCTCCCCTCAACTCAGCTGCGGTGCCCCGTCTTCCTTTTTCCATTGCAGATTAGTAGAGACAAGCCGTGGCAGGTCGTCATAGCAGGAAACTGCCGTAACCTAACGCCATACACACACACACACACACACACGCAGACACACACACAGACACAGACACACACCATCAAAGGTGTGTTGCTTTTAGTTGCTTTTAGACACATTTAGTTTCAAAAGAAGCTGGAAGCAGCAAAATAAAAAACGCTTGTATTTAAACAGGGCAGGTTTGTTTAGCAGTGATGACGCAGTGATTAGTGACAATTCTCTCTGACCAATCAGTAGTCTGCAGGTTTTTACGTCACCTTTTGGTATCGCGTCAGCTCGCTTGGAACCTAGACTGTGGTAGTATTAAAGTATCTGGTAGCAGGGACTTTTTTTTTTTTTATTTTTTTTTTTTTTTGCAGTGGCAAAACGGCATTATTTACAGCTGTGTTTTGGCTCTTTTATGTAACAGTAACGGATAAAAACTGCTCATGGACACAACAAAGGGCCTAAAGTAGAAAAAGGGAAATCAGCTAAATGAGCCAGTAATTCTTAAAAGTTTTTTTTATATATATATATAAATAAATAAAAAAAGTCTCTTTTATTGTTATAAAAAAAGGTTGAGGTGCTTATTTAAATACTGTGGAAAAAGGGTTGGGTACCGTTGGGTTCTTAAACGGCATCGGTGCCTAAATGACCGCTATCGACTTGACCGAATAGCAATCTTATGGTGCCACTTAAATGCCTGCGCTGCCCTCTGATGCTCCAAAACGGACCTTCAAGGCAACAGAAACATTGCTGCATGTGACGCTAGGTAACTTTTACTACACACTTGGCAGCAGGTAACGATAGCCAACCTCAGCTAGTAGAGGGTTAAACACAATGGTTAAAATGCTCATGGCTAACGTTCAACGGTGGAAAGTGTGACTGTATTTCACTTTAGAGGATTCCAACAGTGGGATGTTCAACAGCTTGCAGCTGCCGTTGTTGGAAAAACACAGAGGGTGCAACTGGTAGCCTCGTGGTGCGTAAAACGTTTTTGCAAACTACCCTTTTCCCATCTAGTTTTGGTCTGGTAATATGTTCTTGTCATACGTTCTTGTTATTACATTATTAATAAATGATTGGATTTTTACCAAATGGCCCTAGCAATAAACAAGTTCTTTAATGTCGCCGACTGTCATTCTGTGCCTTTCTTTTATTTTTAATTTATTTTTGAAATTGTTTATTTATTTTAAGTAGCGGTTTAGGCACCGGTACCGTATTAAAAATATTGCTTAAGCACCTCAGAAAAACCCAAACGGTATCCAACCCTTCTGTGAAAATATTGGCACGCTCAATTCCTAGAGAAATGCACACAGCCCGTATTTAGAGACTGTGCCTTTTAAATGAGCCGTCACGACTTCATACGGTTGTGATGTCACAACTATACGATATATAGGTAGAAGGGGCGGTTACAGTCATTCCCCGGCTGCAATGACAGGGCAGCGACTCAAAGATCACGGATTGTGGAAAACCTGGAAACACTGACCAATTGGAGCAGACTGGGCTTTTTGTTCGGGAGGGGGGCTTAAATAGACAGACGCTAAAACGGAGAGTTTCAGACAGAGGGTGAATACAGGTGTAGTCAGACAGGGTGAGAAAAATGTCTTTTGAACACTAAAGCATGTAAAAAAAATCTAGTTGAAACACAAAATACATGTATGAATCTGAAAATGAACGTAATCTGGGACCTGTAAACACATGGATGTATTGTTTTGAGGAAAGCCCGTGATAAAAAAGAAGGAAGGTGGGGATCTGATACGATTGTACCCTAGCTCCCAGGTAAAGAGCTTCCTGTTTGGATGATGTTGACCTGTTTATTTTGTGTGTTCATAGCTCTGCTGTCGGTCACCACAATCAACTACCTGTTGTCTCTGGTGTCTCTGGTCACGTTCTACGTCTACTACACCCACTCTGATGGTTGCACTGAAAACAAGGTGTTCATCAGCATTAACATGCTCCTGTGCGTCGCCGCCTCGGTCCTGTCCATCCTGCCTCAGATCCAGGTTCGCACCGCCTCTCTTCTACAGTCCAGTCTACTTTTCATGCTTTTACCCAGAGGATTTTCAGATCATGCATGTTTATGGTCTGTACTTAACACAAACCCACTTTTTATATCTCTTGAAAGACCTGAGGCTGTAGAGTGGTACTTTTTATTTTTTTTTATTTATTTTTTTTGTGTTTCAGTTGTAGGTAGATCTGGTTGGTACGATTATAGTCTGAAGAATAATAACAGTTTCATGATTAATGTGCGTGAATTAATTTCACTACTAATATATGAAATCGCATGAACACTCAAGATTTGGTTACACCTAACTTGAAGGTATCTACATAAAAGTGGCATGACATTGTCATGAACGTGTCATAAACCTAAACAAGCCATGAACATTAACGCTTCTTTTAGTAAGTGACATTCTGTATTGTCCTGACAAGTTAGTGTTATGGTTCATGTGTCATGACAGTGTGACAAAATTGTGGGCATTTTTGACATGCAGCAAAGGGCCACAGGTCGGAGTAGGCCTGTTGCGTCGAGAGTAAACCTCTATTAATTGGGTGCCCGCTGTACCAACTGAGCTATCTTATCCCGTATACATTCTTTTAAAATAAAGAAATGATGTGCAGTATTGCCGTAGCAAGACTGACAGAAAACAGATGATGATGATGATGATGATGATAACCGCATGCAGAGAGGTGAAAGACATGAATAAGACAGAGCGACTAACATCATTCTAGACTGTGCTGACATGCAGACGGCTGCTAGTGGGTCCCGAGGCTCAGCAGGAAGCAGCTGAGTGATTTTTGGTTGTCAGAGTTGGTCTTGGAGTGATTATTCTGCTAATGCCTGCTGTTCTCTGTGTGAAGGAGTCCCAGCCCAGGTCTGGCCTGCTGCAGTCCTCCCTGGTTACCCTGTACACCATGTACCTGACCTGGTCGGCCATGACCAACGAGCCTGGTAGGATAGCTTCCATACTATATATAGAGCTTTTATCCACTACATCAGTGTATTGTAACTACAATAGTAACTACTACAATTTTTTTTTTTTTAGGGGGAAATCAGGTTTCTCTCATCCCCTACCTTGGTCACACAAACTGCGTTTCTCTTGTATATAAATATTTTTAAAAGTCGTCTCACTGCAAAAAGCTGGCAATAAGCAGCACAAGACAAGCATTTTGTCTTGTGTTCTAAATGACGCGCGCTCATCCGCCCCACTGCCCCTCCCAAAGCCATAAAATCCCCCAGCAGTCAGGGGGGCAAGTCGTGTGCATCCACTGGAATTTAAAAAGTCAGCGTGAGAAAAGATGGCAGAAGGAGGGCAGCCACAGCAGTGTTTTTGGTGAGCAAAAAAGGCAAAACCAACTCCGGTGTCTGGGAACGGTTAACGTTAGCTAACCCTGTGGTCATAGTGAGTGAAAATGTGACTAGTGATGCAATATTGTGTTATAATGTATCTGGAATTGTTCATTAGCTGTGTAAAGTTATGTGTGATATCTATAAAAGCTGAACCAACTCAGCAGTTAAACAGATTTTATTCTGATCCACAGGCTCTTTCTGTGAAGTAAAGGACACTAAAAGATTATACCCTGGACACTATCTATTATGTCTAAAGGTTAATGAGTAATTGTGTTAAATAATCGCGATTTCAATATTGACCAAAATAATCGTGATTATATTTTCCATTATCGAGCAGCCCTACCTCACACAAGACTCTGTCATACAGTGTGAAAGGGGGCGTGGCCAAAGCATGGGGGTTGGGGCAAACCTTAACCTAAAAAGGAAGTCTGAGTTCAGTGATACCTCACACAATAGCCTACGATAACCGGGTCATTAGTTATGAAAGGGGCGTGGCTTAAGCATAGTGCGGCGTCCGCCAGTAACCCCGGCACTCAAGGAGGAGCGAGGGCCCGTCCAACGCTGCTTGCAGCTTTCTTTTCTATTACTTCTAGTCATATCAGTCTAGTTACACCATCTTAATTGTCACTATACCGACCGTTGTTCATCATTCCAACAGCTATAATTATAATAATTTTTTTTGGATCTATATGTTTTATGGTTTTAAAGCCCTCAAGCGCTGCGATGCTCTCCCTTCTCTTCACTGGAGCCTCTGTGTTTACAGGCTTGTGGTGATGCCCAGCGTGCTATAGGTGCCAAAAAAAGCACACTTGGTGAAAAAGAAATCATGGCGGAGAATCGTGATATTAATTCTAAGCTAAAAAAAAAAAAACCCTGACGGGTCCTGCGATAACTCGTTATGATTTGATACTAGTCATAAAATTGACAAAGCTAGTTACCAGTTCTCATAACTAGTAGAAACACTGGCCAAACTCATGAAAATAGGATCCAATTAACCAAAGAGCACACCGCAGCTGATGATGATATTACTGTTATGATGCCCATAAGCACCTCTTTCTCTCTGAGCTGCTGTGACAGGCAGCAGCAGATACATAAATAAACCCATCCATGACATACTGTAGCATCAATTGAAAATCTTCTCTTGTGGAACTCAGACAGGAAATGTAACCCGAGCCTTCTGGGTATTATCGGGCTGAACAGCACCAGTCCTGCCGGCCAGGACCATGTGGTTCAGTGGTGGGATGCCCAGGGAATTGTGGGATTGATCCTCTTCCTCATGTGTGTCCTGTACTCCAGGTGAGGAAGTCCTTATTTTTTTATTTCCGGTTGATACACGTCTTGTCTCCTCGTACTGTTGTTTGAGAAGACGACTGACGGCACCTCTGTTCTCTCTTCTCCTCCACCTGTCCGTCAGTATTCGTAATTCGTCCAACACGCAGGTGAACAAGCTGACTCTGACCAGTGACGAGTCGGCTCTGATCGAGGACGGGCCTCAGGGCGACAACTTTGAGGAGGGCGGCGGTGTCAGCAGAGCCGTGGACAACGAGAAGGACGGCGTCACCTACTCCTACTCATTCTTCCACTTCATGCTGTTCCTGGCATCGCTCTACATCATGATGACGCTCACCAACTGGTACAGGTAGGCTTCATTCACTTTAGTGGAGTTGCTCGCCTGGCGCCCACGCCACAAAACCTTTTCTAAGCTTCAGGCTTTACTTCCGTGATATGCACTGAATACGGGCGCTAGTGTTTTTCCCGCTGGTCCCGCCTGCGAAGATCCTCTCGGCCCACAGACTTTACATAATGGAGATGTCAGGTTTTTAAATCCTTTTCCTCGGCTCGAGGTAAATAGAAAATATAAAAAAAATCTGTAGGTTAAAAATTTGGGGTAGAGTCATAACCGGCCTTGTTTGCTGATTTGAGAACGTCCTGGCAGCAGTTTTACTGCCGTCTCTTTTACAATGGTGGCCTTTGGGAAAATGCTTTCTGGGCTGCAGGGGGGCCTGCTGCAGGGGGCCCGCTGCAGGGGGCCCACTGGACAAAATTGGCTGCAAGGCTGAGCGCTCTTCATGGGGGCCTGACCATCTTTTTCTCTGAACACTTATTAAAGGGAACCATGCAGTTTTTTTTGGTTTTGTTTGTTTTTTTTTTAGCTCAATGTACCTTAACTGAACATCTGTGTGATTGCCAGTGAAAAGTGTGTGATGTAACGTAGAGCGTAAGGGCTCCTCCCTCTCGTCTAAAATCGTCACATCAGCAACCAGGATGGCTGCGCCCGTAACGGCGACCTCGACGACTCATATCAGATATCTCCACAGACCAATGGGTGATGTCACACATGCTCTGTCCACTAATAATATAGTCTATGGATTTAACACAGTGGTTCCCAAGCCTTTTCACGTGACCCCCCTAACCCCCATTTGAGTCGACTTCCTCCCAGCGTCCCCCATCTGATGTTGTTACTTTAGAGGCTTAGTTATAATTCCATTCATAGGTATGAATACCTATGAATGGAATATTATTGAAAATCTAGAGGATCTGCGTCGCTCAGGCTTATTTATCGTTGTTGCCCATGCTCTATTTATTCTTCTGAATTAAAATGTGTGTACTTGTGCGTAGGTCATCTTGTGTTTCTATTATACCGAGAGTATCGTATTTGAAACCCAGACTGATATCAGAAGAGTGTAAACCTGTTTGTCTGTCATCGGTTCTCTCTGCAGCCCCGACTCAAACTACGAAGCCATGACCAGCAAGTGGCCGTCGGTGTGGGTGAAGATCTCCTCCAGCTGGATCTGCATCGCCCTCTACGTGTGGACGCTGGTGGCGCCGCTGGTCCTGGTCAACCGGGACTTTGACTGAATCCCACCGTCCCACTGCTCACACCCCCCCCCCATGCTCCACTTCACCTGTGTCTTTGTTTCAGTAGGACAGTAGGTCGCTAACCCTGCGTCGCTCCCAGCTGGACGGGGGCTGCGCTCGCACTGGCCGATCCAGGACTCTCTCCCTCCAGCGCCTTCACCGCGAGGCCGATGAGCAGAGAGTCCTGTCTCAGCGCTGACTGCAGCCCGGGGCTCCGCTGGCGTCATGTCATTGTAAAACCCTGAGCAGCCTGTTGTCGTGGTTCCCCCCCCCCCATGCCGTCGCCATTGTAAATATATATCCTGTGTATTCCTAGTGGATGATTTTAGGGCGCTTTCACACCCGTGGTTTGGACGCCGTGCGATTCGGGACAGAAGTTGCACCACTGTGTCGGGTTTTCAGATTTTTTTTTCTAATATTTTACAAGAAGAAGGCGAGGAATGTGAGCAGCTGACAGACGGCGAGAGCGAGGTGATGCGTCACACGACGACCAGCGATGTGTGCTAAGAGCAGCTTATGGATCTGAAAGTTATCAACCCCCTAAATCATATACAAGTCCATAAATTGTGTGCAAGGTTGAAATTGCGGGCCAGGAAATGCTCCGTTTTAGTACACTTGCTGTATTTGGGTCTGATCGCGGTCCTCCCCTAAAGCGAACCGAACTCTAGAGCACTCGGAAGCGAATCGAGACCCCCGTTTTTTTTTTGTTTTTTGTTTTTTCCAAGGGAGCTCGTTAGTTTTTGTTTGACCCACACCAGAGTCGGGGTGAGCTTGTCACACCGGCCCAACCCAACCAGGCAGGTGTGAAGGCGCCCTTAGTTTGCTTCTATAAAGACAGAGCTGCATGCTTTTCCTTTTTTTTTTTTTTTTAAACCTGATGTGACGTTAACAGTAGCTGTATCTGAAGCTTTTATTAGGCCGACGATGGGAACTCTGACTGCAGTATTACATATTGAAATGCCGTTACATAGAAATGAACTGCTTAGATTGTGCTGCTGCTGTTTTATAAGCAGGACTCCAGCTGTGTCACCGAGACAGCGGCTCATTGTAGTCCACTAAAGTGAACCATCACCAGGCGTGCGCGTGTGGTTTTTATTCTAGTCATGTGTTAAAGCTCTACCAGCTGTGTCCTCTGCAGCTTGCACGCTCCTCAGCACATACGCAACAAAGGCGTTCCTGTTTTTGTTGTTTCTTGATTTGTGTCGAATTGTTTTGACTTTAAATGTAAAATATTGAAACTGATTGTTTTGAAAAACTTCTAGATAAGTTATTTGCTAGTGTTTGGCATGTACTGTAGTTCCTCACACATACATGATTGTCTCACCTGTGCTTTTATCCTAACATTTTTTTTTCTCTATGTAAAAGTATATTGTAACTCGTTTAATAAAACTGACCGAAAAGAAGCCAGTTGTGTCTTCATTGCTTGCCGCTGTATCTGAGGCCTTGAGTCCCCGCTGAGGGACAGAGACCAAAGCATTTGATCCCCTGCTGAATTTGTACATTTGCCCACAATTTTAATGGTAGATTTATTTGAACACAGACAGAATAACAAAAATCCAGAAAAACTGTCAAGTTATAAATTGATTTGCAATTTAATGAGGGAAATATGTATTTGATCCCCCATCTCAGGAGGGATTTTCTCCAAGTCATTAAGGTTTCGAGGCTGACGTTTGTTTCTATGGGATTAAGGTCTGGAGACTGGCAAGGCCACTCCAGGACCTTAATGTGCTTCGTCCTGAGCCACTCTTTGTTGCCTTGGCCGTGTGTTTTGGGTCATTGTCATGCTGGAATACCCATCCATGACCCATTTTCAATGCCCTGGCTGAGGGAAGGAGGTTCTCACCCAAGATTTGACGGTACATGGCCCTGTCCATCGTCCCTTTGATGCGGTGAAGTTGTCCTGTGTTCCCTTAGCAGAAAACCCCCCCCCAAAGCATAATGTTTCCACCTCCATGTTTGACAGTGGGGATGGTGTTCTTGGGGTCATAGGCAGCATTCCTCCTCCAAACTCAGCGAGTTGATGCCAAAGAGCTCCATTTTGGTCTCATCTGACCACAACCCTATCACCCAGTTGTCCTCTGAATCATTCACATGTTCATTGGCAAACTTCAGACGGGCATGTATATGTGCTTTCTTGAGCAGGGGGACCTTGCGGGCGCTGCAGGATTCCAGTCCTTCACGGTGTAGTGTGTTACCAATTGTTTTCTTGGTGACTATGGTCCCAGCTGGCTTGATCATTGACAAGAGCCTCCCGTGTAGTTCTGGGCTGATTCCTCACTGTTCTCATGATCATTGCAACTCCACGAGGGGAGATCTTGCATGGAGCGCCAAGCCGAGGGAGGGACAGTTCTTTTGTGTTCTCTTCCATTTCTTTTGTGTTATCTTCTTCCATTTGCGAATAATCGCACCAACTGTTGTCACCTTCTCACTAAGCTGCTTGGTAATGGTCTTGTATCCCTTTGCAGACTTGTGTAGGTCTACGATCTTGTCCCTGACACCCTTGGAGAGCTCTTTGGTCTTGGCCATGGTGGAGAGTTTGGAATATGACTGATTGCTTCTGTGGACAGGTGTCTTATACAGGTAACGAGCTGAGATACGGAGCACTCCCTTTAAGAGTGTGCTCCTCATCTCCGCCCGTTACCTGTGTAAAAGACAGCTGGGAGCCAAAACTCTTTCTGATCGAGAGGGGGTTTAATACTTATTTCCCTCATTGAAATGCAAATCAATTTAACATTTTTGACAAGCGTTTTACTGGATTTTCTTGTTATTCTGTCTCACTGTTCAAATAAATCTACCATTAAAATTATAGACCGATCATTTCTTTGTCAGTGGGCAAACGTACAAAATCAGCAGAGGATTAAATATTTTTCCCCTCACTGTAAGCATGTGACCAGTTGAACGCCACCTCTCAAAGACTCAGAATCAATAAGAACCAGAATTGAAAGAAAGAATAGGTAATCAAATTGTTAAAATCCCAAAAAGTGTTAAACGACAGCCAGGCCGAGGTGGGAACCCATGAACCTAGAGATCGGATCACTCAGATCAGACCTTAATACCACGTGAAAAGGGGGGGGCTAAAACTATTTCTTCTGTTTACTTATTTGTTCATCTGGTGTAAAAAAAAAAGTGAAAATTGACTTGATGCCCGACGAAAGAAATCATTTGAGACTTGGCCCAAATGACTTGGGACTGGAGCAAAAGGTGACGTGGTCACAACACTGGACTGTAATGCGGTAAGAAGAAACAAAAGCTCCAAATGAACGACACCGTGTACACAGTAGCATTTTCTTTATTGTGACTGCGAGGCTGCAACAATGAGACAGCTCGTGGGACAGGTCGGACAGGTGACCAACCCATGACCAAGTGGAGCTCTACCAGAAGAAATGGGGTGGGGTGGGGTGGGGGAAGGGATGCAGGCACTTCTATGTCAGTGAGAACAGAGCACAACATGAACATACTAAGGCTACTCAACACCACCACAGTGACATCATCATTGACAGCCGTTCACACACACAAGTTCTCTCCTATCTGTTTTCCAAACTTGACTCGCTGGACAGAAACCTTGGAGACGTGTGAATTTAAAGCAACGCTAGAGAACTTTATGGACCTTTAAAATAATGTTTCCAAAATGGTTTCAATGGTTCAGAGACTCGTAACAGGGTGAACGGCACTCTACCGGCTATAACCGCACTACGCAAGTTTGCCAGATCGGGTAGCGGATCTGTAGTTCCATAATGGGACAAATCCACTTCCAACCTGTAGGGGGACCGAAGCGGGAAAAGTTCCCAAGTGTTGCTTTAAGGAACAACTTTCAGAAAATCCTTTAAAAAAAAAAAAATAATGAAATCATGTCTTTACCTTATTATTCTTGACAGCTGGGACAACAAGTTAGTTACTGTTCTAGATTGTTGATAAAGCTGATTCAAAACTGACACTATATCGGATGACTTTGCTACCCAAAATAGACAAAGTAGACAACATTAAACTGATTCAAATGTTCTCCTCGTGGTGTCTTCGTTGGACGGCAGCATCACCTGCTGGGCATTCATTCTCACACACAGCTGAACTACATACATACAGATGATGTACAGTCTTTAGTCAAGATAACCCTTTGTCCCAGTTTTCTAGAATGTGGCTTTCATTGAATGAATAATCTCAAAGGGAGGTAAGTAAGCCCAGGCTGAACACAACACTATCTGAAGAGTCTTAGCTTCATGGACATAAATGTAACAAATGTGTGTAAAAAACAAACAACAACCCAAAAAAGAATAAATACATGTTCCAAAGTACATACAAAGTTCAGTGTGTTAATACAGGTTGGTCACGACGACTGTGTGGGATCAAGATGTGATGAAATGTTTTGCTGCTGCTGAAGAGAAGAGACCAAATGAGGCCGTGCTCAAGGAGAAGCCGAGCCCTCGTGTCCCGCTGCTTACACTGCCGCGGTTTGGTCATTTTGACCTTTGAAAGCATTGCGTAGGAGAAAACCATTAACGTTGTGGAAATGAAGAACTATCAAAAAGGAATGGGTTTCAATTTTCAGACACACGGCAGTCTGTTTTCTTTCTAAAGGCCGTGACACACCAACCCGGTGATCTGCCGAGGTCGCTGACTCCAGTCTGCTCGGTGTGTAACGTGCTGTCGTCCGTCCGGAGAGGCCAGCGGACTTCATTTTGGTCGACCTGACATGCTCGGTCGGAAGGCGGGCACTGCCGGCAGTCGGACTCAAATGACCAATCTGATTGGTGGAGTGCTAACCCAGAAACGAGGAGCGGGATGAGCGGGACTAAAGTCTCTCAAAATCTGAGGAAATTTTTTAAAACTGAGATCTAATACGCCTCCATAACAGCAGGCGGCGCTAATCTGTATCGTTATCCAAAAAAGGAAATCCAGCAGCTGATTGGACGAGTGTGTCACGTGGGTCTGGTTTCTCTGGAAATTTAAGTCATGGCGGCTCGTTCAGAATACGATCTCATATTTTACTACACTTTACTCACTGAAACGTGTTTCTGAAAACATTTTAAGGAGAAGAAGCTGTGCGGCTGCTGAGTCTGTCTTCATTTCAGATCGACTAAAGGTCAGTTTAAGAGACTTTCCTCAGATTTTGAGAGATTCTCGTCACGCTAACATAAGTGCACTGATTCGCTAGTCAAGGGCTAGAACTCCACCAACCAGACTGATCATTGAGGCCGATCATTTTTGGGCAACAATACAGATTAGCGCCGCCTGCTGTTCTGGAGACGTATTACGTCTCGTCACTTGTGTGTTGCAGGCACTTTTCTGACCAACTCGGGGAGACTGATCAGTCCGACTGCCTTATCTGCCGAGGGTCGGCCGTCGGGTCGGTGTGTCAGGGGCATAAAAGGCGCATGACGACATGGATTTAATCTCACATATCCAACGGTTTTGGTGAAACTGTCGATGTGTGTTATGAATGCGTGTCAGTGTTCATGTTGGCCATGGTTAGCAATACAAGTTGTCGACAAAACTTTTGAAAATTCCGACTTCCTAGTTCAACTGGAACGCACCATGAGTCCTGATGTCAGAACAATCAGTTGGTTTACTGTTGACAAAGAGAAAAGATGATTTCTCCTACATACAGATTACTATATGTAAAGTACGTGTTTGATGTGTGTGTGTGTGTTCTGTTTTGACCGAGTCATAACATAAATCGTGAAACTATTATTATTATTATTATTATTATATTTAATGAAAATGGGTCTTACTTCCGGAAATCAAATGTTATCGTCAATGCAAAGGCATTTAACGTTAAATGTGTCCATGGTACCGACGGCAGCTATTCTGTTGCTTTCTTCTCTAACTGCTTCTCAACAAACACACGGCTCAGGCCTGAAGAGGTGAGGGGATATTAACACACGTCAGTCCCTGTCTGGAGGATGCAGGGACCACACCTGTCGCCTTCCCACTCACACTCTGTCCAGCAGGGTGGCGTCGGCCTCCGCCCCGGCGGGACTCAGTTCGCACAGGTAGAGGAGCGTCTCGGCGCTGGCCTCCGCCTCCGTCAGCGGCTCCAGGCGGATCAGGGAGCTGCGGGACGGCTGCTTCGGCTCCAGGCTGGCGTCCAGCAGCTCTGAGGGCGGCTCGGCCTCCACAGGAGCGTCAGGGCTGGGAGAGGGCTGGAGGTGGGCGTTATAGGAGCTGTCGCTGCTGCTGCTGCTGCTTCCCAGGTCCAGCTCTGGATGAGGATTGCAGCCATCGAGGAAGGCCAGCAGGGGGCAAGAGGTGTACTGGATCAACTGCTTGTCTGAACACAAGAAACCAGAAAAAAATGGTCAGCCTGGACTGTATTTGTGTCGTCTTCAATGTATTCACTTTCTTAGATTGTAAACACCATTGATCCTTTCTTGTATAGACAGCTATGAAGATTAAGATTTGTTCTCTTTTTTGGCATTTTGGGCGTTATTCGATAGGACAGCTCAACCCTTGTGTTGTCTTCCCATCAAAATCGAAAATCGACACCTTTGTTGACGCTTTTAATCAACGTTTTTAAGTGTTTCTTACATTTTTGTCCCTTTTTAAAAAACTGACGCTTTTTTACAATGTTTGCCACTTTTGACGTTTTCAACACTATGTAACATTAACTTATTAACTGCAAACGCTACTCGCCACGACTTAGTGGTGCGTATTGCCGAGACGTGTAGCGACATTTTCCGAGAGGTGTACGTCAGGCTACGTCGTAGGGTCGGTAACTCCACGTAGATATAGTTAGGGACGTCTCTCACTGCGACTTTTTATACTCCCGTTTCAGGGGAACGTTCAAATTAAAAAGCTATTAGTAACATCAATGGTTTTCAGGTATTGGGGAAAGAAACATGACAATCACATTAGTGAGTATTTGACACAGTCATGGAGAATCAAGAGTTTTTTGGCCATCTGTTTCCAGCTTTTATTGTAATTCTGTTTCAGCAACTCTTTGGTTCAATTTCTAGATTTCTTTTCAAAGACTCACATTGCAAACTGTGCTGACATTTAAGCCTATAGGGCAAATGTGCATCATCCACCGTTGATGAGCTCAGATTATTATTCTAAGTGTCTAACAACATTATGGAAAGGATCCCTACAAAGATAGAAGTTTTGTCAAAGAGTTAAATCTTTTCTTGTTAAACCAGAAACAGCCCTGAAGTCACCATCGCCAAACCCACCAGACTCCATGTAAATAATAATAATAATACTTTTAGCGTGTATAGAGCAGCATATCTCCACATGTAAATGGAAGAATTAAGAGTTTGTTTAATCCTTTTCATAATGTTGTCGACCACTTGTAATAATAACCTGAGCCCTTCGGTGGAAAACAGCGCTAAATAACCAATTAAAAACCGTGAACCGGAATGCAACTAAGTATGTCACTGCAGGTGTGTACAGTCCAAGTGCGAGTGTGTGACTCACCTGGGTTGACTTCCTCTCTCTTGCCTCGGTTTAGCTGTGAGGAGTTCTCTTTGGAGGACACACTCTCCTGAAAATACATGGACAGGAAATGGTAATGACAAAAAACTAGCTTCAAATCCAACAAAACCCGTCCTACAGGCAAACAATACTGACATGACCAAATGTACGTTAAATGGGTTTTTGGTCACTGTAGTCCTGCCATCTGTCCACATGGGCTGTAAAGAGATCATTTACTAGTAGAATTCCAATGTCACAGACATGAAATCAATCCATGGTCTCCCCGTGAAAAAACATTATTCTAAAAAGCTCCACCAGGCGCTGATGCGCTTCGATCCGGCTACGCTGTGGTTCTGTTGCGTTGTTCGCCGCGCGTCATACCACGCCGGGAGCAGAGCTACCGCGGTTTGTTTATCCATTGTTGAAAACATTTAGATACTGAGCCGTCACATTGGAAATCTTTTAGTTAACAGGAGCCTATAATTTCTGTAGCCTTCTCCGTAACAACAGACTACCTGAACACCTTTTCCTCGTCTCGCTTTTTATGCTCCACGCTGCGGTCTTTGGACAAAGAGTCACATCCTGAGAGCGATCATGTTGACAGACACTAAAAAAGGGTCTATTCTTAGTGTATGTCTGTTTTAACAATCTGAGCCTGTCAGCAAAAAAAAAAAAATAAAAAAAAAAAAACTTGCTCAATACTTTACCAAATTCAAAGATTTTTGGTCACATCAGTCTATTAGACATGAATGCATGTGGAAATGGGGTCCAGGTTGAAAAAAAACTGTTGTTACTTTTTAATCGCCCGGTAGGAGCCACAAGTGCTCAACAAGTGCTTAAATAGCAAAAGGCCTTTCTGGCAATCGGCTAAAAACATGGTACTATTCACTAAAGTTAGGCACGATACGAGATGAATAAACACGTTTTTATTATTTTGGCCGCCATTTTGATTTCAGAGCTGCTACGGGATGTACGAGCAGGGTGCGAGAGAGGGAAAGTATATTATTTCAGGGCATGAAAGGGACAGTGGCATTTAGGGGCTAGGCGTGCACCAGCGCCTTTGACAGTGATTACATATGTTGGGTTATTGATCAGGGGAATGTTCTTTGGTTCAGTGTGTTAGTCGTTCTTACCTCGTGGGCATCAAAGTCCATGCCAAACTGTTTTCCATAGAGCATGGCCTGGAAGTCCTCCAGACTGCAGTCAATGCTGTCCAGATAGTCCATCAGCTCCATCCTGACAACACACGCAGAATATTTTAAAGAATACAATCACCACATGGAATGGTGGCTGACACACCAGAGGACGTTATTACACCGGCTTATTATCAGACACATTGCTTCCCTTTGCTCCAGAATAACTAATGAAGCAAGCCAAGTCACAGGGTAAGCAGGCTTTTAAATTAATGCCTGCCAAAATGGCAAATGCTGGTAAAAATGAATTTTGGCGCATTACATTGTAAAGTTAGTAGCCAACTTGGCTGGTAATGAATGAAGCTAATAATTCTCAGTCTGTTTGTCAGTGTTGCCAGATTTGTCCATTTTCCAACAAGGAATTTAGGCCGCTTTGTGCATTTGGCTTAGAGACCTGATCTTTTTCTGACAACACTGCTTGTTTGTTGTTTTGGTGCTTGCTGTTGCGCCGGTCACTCTCTAGCTCGCTCGACCACATTACTGTGCTCGCGGGCGCCAGTTGAGCCTCCGTCTAAATCTCTGCCATTTCCACCAGTGGACAGTTTGTAACATGGACTTACAATGGATTATGGATCATTTTGTTTCTATAGTTATTTTTTGGCCTTTATTTTCACAGGACAGATGAAGACATGAAAGGAGAGAGAAGGAATGACATGCAGCAAAGGGCCGCCGGTCAGAGTCAAACCCGCGGCCGCTGCATCGAGGAGTAAACACTTTATACATGTGCGCCCACATTACCAACTGAGCTAACCCGGCCACATTGTTTCTATAGTTTATAGCTGACTGTATAAGATGACTTCTCTCCAGCTTGACGTTAACTGTTTGGACAAGTACGTTTACATTTCACTTGTCCATGCACAAAAGTCACTTGTCCGGGTAAAGATTTATCATTTTATAATTTAAACAAACCGTTGGAAGCATCCAAACACTATCAACACTAATACAATTCAGTTGAAACAAATGTGTCCCAAGAATAGATTTTCACTAAGCCAATGTTCTCATTACTTTGAGATTCTTAGTTTATATTCTGAGATACTGGGTCAATATGTGATACTTTTGGACCAGAGGTAGTGGTGAACTGAACTTGAAAACCTGCATCTAATGGATTTTGCCACTAAATGTTAACTTTTTTTTTTTTAACCAAGGGATCCTTTAAAAAGGTGTAGCTACTTTACAGTTGATTATTAGCCGATATTTAATCCGGCAAGTCGTGGAGCTGAGGTTTTACAATAACTGACAGACAAACGAGCAGCGGAGGAGGAACATTAAGAGGCAGAGAGCCCGTCGCTACATGAGTCATATTAACTTCATGTTTCATCCACACAAAGCACACTGCTATCGCCACGAGTGACATCTGTTTTGGGCTTGTTTTATTGTCAACGATGTGGTGTGGAGGTAACGTTAGGGTGGTGTTAGCAAGCTAATGTTAGCCAACTAGCACCAGCTGGCTCACCGTGCTTTTATGCTGCATCGCTTACAGAGAATGAGCTGAACACCGGGCTGGGTCTAACGTTAGCGGTCCACTAAGCAGCTGCCGCTGGGTCCGCTGTCCCGGATTGCGCAGAAAAAAATGTATTTGTTTCAAATCGGTAACATAGACCTAATGAGTGGCACATAACATTAAGTAACATGCCATTTAATTTAGTTTGAGTTTTAACTTGTCCAGTGGGGCTTACTTCTCTTCTACTTGCCCTACAAAAAATCCACTTGTCCCAGATAAGCGGACAAGTGTTACTGTTGACCGTGACCAGAGTTTAAATTAACTTTGTCATCCACCAGCCAAGTGGCTAGTGAATGTATACGTTCTTACCAGCCACTCAATAGATTACCATTGTGTTTTTGGGCTGGTGAGTGAAGCAAATCTACCAGCCACGTGCATGTGCCTTTGGCTGGTGCCAATTTTGAACCCTGACTGTGGTATTGGCACAGCCCATACTGCTGTTAAACGTTATAGAAAGGTGCCCTGCCACACGTATTTCCTGACTTTGTGGTAATGTCTGAAGTTCTACCATGGACTCGTTACCTTGTTTCAAGCCATTCTAGCGTGGTATAGAAAGCCTGCAGGAAGACTCAGTTTGGTTTGTGCCAGTTCTCATTAATATTCAACAAGCTAAGCTGCTTGACTCTGATTGACTAACAGTTAGCCAATGAGAGCCTGGCTATCAGCTTCCTTTAACGCACGTGGCTAATGAATAGTAATGAGCTCGGGTCGACGTCTAGCTCTCCCAGTAAGAGCGTGCGCCCCATGTAGGCTCAGTCCTTTGCAGCGGCCCAGGTTCGGTCCAGAGTCCGACCTGTGGCCCTATGCTGCGTGTCATCCCCCATCTTTCCTGTTTATCCACTGTCTCTAATTAAGGGAAATTAATTTTCAGTGGCTGGAGCTGACAGAGGAGGTAGCAGTTCATCTTCACATTTACCACATAACACAAACACATATGGACCTAGCATATTTCAAAAAATGCAAAAATTTCAAAAGTAGAAACGGTTTTGTGAAGCAGGGCACCTTTAAGCCCTTTCAATGTATATTTTCAGAGAAAAAGAGTGATTTCTTTTTTAAGTTGGCACTTACTTGCCCAGCAGGTTGATGTTCTGTGATATTGCTCCATTCTCGTTGAGTATGGAGTCCATCATCTTGACAGGGTCCTCCAAACTCAGGCCCGAGGGTTTATTGAGCTGCAGGGCACTGCTGTTTGGTCCACTGCTGTCTAAAGTGCTGCTCCGCTGGCTGCCGTCTGCTGCTGCTGACACACCAGCGTCTGTCTGTTTCATGTCATCTGTGCTGGTGGTGCTCACCTCCGTCTCAGCTGGCAGCACTGCGCAGCTGTCCAGCTCTACCTCCACGATTTCTATATCACTGAGGGAGGATGTTTTCAGACAGCATTTTATTAAGAAAGATAGAGACTGTTCCTTTAATGTTAACTTATTCACAGTTTTGTTGTGCAAGAATCCCTCTCACTAAGGTTTGGGTATTGTTTTTTGTATTTATTTTCCAATACCTGTGCTGAAACAAGCCCTGGGTATCCTGCTCGGCCTTTGAGAAAATGAAAGCTCAGATGGGCCGATCTGGAATCTTGCTCCTTATGAGGACATAAGGGGCAAGGTTACCTCCCCTTTCTCTGCTTTGCCAGCCCAGAGAATTTGGCCCACCAAATGGCACATACTAAGGAAAGCTTATTGTGGGATTGGCTCTAGTGGCAATAATTCTGCACCAAGGCTGAATTTTGGGAAAGAGACTTCAGATACAGTATTAGGGGACCACTAAGGTCTATATAAAAGAGACTTCAGATACAGTATTAGGGGACGACTAAGGTCTATATGAAAGAGACTTCAGATACAGTATTAGGGGACCACTAAGGTCTATATAAAAGATACTTCAGATACAGTATTAGGGGACCACTAAGGTCTATATAAAAGACTTCAGATACAGTATTAGGGGACCACTAAGGTCTATATAAAAAGAGACTTCAGATACAGTATTAGGGGACCTCTAAGGTCTATATAAAAAGAGACTTCAGATACAGTATTAGGGGACCACTAAGGTCTATATAAAAGAAACTTCCGATACAGATGCTAATTTTATCGTTATAAAATCGAGATCTCGATTCACCCTGTTTACGATTTAATTTTTAAATAACTGATTTTTTATGAATTTGATTCTCATTTAATTTTACAAGCTGACTGCATCACAAACACTACTACTTTCTTCTGTGAGTTTTAAACAGACATAAAATACATATAGACGTATAAAACTGGTTTTAAAGCACTCGTAAGCGCTGCAATGCCCTCCCTTCTCTTAATTGAGGCCTCTGTGTTTACAGGCTTGTGGTGATGCCCAGTGTGCTATAGGTGCCAAGAAAATATATGTTTGGTACTGCCAATTTATTTTGTCATGGTTCATGTGTGTTTATGGATATGCGCACACATCGCTACGCCGACCTTTTTGAGAAGGAATGGTTGAAGGAATGAACGCTGTGTTTGCAAAGTCCAACAAGTCCACCACTGCTGGTAAACTTTGAAAAAAAAAAAAACGAATTACACCATTTTAAAACGGGAATGTTCACTATAATTTGCCATGTAAACAGCTTGGTCGGAACATTGTCTTTTTCGGGAATAAGGGCAAAAACCAGAATATCATGTGCATGTAAACATGGTCAGTGTTTCTGCTGCCTGTAACGTCCCGTTCTGAGCATTCGAGAGCAGCACAGGCATTTAAGTGCAACCAAAATGAGGCACCAAAACCCGTCGTTTTGGCACCTCTCTATGTTCCCAACCCTACTTGGTGACCAGCTGACCCACATGTAGAACATGTGGCAGTTTGAAAGCAGTAGCACAGTGTGAATGTCACGTAAGGAGTCAAAGGTGAACAGTCTTACCCTTGCTC
>JABXJD010000161.1:837500-880000 GCA_013375575.1 Percina caprodes | reverse complement strand
GGCAGCACCGTTTGGCTTAGTTACCAATGCCGTTAGCATCATGGCTAACGCTATTGTTACTTGGTTTATGACAAATCGTTTTGGCTGTGCGTTGTAACATTATGTCACTGTGCAACCGAGCACCGTTAGCCTTTACAACAGGGCTGCTTCACTACACTTGTTAAATCATGTTTTATTACAGAGTTCTCTGTTGATTTGTGTTTGTCGCTGTGTGCTCGTGGTGGAAAATTATGTCAGAGAGCGGCGTAACAGAAATGCAATGCGCCGTGATGTAGATCCCCATCAAGGCCAGGCTGATGTTGGAAGTCCCTTTAGTGGACAGAATGTGTAACAACCACGTGCTTATAGTGCCATTGACAAAGCATAAGCCTGAGCAATGTGGTACATATTAACAGGCTGCATTTGAGCATTACATATTAGAATATTTAAAAAAAAAATAAAGATATATTAATATAATTATCTTCAAATGGTAGTATAGAGGAAGAGAGCAGTGTCTGTTGTAACACAGAACTAGCTTACCACAGTAGCACAACGTCAATGCTTCAGCTTGTCAGCAGAAAGCATCTAGTCTAACGTTACACACACAGTCCACAGAGAGGACCCGACATAAGGAACACTAACGTCAGCGTTCAACCTAAATCAATATGATTGCAAGTTGAGATGAGAGCTCCTCCACCAGGTGACGGGAAACCGGGGGACTCAATTAGCGGATTAGCAGGGGGCTTACACACTGTGGTGACACAGAGCTTGTTAGCCGATCGGGTTAGTTTTTACTTTTAAAGACCAGTCTTATTTTCTCTTTTGTAAAGTTACTATTGCTCTTTAACAAAGCAAGCTTATCCGATTGCTCCATTAATTGATGGAATAATCAGTAGGATATTGGACTATTTAAATAATTGAGTGCTGCAGCCCTAGGTTTAACTACCACTATGCACCACAATCACAATTCTTTCAGGAGGCATATAGCGACTGTGTGAACCAATGGGGCCAGTGTAGCGCTCACCTTTTTGATGAGCTGTTGTTGGTGCACATGTATCTTTCTCAGATCGGAGATCTCCCTCCACAAAGCTTCATTCTCCCTAAGCAACAAAACAAATCCCAAGTTTTAGCAGGATAAAATATTATATTGATTCTTTGGCAAAGGTTGAAGCTGTAGCATTGGTACAGAGCTTTTTGCTCACCTCTTGAGCGTTGCCAGTCTGATGTCGATGGTCTCCTGTTTGCTGTTAACACTGCGAACACTCTCCAAGACCTTTGACAGGTCTTCCTGTCGAATCTTGTTGTCCTCTGGCCGAGTGTTGGAAACCTGAAGGACATAAATTACAATCAAATCTTGCGTTCAGCCCGTTTTGCCCCAATACCTCAGCTGGTAGAGACGGTGCTATATATATATATATATATATATATATATATATATATATATATATATATATATATATATATATACACACACGCACGCACCATCCAGATGATCATTGGCAAACTTCAGACGGGCCTGGGCATGCGCTGGCTTGAGCAGGGCGACATTGCTTGCGCTGCAGGATTTTAATCCATGACGGTATAATGTGTTACTAATGGTCTTAAAAATCATTCAATGTGATTTTCTGGATTTTTGTTTTAGATTCTGTCTCACAGTTGAAGGTTACCTATGATAAAAAATTTGAAGATAAGAAAAACCTGCAAAATCTGCAGTGTATCAAATACTTGTTCTCCCCACTGTATATCTTGCATTAACAGTATCTGAACACTGGAAGCATTAAGGACAGCTAAACTGTGATGTAATGGAATATTAATGAGTTCGAGAGAAGACATTAGCCGGCAGGAACCAGATACAGGGGTCAAAGATCTTGATGCAGACAGAATAATCAACTTGTTTTAAGAAGCCCGCTGTTTTAATAATTTATTATTATTGCAGCATGCTTCAGAATTGTATAAAATTTGATGACGTCACACTGGCTACATTTTTGGAAAGGATTCATTCTGCTGACAACTAAACAGGGAGAAGACTCCACCTTCCGTTTGATGTTCTCCAGCAGGTTGTCCTGTCCATGTTTGAAGTAGGGGTGCTGGAACTCCACTGGACCATCTCTCTCCTGTTTCACAATGCCTGTGTCAATGTGCATCACCTTGCGAAATCCATCTGCACACACACATTAAAAAAAAATGACAACATTAAGAAAAACACCCCCCTACATGTATATTGATGCAAACAGGTAGTCCCGTGAGATAGTTATCTCTATATTGCTAAAGTGTTAAGGATCTGAGATGGCGGTGATGATGGATACCGCTATTATTTTATTGTCTTTTACTTGGTATTTGGTCTCACAGGTTTACCTCAAAAAAAAAAAAAAAAGAGAGAGCGAGAGGCAGTGGGTAGAGGGGGGTCTGCCTCACCCTCCTCTGCCCGCTGCCTCTCTCACTCTCAAGCAGCGGCTGAAGGGCTGCGAGGCTCAGGATATTGGTAGTGCTCCTGTGGGTGTTGTGCTGTGGTATATCACTGTCAAACAAACATGCAACTCATCTGTCCAGACAAAATTCTCAGCTTTTGTTGCCATGTTTTGGTTTTGCGCTACTAGGGAGAGAAGTAGAAGGAAGGTAGTAGAAGGAAGGTAGTATGCAGGCTCGGGGACTTGCCACCTGGCGTGCTGGACGCGGAATAAAAAGTGATAACGCAACTTTTGCGTTTTCGCTTCAATCGTTACCGTGTAAACATAGCCTAAGATATGCAGTCATAGAGGATGCAGGGCTTCAGCATATGATTAAAGAGAGCTGCCATATAATATCGTCCCTCACCGGCATTTTAGCAACACAGTGAAACCCTAACTGTACTGTATTTTTCTTGCAGAGGAACACGCAAATAGAATAGTATTGTTTGAAAACAGTGTAACACACAAATTTGAAAATTTTCTATTAACACAATCGCACTTTTCCTTTTGAGCCATATTCATTGCATTGTATTTAAAATACCGTGAACCCTCGCTACGGATTTGCATCGTGCATTGTGTTCTGCAGTCTGCAAACATAATCAATGGTGGCATGTCGGTTTATAAGAATCTTTTTGCCCAGAAGAAAAAAAGAGCGACAACTACCGATAACTATGTTCTTCTCTCGAAAAAACACACCTGCACCGCGGGCTTTAGAAGAAGAAACGTTACAGAGCGGAGTCAGGATGCAGCGGCTCAACCAGAAGAGCAGAGAAATACACGAGTCACTATTTTTCCTACTGTACTTTGTATTCTTTTCAGAATAATTTTTCATGTTCTTCCGTTCTAATGACTCTGGTCGCGGTGGGGCGGTGCTGATCTCCGCAATTTGAAGCCTTCAGTTCGTATTGATGATTCAAATTATTATTTTACAGTACAGTTGTACTGTGTGTTTTATTTGTTAAAAAAATGCTTGGGCCTGTAAAAAGGTTTTGTTCTTTGGTTTCAATGTATTATAGAGTATTTCATTGTATAATAATTGTTAAAAAAAAATAAAGGTTACTACTTCACGGATTTCGCTTATCACGGGTTCTTTTTGGAACGTAACCCCCGTGAAAAACAAGGGTTCACTGAACTTCACTTTAATTCCAAGTGGAACAACTAATACTGTATGTCCATTAAGAATTGGCACGTTATAGGCTACTTTTCAAAAGGTCTAGTAGCAGTTGAGCTTATGCTTCACTTTATGTAAACCAACACCCAAATTCCCAAATCAAAAGGTCTGGGTTAATGGGGAAGTGCATGCCAAACATGAAGGACCGACCGATGCCTACAGCTACAACTGATTTGATTGAGTACAGGTAATCCAGAGCTATTAGGCTGTGGCTCAGCGGTAGAGCGGTTGCCTCGGAATCGGAAGGTTGGTGGTTTAATCCCTGGCCCTGCGGTCCCTATGTTGAAGTGTCCTTGGCACTGAAACCTAAATTGCCCCCGATGCTGCGCCATCGGTGTGTAAGCCTGTGAGAGTGTTTATCTGATGAGCCTTGGCCCCAGTGTATGAATGTGTGTGAATGATGAATGGTTCCTGTACTATGTAAAAGCGCTTTGAGTAGTCGTTAAGACTAGAAAGGCCCTAGAAAAAACAGTCCATACAGACCATTAGCAGTGCAGAGTCAATCTATACGTTTTTTCCCCAAAGATAATTTTTTTATTTTTTGGGCTTTTCTGCCTTTAATTTTTGACAGGACAGCTAGGTAAGAAAGGGGAGAGAGAGGGAAGACATGCAGAAAATTGTCAAAGGTCAGACTCGAACCCTGGACCTCCGCGTTGAGACATTAACCGAGACATTAACCTCCTCAGCTCGAAGTATGTGCGCCTGTTCTACCACTGAACCAACCTGGCCACAAGAGTCAATCTATACTTCTATGCAAGCTTTTCGATCAACTCCTTGGTTGTGGAGGTACAAAGACCCCAGAACGCTGCCCACTAGTAATATCCAGGGCCGGTGTGTACAGATCTTTCAAAAGGATTAATAAAGGTGTGTGTGGAAGAACTGGTACATGACATTTTGTATGTACTTTTTATTATGCATATATAAATTAATTTTTTTTTAAAACTCCAGCCTCATTCATCTGCAATGTTGTCTACACAAATTTATTATGTAACTTAATTCATAATTTGTTTATATTTTAGCACTGTACCCTACCTTGCACTATTTTCTCTTTTGTGTTAGATTGAGATTTTGCTTTAACTTGTTTTTTTTCTTTAAGTTATTTAATGAGCATTCTTGGAGGTGCCTGAGGCCTACGATTTTCAGTGCCAACGACTACTTCTGTTATTGATGTGTGCATGATGAATAAAAGAAATTGAAAATTGAATGACAAATAAAGAACTTTGTGTCCTTCACTCGGTGAAACACAAGCCATTAAATGAACAACATACTCCGAAACAGATCTATCCACCCACCCATCTCACACATGGGGGGTGATGGGGCAGCTGTGGCTCAGCGGCAGTCCCATGTCAAAGTGTCCTTGGGCAAGACACTGAACCCCGAGTTGCCCCCGATGCTGTGTCTTCGGAGTGTGAATGTGTGTGAGTGTTTATCTGATGAGCAGGTGGCACCTTGTACGGCAGCCTCGGCCACAGTGTATGAATGTGTGTGAATGGTGAATGGTTCCTGTATGATGTAAAAGCACTTTGAGTAGTCGTTAAGACTAGAAAAGCGCTATATAAATACAGCACATTTACACACACTGTGTCTCTCTCTACCACTCACAATATACACACACACACACACACACACACACGTGCTGAGTTATTCCTCAAACAAATTTGCTACTTGTTGTTGAGACTAAAACATCTGAGTTTACAACAACATTCCAAGGTGACCTCTAGCGTTAGCTCACCCAGTAGAGTGTGCACAACCTGCAGCCCTTTGCTGCATGTCACCCCCGTTCTCTCCCCTTTCCTGTCTTCAAGCTATCCAATCATTCCCAGATGCTTGCACCTAGCTATGTAAGATAGCCTATGCTACAGTATAAACAACAGCAGTACTGTTTGACCATGCAGGTACTGACCAGTCCAGAACCGGTGCCAGTTTAGTGGGCCTCATCAACAAGGCCAGTAAACTCCCACTGAAAGACTGATTCTACATATAAATATCGCAAAATATAATCTCATATATCATGATATAGGATTGTATCTATAACAGCCACTACTTGGTGGAATCACATGCAAGCTGGGTCTCATGTGTAAACAGTGGAACACAGTTAATTGGTTTAACTAGTTACATGTGATTTTGCCATTATGTGACATGGTGTCTGTCTGGTCATACATATCGCCAAGCTCTACTATTGGCAGTTTAAAAGAAAAAAAATAATAATTCACAATTAATCCCAAACCTGAGATTCAGCACTGAACCACTCGACTGCGTGTACGCTGTCTGAACAGTTGAATTGAAGATTACGTTGGTTGTTGGTAGCTTCAGGTAACAAACAGGCTGGGCAGTGAACGACACGCTAACATGCTAACGGGTTCGGAGTTTTAATGTTTTTAGTTGAGACAGACCAATATTCTGTTGAAACCGTTCAGTTATGTTTCCCCTCAGTGTTCACTGTCTACTGTTTTGGAAGAAAGAAATAACCAGCTTTAAAAGTGACTCTTTTAAAATACGTGTAGTATGATGGGTTAGGGTTACTAGCTTGTCATCATTGCATTGACACCAAATCTGACAGTATGGATTTACTGGTTTATGAGTCACTACTCAGCAGTGTGGCTGCGGACTAACCAAACAAACAGTCATATATATGCAGCAGACACTCTAAAACCACTACATGTATCACAAACTAAGACAAGGCGATGAATGTAGTCT
Source organism: Percina caprodes (assembly GCA_013375575.1). Taxonomy (NCBI): domain Eukaryota; kingdom Metazoa; phylum Chordata; class Actinopteri; order Perciformes; family Percidae; genus Percina; species Percina caprodes. Next base: position 873,706 of record JABXJD010000161.1, on the reverse strand, counting down.
TACACATGTTGAGCTGCCTGATGAAACTGGCCATGTTGTTGTGCTTAAAGAACTTGGGGAGGATCTCCTTGGCAAAGTGCTGTTCGTCCAACACCAGGAAACTGTTGCCCTCCTGAAAACAATCAACACCACGACAGTCAAACATTTGGCTTAGCTAGCTAGTATGTTAGCTAACTACCAGGTAGCGGTGGTAACGTTATGCTAGCTAACCAGCAGGTAACGTTACACAATGAAGGGGGATTACTGGCTAGACAACAGTTGATGTTCAGCTTCAGCTAATGTTGCCGACATATGGTGGCGTTAATGCACGGCTGTTGAACCCCAGCAGTATTGTTGTTTATTGTGGTGTGGCGTGATGCTACACGCTAACGTAACGGTAACGTTACGTTAACTTCAGGCTAATATCACTGGCTAGTAGTGCGTGCTAGCTAACAGTATACAGTTTTAGCGTTACCTGACTCCAGCAAATAAATTCATTGGTGTCTGCATCCTCGACAAGCGTCCACAGCTTGGCGAGGAAAGCCGGGACGTTCGAGTTGTGTTTCATTTTGAAAATTCAACGACGAAAACAACTAGACTGAAAAGCAGCTGCTTCTGCTCCTTCTCCTTCTTCTTGTTATTTGGGGTTTAACGACAGCTTGCGTCCTTAATGTTGTACTACTGCCATCTTCTGGAGTTAGCTAGCTAGTTGACTCCTACATTGTCCAGTACGCCAGGTTTTCCTGCTCAGTCCTGTTCTCCAAACATCTTCCACCACACTCCAGTAGACCTATGGACTGTCATCTTTTATGTCTTCCATCATGTCATATCATAACATCATACATAGTTTAACATGCACTACTGGTATCTGACAGTGGTAGATGTATTTTCCTAAAATACTCAGTTACACGTAAAAGTCCTGCATTGAAAATGTTACTTAAGTAAAAGTATGTAGGTAGTATCAGTAAAATGTACAAAGTATGAAAAGATCTAAACTGGATAAGAGCAAAACAGTTCTGTCTATGTTTCATCATCTAATAATTTCAGCTGGACTTGAAGGCCGTTATATTGTTGGGTAGTTTAATTTAGAATAAAACATGGTTATAAACTATATATATATATATATATATATATATATATATATATATATATATATATATATATATATATATATACAGTACAATATTTCACTCTGAATGTAGTTGAGTAGAAATAGAAAGTGTAGAAAATAAAGTAAAGTACAACTTCCACAAATGTTTACTTAAGTACAATACTTGAGTAAATATACTTAGTTACATTCCACCACTGGTACCTGACAACGATCACAAAGACGGTTGAATTCTTCCGTATAATGCTGTTCAGATCACTGTCTGGCCTTAGGATTATAGGCCTTAGTGGTCCCCTAATACTGTATCTGAAGTCTCTTTTATATAGACCTTAGTGGTCCCCTAATACTGTATCTGAAGTTTCTTTTTATATAGACCTTAGTGGTCCCCTAATACTGTATCTTGAAGTAAGGCAAGGCAAGGCAGCTTTATTTGTATAGCACATTTCAGCAACAGGGCAATTCAAAGTGCTTTACACAAAATCAGTTAAAGAAAAAAAAAAAAAAAAACAGTTAAAAGAAAATAAAACCGATAAAACACAGAAGAAACAGTTAAAAATAAAAACAGATAAAACACAAGAATAAAAGTTACAGTGCAGTATAAAAGATTAAACAGTAAGTATCTTTTATATAGGCCTTAGTGGTCCCCTAATACTGTATCTGAAGTCTCTTTTTATATAGGCCTTAGTGGTCCCCTAATACTGTATCTTAAGTCTTTTTTATATAGGCCTTAGTGGTCCCCTAATACTGTATCTTAAGTCTCTTTTATATAGGCCTTAGTGGTACCCTAATACTGTATCTTAAGTCTCTTTTATAGAGGCCTTAGTAGTCCCCTGATAGTGTATATTGAAGTCTTTGCTTGTTTGAAAGCCTGATGATAGGTGGAATTATCAGACTTTAAGAGTTTTTTAATGGTCTTTAAAAACATTTCTGAAAGTATATGTCATCACATGGCCACTAGATGGAATCCTTAACACGTTGAAAAACATGATTGCTGTCCACTGAACCAGCGTGCTGCCAGACCTGCTGTCTGCAATCTGTCGACTGCTGTCTGCCTTTAGTCGTACTGTTTACAACCTCTGCTCTTAGTATGAAGTACCTGTCACTGCTTTGTTACTGATCACTAATCTTAATATTAATAGTTTTAACCCTCATGTTGTCCTTAGGTCAAATTGACCCGTTTTCAGTTAATTTTTTTTTTTGTCACGAAAAATGGGCCGTTGAAATAAGCACTGAAAATGTCAACATTGCAACTATCAAAAAACGTTGTGAAAAATACAAAAAGCGTCAAAAAAGCACCCACAACATTGAAAAAGTGACAAAAATGTTGGAAAAATGTAATAATGTTGAAAAAAAGTGACCATGGTTGACAGGAAGACAACACAAGGGTTAAAGTATGTATTACCTTCCCTAATGATGGATCCCCTGGTGGGTACATCACATGCGTATATTAGAAAGAGGTTTTCAGTGATTAATGACATATTTCATTTCACAGCCATGCATTAATCAAAATGTGAGGCCACACTCATCATTGAATATTGGCTGAAGCCTTTATTTACCTCAACTACATTGTAGATACAACCAGGATATAATCTGTGACAGGCTAACAGAGACATGCTGCAATTCTGAACTACTCCAAATCATAAGTATGTGTCTGTTCCCATTTATCCTGTTAATAAAAACTCAACACTTCCTCTTTCTGTTTTACATTAAAGAGTGTTGTAGCTGTTCAAAGGGAATCATTACAGACCGTACAGTCCACAGGACAGAAGTAGGAAAGTCTTCCTGTCACATCAATGCTCGCTGTGTCTGTTGGGTCCTCAGTAAAACATTTATAGTAAAACTTTTTCACAAAACCTCATTCACACCTAAGTCAAACTAAAGCAGATAGAGAGGGTTAGACTGGTGTAGTTACTCAGTTGAGGCATGCCATAATGAGTTTGAAAGAACCAGTAAGTGGCTGGGCCTATCTTTCAGGCTAGTAGCCATGACTGCTGAATGAGGTTGACAAGTGTTGGGCTAATTGGATCGGAGGGTAATATTACATCAAAAGACGTCACCCGCTCCTTTAAAATGGCTGTAATTAGGACATTCTTTAACTCAGACACAGGGGAGATTATGGAGGAGCAGGAATCAGAGGGCATTACAACCACCCAGGTGACACATGCATTGCATATTGCTCAAGATAAATAGTCCTAACACTAAACAGTACCATCCTTTTTATATGCAAAGTACAATTGACTTCCTATTCATGTGGATATAAATTGGGACAGGCTTTTATTGTATTGAGTTTCACAGGAATTTTAAACAAAAAGTGGGATTCTGAATTAGGGATTCTGGCCTATATATACACCCAATACAATACATTAGACTACACCACTGCCCCCACACAAGTCTATATCCCGTCGTTTGACTTCCGTGATTTCTCTGGTGCTGCAGGAAATTCCGCCGGAGGCAAGTCTTTTCACCGATGTCCTTTTCCTTCGGTTTTCTTTGTGTTGGAAGTCCGTTCTTGCAGAGGGAGTCTGCTCAGTCGTCATGAAGACGGCTCAGCTGTCATTATGTGTGACTCAAGTATAGGCCTGCACAATATTGGAAAAATCTTACATTGCGACATATTTTTCCCTTGCGATATATATTGCGAAATGGAAAAAGAAAAAAGTAATTTTTAAAAGATGACATAAATAGCGCTGTTTGGAAATAATAAATCATTCTTGACTACCACGGTGATTTTGTAGGGGAGTGCATCTACATAGAAGAAAAAAATGAAAAAGGATCTTTTCTAATGTGGACCATTGTTGAACTTTAATGTTTCACAACCACCAAAGCAAGTAAGCGCTGTGACTAACGTTACTCTTCTGAAGGGATTTTAAAGAGGGACATCAGGTAGAAATACGCTGGTTGACTAGCATGACACCATTGTATTCATATAATAATCAATTCAGGCTAACGTGAATGAAAGTGACTGCATGTTGCTTCCTCTAAATTTCGGGTTTGGGTCGACTAGCGTGGCCAGCTCGTTAGTTTGATAAATTGATCAGACCTGCACGTCACGTGCACTAGTAACAAACTCTGTGTATCCAAGAACAATTAAATCAGTGTAAATAATGTTAGATCAGACACAGACTTCTGTAGTAGATTAGTGTTAAGTTTCCAGCCTCGCGGCTCCAAAACCGTAACGTTAGTTGGGCCAGACAGACCCCTTGGATCTTTAGGCTAACTATATTAGCTTTTAGCCTGGCTGGTAGCAGCTCCCTGCTTTTCTTTAGGCTAACTATATTAGCTTTAGCCTGGCTGGTAGCAGCTTTCTGCTTATTTCTTTAGGCTAACTATATTAGCTTTAGCCTGGCTGGTAGCAGCTTTCTGCTTGTTTCTTTAGGCTAACTATATTAGCTTTAGCCTGGCTGGTAGCAGCTGACTAACGTCACATACACACGTTGCTACCTGTCTTAAAGGGGAAGGGTCGGCCGGTAATAATCATGTAAAAGGAGAACGGTGGAAGTTTGAGTTTCTATCAAGCAGCAAAAAAAGATTATGTCAACATCGCAACGTCTTATGATGTGACTATCACGCATGCGCACATTGCAATGTCAATGCTAAAACACAATATCGTTCAGCCCTACTCAAGTATGTAACCGTGAGCATTCCAAACATGGCGGAACTGTCAATAACCGAGCAGGTTGAAATGGCTGCCAGGACATCTCAAACTGCAATTCTTTCTATTCTTAATTTTTAATCCTACAACGCAAGCCTTCGGTGATCACGCACCACGGCCAACCTAGTCTTGCATTGCCAGACCTTAAAGGGAGATAAACATGCTCTGGTTTTTTATTGGCTTTCTTCAAACCTATTACAATTGTCTTGGGCGGCGCTTAGTGCCGGACACAATGATGGCGCCTCTGCAAAATAGTCTCAGGAAGGAGCTTGTTTTGGTGGAACATGTGTACGTTCAAAGGTTGTTTTAGTCGTGCAACAGAAAACTCAGATTGGACAGATAGTCTAGCTAGCTGTCTGGATTTACCCTGCAGAGATCTGAGGAGAAGTTACCCATAGTCCTCAGAAATCCACCGGAGGTTAGTACGCCAACACAAAGAAGGTGAGAGACAGCAGGCTGAAAATCAGAGACATCCAGTGGAATTTCCTGCGGAACCTGAACACTCCCGGCAAATGAAATGCCATCGATATAGACCACAACTCCATGCAGTTGCAAATTAAATGATAAGATAAGGTAATCATCTTGTAATTGTTACGCAATCAAAATGTATTCGGTTCGTAGGTCATTTTCTTTTTGGGATTTTTGTCCTGCTGAACGTGTCTTTTCTTAGCGGTACAATCACTGACTGAAACATTTTGTGGGCACTTTTTCAGGTGTTCAGCCCTGGCTTCACCTGTTGCAGCAGTCTCCACTGCTGTTGTCCTTTTTCTACCGGTGACGTAAAACGCATCACTCAGGCTGCTGTGAGCGAAAGTCATCAGACATAGCCATATAGCTAATAATCTTAATTAGCTTTGTACCAACTCATTTGGCAATGGCTTGAATGTAACGGACATTCATTAATATAAAACAGTAGCGCACTATAGCTTTAAAAAGCGTCCCTCTAGCCGAGAAAGCAATTTAAAAACCTGTGATGTCACCACAATGTCTATGGGCTGAGCTGGAGAATCACTACTGGGCATATTCAGTGGGCCGCATATCAGGAAAGCAAACTAGTATCATCTGGGGACCTTGTGTGATTTAAAAATTACCCCCCCCACATCTGAGTTTTGGGTGGCGCATTCGCACTGGATAAGCACATCCTGCATTTACTTGAATTTACTGACTTATCTGTACCCTGAGAGTTGGGTTCCCTGAGATGCGCGCCCGCAGAGGACGGCCACGGCAAGGCTGCCGCACCACACTTGGGTCAGGGTTCTGTATTGTTTGGGCCAGGCCCGGTAGAAGTTACCACAGGCACAGCCCCTATTCCCGCCCTGGCGGCACAGACGCAGCCTCACTGACAGCCCTCGATGCGGCTCGGGGATCGTGTCGACTCAGGGACAGAGGTCTCCAGTCGGACAGTGGTCCAGACTAGGTTGGTCATGAAAGCCGGTGTCCGCAGCCCCCCGCGAACCCCATATCCGAACAAAAACCTTGAAAAAACTGATATATGACCCCGCCAAATCACAGACATGTCGATTCTCAAGGGACTAATATTATCACAGGACCTCGGTGTTCAGCCAAATATGGTAGGCCATGGACAACCTCCGGAATAAAAAAAGCCAAATGACTTGTGGTCATCAGGTAATACTAATCCAGTGCAAATAGGGCTTTAACAATGTTATTGGCATTTTGCGCCAGGCGAACATCTCCATTGAACTAAATAGGCCCCATTTTGTGGTCCGGTATCCAGTTATTATTATACATGCATGCTTACCACCAACCATTTAACACCTTAAGATATCTGCCGGTTCCCCCCTCCCACCCACCTGAGAGGACCACTGGTGGTATGACATGATTATAACTGGACTGTTCTTATATTTCTAGTCTTAACGACTACTCAAAGCGCTTTTACATAGTACAGGAACCATTCACCATTCACAATTGTGGCTGAGGCTGCTGTACAAGATACCAAGATCCCCAAGGACATTTCGACATGGGACTGCAGGGCCAGGGATTGGACCACCACAGGCGCCCCAGTATGACATCACTCGTGATGGACCTCATCAGTGGAACAGCAAGGACACTGGAAAACAACAGATTATAAACACTCACAACATTAGTCAAGTTCATTTCAACATGTTGATGAATTAAAATTTTCACAAGAGGTGCATGGACCAAGAATTATTTCTTTTTTTAACAAACAAGAATATTGAACAATGATAACAATATTAAGTGGCCATAACTGATCTTGAACTCTGACCTCAAAATAATTCTGCTTATCCGGAAATTCTGTGTTCTGCGTTTTAAATACACTATGGTAAGTAGAACCAAAGCATTCCTGACTAAAACCCAAACCTGTGGGTGTGTGTGTGTGTGTGTGTGTGTGTGTGTGTGTGGTTTCAGAGCAGGTAAGCGCTGCATACTGAATTGTGCTGTGGAGTTGGAACACAGAGTGGTTGGAAAGAACAGACATTTTCCATTGGATGGAGAACTTGGACATTGGTTTTATAGTTGTTGTTTTCTCTCATTACTTGATTAATATTGAAGTCTAGCAGGATAAAAAAAAAGACCCAGGAGAAGAAGGAAAAAAAGAGCGGCATTACTGCTGACCTCGGCAGATTTATTTTTTAAGCCTAATGAATAAATATGTTTCGGAGTTGGCCAAGTGGGTATTAAGCGTCCTAGACTGCCAAAGCATGAATTTTACTGCACTTTCAAACAAATGTTTGATTAAGTGTAACTCAATAAGTATGCCTCTTTCTATAAACTGGTGCTGTATTTCTTCAATGCCCCCTCCCCTACAAATACAAAATTGAAAATAAATGATCTCACCAAAAAGTGGTTATTTTTAAGACCTTTGTATTATAGTGTAACAATAAAAAACACCTTCCCAATTTTTCACTCTGTCCTTTTCTCTTCTCCCCTTGAGGAAGTTATTTTTCCAAACATTATAAAACCAATTTTTCTTTGTTTCTCTTTACTCTCAGGAAGTTTTTCAAATGATCAAATTAATTTCTTTGGAGATTTGGAAATGATTTTGAACTACCTGCAAGCCAGAACGATGCAACAACCACAACACATGCTTCAGCGCTTGAGATCAGAGAGTCAGGCACCAAACTCAACAGGTTGAAACAATAAGTTACCAGAGGCCACAGAGAACAATAAGACAAGATGTGTGCGTGTGTGTGCGCTTCTACAATCTGTGTCCATGTACATCTGGAAGGCACTGCAAACAAACTAAAATAAACATATCTTAGTCATCATTTTAGTTGTTTTACAGCTCAGATTCAGAAACAGGTGGTGTTTTCCTTAGCCCTGGTCTATGTGCTCGATGTTCCACTTCCGCGATTGTTCAGGAGGTGCTGTGGAGGAAGGTCTGGCAAAGCGAGACTACTTTTGCACCAACAACACAGAATTTTGCTCCTTCAACTCTGGGGCCTGAGGAGAGTGATGGCAGTCTGTTTGTCTGTCCTACACAGTGGTCCATAGTGTAGATGTTCATTGTCACTAAAGGATATTTACAAATCCGCGATCTTTCCTTCCGTGCCACCCCTGCAACAACATTTTCACTTGTGTTTCCACTATTCTTCTCCCCTCTCTGTCCAGCCCCTCAAAAGAGCATGGGCAAAGCACCGGTTTCACACAGTAACATTTACGAGTACTAATATTTTATTTCATCCAGACACTATGAGAATGATGTCCTTCGTCGTACAGCCCTTTGAAATGACATACTTAAGGCTCTAGTTAGCTACATAAACATGAACTTGAATTAGCCACAGCCGTGAGCTATGGTTAACAATAGGCGTAACTACCGGCTTGTCTTCTGCGTTTATGTTTCCTCTCAGACTGCCTTTGGCCTTTTGGCTTCAGCCTCTGGTCCTTATAGAAGGCTAATACCATCTGGACGAGGAGACGCCGGAGGATCTGTGAGACGAAACATCAAAATGACAAACAAGCCAGTGTTCGTGCTAGACTAAAGGCTAACCCCAGCAGACCCGCTCTCCCAGCTGTTTTCACAGCAAACGTCCGTTCTCCGGTCTACTTTTTTACACAATTTGATTCTCTAAGTACAGTAGGACCATTTCAGACACTCTACATAACAAGAAAACCTTTTATTTAAAGCCCCCTCAGATTGGAATAATCTACCCGGAAACATTTCATCCATTCTATCGCTCCACTCAATGACACAATGACCTGTCTTCTGGAGCGGCCTCTAGCTCACCCAGTTAGAGCGTTCGTCCCATGTTGGTGGGCCCTGCAGCTGTCGTGGTTCGAGTCCGACCTGTAGCCCTTTGCTGCGTGTCATCCCATCTCCCTCCCCCTTTTAATGTCTATCAACCGTCACTAAAATAAAATAAAAAGCCCCCCCCAAAAAAAGCCCTGTTTTCCTGTTATAGTACCAACTGCATCTGTCTATAACCCTCTACAACACCATGATAACACCTCTTCTGATGTAGCTCAGTGTAAATTCTTTCAGAAAGACCTAACACTTAATCAGTGCTCTCTTCCTAAATCGAATCAGCTGTTGGAGGCGTTCACCTCCCTGTTAAACTAAACAGAATCGGCCACGAATTCCAAGGGCCAATCACTGCATCACAACCCTACTTTAAATCTGTTTCTCTCCCTGCTGCTGTCAGCTGTCATTTCAGGCAAAGCGTGTAACCCTCCACCTCCCCCCTCTACCTCCAGTCATCGTCACCCAAAGGCACCCTGGGTCTTCCTCCTGTGGGACGCTCCGTCGACTCCATTGGTCTGGTCTTTGAGCTCCTTCGCCACCACCTCCAGTGTCTAGACTCCATCGGGGGGAAGTCTACCCCTTTTACAAATCATTCTATAACGATGGAGGAAAAAAATAATTAAATTAAATAAACATGTACTGGAACAATCACTTTTGCGAGATCTTGACTTTGTTTTGCAAGATTTCGAGTTTTATTTGCAAGATCTTGATTTTGACATGGAGGGGAAAAAAAAGAATGACATTTGAAATAAGAAAAACTGGAACAATTACTTTTGCGAGATCTTAACTTTGTTTTGCAAGATTCTATTTGCAAAATCTCATAAATTCAACAAACAATAAGGCTAACCTAGCTAGCTAGCTAATGCATTAGTGTAGCATGCTAGCTAATATCTAGCTAGTCTCTTTCATTGTATAAAATATTCACTAACGGTAAATGTTTTCATTGTTCCTGATTACATGTGTATCAAAATAAACAATAGATTATAGTATTTGTTTGATTATAGTATTTAGACAACCAGGAGATGTAATCATGTCGTGCTACAAGCTACTAGCTAGCTACTACGGTTGGCATGCAGTCATTGACATCCACAGTCAACAACAATGTCCATTATAACACTTCACTTTGGCATGTATTAATAAGTAATGCTTATCAAAATAAATGTTGAATGTATTTAGACAACCAAGAAGATGTGATCATGTCGTGCTACTAGCTAGCTAGATACTAGCTAGGTTGCAAAAAAAATTGATATCTGGCAAAATAAAGTCAAGGTCTTGCAAAAGTGATTGTTTCAATACATGTTTATTTCATTTCAATTTTTAAATCCCCCATGTCATGCCATGTCACCTCCGGGGCTTCATAAAATTATGATTGTACTGTATATTTATTTTGCGTTAAGGACCTTCCCGAAAACAAGATGCTGCATCTCAAGGGGTAACTCCTAATATAGAATTTCAACATATACTGTACTGATCACAATAATAAAAAAATTTTTGGGGCTTTTCCCTTTATTCCAGTGACAGTGGATAGACATGAAAGGGGGAGAGAGATGGGGGACGACACGCAGCAAAGGGCCACAGGTCGGACCCAAACCCGGGCCGCTGCAGGACCCAGCCAACACGGGGCAAACGCTCCCACTGGGTGAGCTAGAGGCTGCCCCACAATAAAGCCTTTTATCTAATTGTTTAGCCTTAAATTAGTTGCAGCCAATAGGATATCTCTCTGTCTCTCTGAAAGGACCTTTGATTGGCCAAAGTCTCCTTTCACAGGCTAGATATTCTAAAGCCTGAGTACAGAGCCAAGTAAGGAGATTCAGAAGTCTAGTTGTCTCTTAGAGCACTTGAATTACAGCATGGTGACAGATTATCATGGAATCTTTGCCCAACAACGTCAATAAACTGCCTCCCTTAGCTTCAAACCCACACTTTGTTATTGTGGGATGTAATGCTCTACGGTCCTCTTCACTGCTGTGAGTCTGTATGTACAGACGAGTGAGACGTATGGTACTTGTCTGCAGTCTGGACTCTGTATGTCACTTGGTATACATTGGGCGTACTGGACTATTACTCTGATCCTGCACCACAGTAAGATTACAGAAAGAAAAGATGTGCAGGATGAGATAACGCAGTGTGTTGACGGGGACGGTTTGCAGGCAGTACATTGGCATCACAGAACACTGACGCTGCAATAAACTGACAGTTTGAAGGAAGTTTGTTGACGTCTTACTCCCATGGCAAACAACATTGCCAGAAGCAGTTGCAAGAAGATTGAAGACTGAAGCGAGAACCCATTACATAAATTTGGCCAATAATACGCACATGGCAAAGTTAAATACCTACTAAATGATGAAATTGGCTTTGAACATGTGCTCACTAGAAATGTAGGTTTTCCAACTCATCCCGCTGAAACATAACTGGAGCCTATGTCCCAATACTCTCTTCTCATTTTAAACTCCAAGTGAAACTGTGAGACACCTAACCAGCTCCAAACGTCCTTGTAAACGCAAGTACACAATACAAAAAGTCATGGTAATAAAATGGAAATGCGATTGCTTTAAAACCTGAGTGTCAGCTGCCTCTATGCATATTCATTTGTTTTTGCTTTCTGCTGTCCACAAGTTCCCTGGGAGACAGAGACACAGTCGCTTTCATTTATCAATCCCAAGTTGCCTTTTAGTGAAAGGGGTACATTTCTAAACATATAGCTCATCCATTGGACAGGATATCATTTGTATTTGTCAGACACAGAGGTGTGAAGGTTGTATCATGGCTTACAACTTCTTCATGTGTTAGTGTATGCATGTGTCTTTGATTGCGTGTATGTACGTGAGTGTGTTGGGTTGGGGGCTGGAAATTATGCGTGGGTGAAAGTAGCAGAGCAAAACCATATGGAAGCACCCAAATGTACCATTCTCTCATCTGCCAATTGAAAGTAAGCTCAGTCAGGTGGGGAACTACAAAGACAGGATATCATTAGTGAGGGCTGAAGTCACAGCTATGGTATCAACACTGCATGAAATGAGGTCAGTCCTGTAAGCAGATGGTGGGAGAGGAGTTAACAATTAAATACAAATACGAACCAGAAAAAAAAGAACCATCAAAGAATGGTTCTTGCAATGTGTCCAACCCATTCGCTAGAATGAGCTTTGATACAGGACCGTTCAGCAAACCCCAGATTATATTCAACAACCCAGTCTCACGGCAGTTTGTGAAATGGTCACATTATTTTGATCTACTGATTCATTGACAGGGTTTTTGTTATTTATGTTGTGGTGGTCACCACGAAATGGGAACGTGACCATTTTACAAACTGCCATGAGACTGGGCTGCAGCGGCCTGCTGTGGGGGGACATGATCCGCAGTTGTTCATTGCCATTCATTTTGGCGCCACTTTGACAGCGAATAGCTTTACATCTGAAGCGTTTAAAGACTCTATCTGTCCGTTGTTTATTTCTAAAGAAACACGACAATGTATAAAAGGCTCCATTACCTTGTAGCTCACGTTATGGCTCCGTTTTTGTAAAAATAGGCTAGCGATTGTGTCATAACCACGCGACTTACTGTCACACAGTAGAGGAATTACCGTATAGTACAGGGTAAGCCTGCAAGCAGTTTGGACTTACATTAGCTGTTTAGGTTTAATTACTAATGTTAACTTCATTTTAATCAGCAATAATTAGCCTGTGTCTATGTTATCTCCCAACATATACCTACGCTCTACGTCTCAGCAAGATTGGGAATAATTGAGATTTCTCTTGGCACAGCTACCAGAAGACTTACAACTTTCAGACACGTTGCTCATATCACATCTTCATCTTCAAGCTCAGTTGAAGGCTGCGCAGTGACGCTCAGCCATTACCGGAAAAGAGCTTCTAATATCCTTCACTAGTCTCCGTTCAGAACAACGGGATCTGCATTTCTTTAACTGTCTATGGTTACATCCTGCTACGCTCTGTGTTGCCCTGCTACGTCCTACTACGTCCTGCTACGTCCTGCTATGTCCTACTACGTCCTGCTACGTCCTGCTATGTCCTGCTACGTCCTGCTACGTCCTGCTATGCCCTGTAATGCCCTACAGTGCCCTGCTGTGCCATGAACTACTACAAACTAAAAGGGAATTTTTCCTCGCTACCAAATGCTTGCTCTCGGGGAAATTACTAGAATTGTTGGGTCTTGTAAATTATATTGTATTCTAGACCTACTCAATCTGTAAAATGTCTTGAGATAACTCATGAGTAAATATGTCTACTCCTTACAGTGTCTACTTCTGCAGTAAATGTGTCTACACCTTACAGAACGTATAATCAAAGCAGACCGGGGCACCTGTGTGTGGATGTGACAGCAGAATAATCACCCTTCATAACACACACACACACACGCATGCATGCACGCACGCACGCACGCACGCACGCACGCACGAACGAACACACACACACACACACACGCGTGCGGGCATGCACGCACGCACGCATGCATGCACACACGCATGCACGCATGAACACACACACACACACACACACACACACACACACACACACACACACACACACACACACACACATACACACACACACACACACACACACACACACACACACACACACACACACACACACACACACACACACACACACACACACACACACACACACACACACACACACACACACACACACACACACACACACACACACACAGAGATAGGGCTAACAGCAAAGCTTTTCATACCTCAACCTTCAGCTCCCTGGCTGGGTCATCAGCAGGAACTGGGAGCTGCTCATTATAATCGTATCTCGTGTTTGCCTACCGTGATGCCCCGACCGGTCTGAACCAGATTTTAGCTTTGTTTTGGTTGGGTCCATCTTTACCATGGGTCTCTGAACACAAGTATACGTTTGGATATAAAGAACCACACTTTCTTCATCAGCCAATCACACCGTCGGTGAGGAGGTTTCAGACATTGTTAGATGGTCTGACAAGCAGTTTGTTTTTACGCATACTGAGGTCTTAAGCCATAGGATGCAACATGAGCATCAGTGTCTGTAAAGAGAGACCCATCCAGTGTGTGGCCAGTGGAATAATCTGGAAAAATAATTGTCTGTTTTAAAATTCTGTTAAAGGTCCCATGACATGGTGCTCTTTGGATGTTTTTAAATAGACCTTGGTGGTCCCCGAATACTGTATCTGAAGTATCTTTTATATAGACCTTAGTGGTCCCCTAATACTGTATCTGAAGTATCTTTTATATAGACCTTAGTGGTCCCCTAATACTGTATCTGAAGTCTCTTTTATATAGACCATAGTGGTCCCCTAATACTGTATCTGAAGTATCTTTTATAGGAGGGGGGCAGGGACAAATTCTCTGGGTGGTCAAAGCAGAGAAAGGGGAGGTAACCTTTTTCCCTTATGACCTCATAAGGAGCAAGATTCCAGATCGGCCCATCTGAGATTTAATTTCCTCAAAGACAGAGCAGGATATCCAGGGCTCTGTTTACACCTATAACCATTTCTAGCCACTGGAGGACCATAGGCAGGCTGGGGGAACTCATATTAATGTTCAAAAACCTCATAAAGTGACATTTTCATGCCATGGGACCTTTAACTGGCTGATTCAAAGTCCCATCCAAATACAAAGTCAGACAGTCATAAATCATATTGTCACCATCGTTCTGGCATGACTTTGATGAATCAACATTTCAGCCCATTTTGTACTGAAGCACTTTACTAGAACAGACTTACCTTCAGTTCATGAAAGTACCATTAAACATTGCAATCAACAAATTCCCCCATCCCTCCACCCCCACCCGTGGGTGCACTTCAGGGGCCAGGTTCTTTCTTTGTCCTGGCTCAGCTTTGGCCTTTTCACAAAGCAACCTACTATTGTGAAGTTACTTAGACATTCTGGGTACATCCACATGACCCACACACACACACACACACACACACACACACACACACACACACACACACACACACACACACACACACACACACACACACACACACACACACACACACACACACACACACACACACACTAACCCCAGGAGACGATAACCTTTGTGGGTTACTCACTGCATTTCTCTATGATGGACTTTTACAGTCAGACAAACCCGGCTGAAGCGCGGTGGAACAGTGGAAGCAGGGCCTCAGAACTAGAAGAATCCAACAATGCGCTCTTCTTCTGTGGCCTCTGTGAAAGGCCTCTCCAGCTGAATTGTGACTTTAATGAAGCCGATTGAGTTATTGAGGCTATAAATACTCTGAGTGGATAAGGAAGGGTCTGTTCACTGTTGTGTGTGTAAGTGTATGTGTGTGTGTGTGTCAATTGTTACTTTGTCAAAGTGCATAGTGGATCGTGAGGAAATTAAGAGATAATCAAGCTGTTTGTGCAAAGAATTTGCTGCAGTTCTGAAGTGGTAATCTACAGGAGGCTTGTTGAGCCCACAGTATGCTAAGCAGTCACTGCTGTATATGTACGCTGGATAGTGTTTTTGAGCCCCCAACGTCTCCTTCCAGGCAGCGCTGCGACTGTTGACTTTAAGACACCTAACCCTAACCTTAACTCATCTGCTGCGCTAGGTTTCCTTGGCCAACCACTGCGTCTACGCTGCCTGACTTTTTGCAAGTGTACCTATAAGAACTGATGCTGGATTAAAGGCAAAGGGTAGTAACACCAAATATTGATTTGTGTGATTTAAATTTTTCTTTTTTTCGCTCACTTTGCATTTTGTAAATTTATAAAAAATAAACATCCATAATTTATATGTTTGAAAGCATTCTTAGTTTACAGCATTTTTTCACACTTTTGCATAGTACTGTATATACATAAAGTACACTGTATATGTACTGTATGTATATAGATTTTTTTTAATATAATTTAATGAAGGGCAAAACATGTATCATTGCTTAACCAAGCACTTACTAACCAATAACTCACTACAAAAAACATCAGTCGCAGCTTTACAATAGCCAGCCAGATAATGTCTATAGATGGTTTATAGATGGTATTTATTAACTATTTAACAAGGTATTATAGTCATCTGTTGCAACTTTATAATAACCATCCAGACACTGTTTATAGACCAACTAGTAACCATCTATTGATGTAATGTTTATCGATGTTTTAAAAATGGTTCCTTAAAGGTTAACAACATTTTTTTAATCATTACCCAATACCTAATCTAGTATATGAGAAATACAATCTGTGTAACAATAAACTGTTAATTTACAGCAATACTAATATTTTATTAATCCTAATTTAATTGGTTAACAGTAAAATGATGGTTTGCTAACAGTTAAATGACAATTGACTAAAAATTAATTAACTTTCAATTAACCAGCTATTAATGATGGTTATTATAAAGTGTTACCTTACATTCCACCTCTGTCCAAAACAAAGAATTTGACAACTAATTAAAGTGACTAGGAGACGTTTTTAACCGGTCATGAAACTTTCTCAATTGTAAGACGGCCGTCAGCAGCAGCTTCGCAGTTCCATTCAAAACGTTGCAGTTTATCAGTCTTCTCAGCACCAGCTGCATGTGTAAAATATATCAGCCGTGGATGAGAGGGAGACTGGCTGCTGAAAAGCATACGCTTTGGCGCTAGTGATATTTCTTTGGCGCTAGTGGCACTCTTGGCTGACTGTCATTAGCCTACAGCAGTCTGTTTACCCTAAATCCTACCTTATCTGCTGATATTTCTGTCACAAAATTCAATGACAGGCTAGCTAACACTTGCAACCAATTAAAACAAAGCAGACATTTGAAAATATACGGGGGTTCAATGCTAAGCTTACAACTGTTTGATACAATGTAGGCTACCATCAAAAAACACTGGAGCTAACTAGAAGTAATGTGAATTGCGCAAAAATGACTTGAGCTAGTTGTTTTTTCTGTTTTCCTCTTACCTCTACAGCAGTAGTGGCCTCTGCTGCAGCAGCCAAATTGAACCCTTTTGAAAAGAGTTTGGTTAATTTCACACATTAGTCCAATGCGCAATCACGGAAGGCTTGTATCATGTGGATGTGCCAACAGTGTTGTTGTCATTTCTTAGATTTTCTCATGGGGAAGACAGAAACTATGCACTTTAATAACTATTAAAAGATAAATCATGCTTTTGTTGCCAATATCATTGGAAAGCATTTGAAATAGATTGTGTGTGAACATATTGTTGGTAATAAACTAAACAAAACAAAAACATATAACACAATTTCTCTGTCCATTTTGCAGAGCTTTTTTTCTGCAGCAACCCTTTAAGTGTTGAGACTGAATTTGCACCAATTTGACTGCTGAGTTGTTGCAGTTGCAGACTGTACAGATGCTAGCTATAGGTAACATCTTTAACATTATTTGTTCTTATATTGTATCCTGTTATTTATGTATATTCTGAATGTGTACTGTGTGTCTGATATTTTGCTGCTGCAACACAGGAAATTCCCATTTTTAGATAAATAAATAAAAAATCAGTATTAGAGTAGACATGCATGTGCTGTGGTTCTGTTGCAGCTCAGTCTATGACATATGTAAAAACATCTTTGTGTCAAACTGCACCATGCAGGGTGAACTGGTGTCCACTCATGTCTTTGCATAGACTTTATATGCAATTGCCCTGCTTCTAAAAGTCACTTTGAATAAAGTCTGAACACACCTCCACTCTAAAATATCAACTTTGTGTGCACTTCAATTATCCCAAACAAGCTTGAAACACCAGTACAGCATTCCATTTATTTGTGTTGCACAAATGTTCCATTCTCCGCAGCAATGATTAGAAGACTCAGGCAAATAAATTGGGATTTACAGGTTTGGCAGTCACATCCCAAACTCACAATACACGTGTAATGTGGCTAAATCTGCATCAATAAATGAAGCAAAAACTTCATGGGGACTAGTTAAAGGAATCACAGTTTTGTTTCACACCATTAATGTTTCTATTTATAAGTGATGTAATTGCCCCCAATTTAGCTCCCTGTTAAATGGCAGCATATGTGTTGAGGTGTTAATCCAATTAGAGCAGCAAATACCATTGAGAATGTCACAGTGGGACCTAGTTTGGAGCTCAGCACTAATAGTATAAAGTGATTGCATATTATTGCTGATCTGGTTTCAGCTCCGTGTCATTAATCTAATGTGATCCCCTCTGCTTCCTCTCCCATTGTAAGTAGTGATCCAACAGGACTGTTCAAACCAAAGTAGAGATGTTGCTTCATGAAATGATCACGTATGCAGGACAATTGCTAAGTCACATCTTTTCCTTCAATGTAAAACTCTAGCCTAATTCCAGGATTCCAGGTACAGATTGCCACAGAGTGCCCTTGTTTTTACTGCAGTGCGTTGTTTTGATATTTGATTTATCTTGGTGGAGATTTGGAACCCATGCTCTGTCTGTCTCTGTGGACGACAGTAAGATGGATTTAAGAGCATTTGGCAAATTCCTTTCCCCTTTTTTTTTTGCTTGTGATTTCTGATTTAGTGGGAGAGATGGAATGCCAGCAGCTTCACTCAAATTCCTTTATCACCTTCATGTTGCCCAGTCTGAGATATTACTCAACCCCCCCCGAAATGTGTTGGTTTAATGTGTTTTGTGTTCTAAAACCTATTTTCTTAATCAGCTTCTAAATGTTAGCAAAACAGTTTGGTGGTTTGTTGTTCCAGTCCAGCCTCAGCTGGATAAAGGTGATGTCACACACGGACATGGGTTTGTGCAACACGTGCACAGCGGAATCTATCTACTATACCTATACTGTATAGTTGTACATTAGCTACACTGGACTTTCCCTATTGTTATTGTTATGCACACTGCCACTTTGCACTGCACATAGCTTCATAGCTACCATTGTACTTTGGTTAACTGTAATTTATATGATTATAGGTTGTTTTATTTGTATTTCTTAGATAGTTTCCTTTATATTATAATTATTGTTGCACTGTTGGGGAGGGCAAGATACAAGCATTTCATTGCATAACTTGTTTATTGTAATAACAAATAAACACCTTGAACCTTGAATGTCTCTACCCAGGGACTGTTGGCGTCCCGTTATGTTGCTAGTGTACTGTATATATAATGCGTATTTTGAGTATTCGGTGTTGCGCTAGCATGCAAATAGCGACGGATTGTATTCATTTTATGTTTATGTAGGAAACTCCCGCTGACATTGTTAGAAGGTGTAACAAGCTACCGTTCAATCAATGTGTTTATATGCCGTTTGTTATGGTTTCTGTTTCCTGTTTTCTGTTATTCTCCGCGTGTCCTCCCTTGTCATCTAAGTGTACTTCCTGTTTTGTGTCTTCCACTGAGTGTCTGTTCTGTTTCCTGTTTTATTTTCTGCTTTGTTGTGTCTGGCTTTACTTCCTGTGTTTTCCCGCCTCTTTGATTGAAGTTTGTCCACTGTTTGCCTGTTCCTATCAGTGTGCTAAGCATTTGGACTATTCCCTGAGTTCAGTTTTTCCCCGTGAGTTTTCCCTTTTCTCAGTGGACCTTTTTTTGGATTTTTCACTTTTTGCATTTTGGACTTTGTCTTCCAGGAGTTGTTTGATTTTTTGCATTTTTGATCCCGGTGGTGGGTTTGTCATTCCCTTTTTGTTAATAAATCCTTGTTAAACTATCTCCTGCCTGCCTGCCTCATCTCTGCGTTTGGGTCCTCACTTCCCTAATTTTTCATTTAAACCTTCATTTAATCAGGTGAGTCTCATTGAGATTGAGATCTCATTTTCAAGAGACCCGAGTACATAAAAACATAAAGCAACATTTTAATTAATTGATTTAATTTAAATCATGTACAATATCAACAGTGGTAGTTACAGTAATACAATAAGAATAGTCACATCTAAAAATCTATCAGGATTTTTGACTTGATTTCTGAATTGACCTATTGGAACCAAAGCAGTTTGGATCGACGATCGATGTCCCTCGCCTTGCAAAACTCCGTTCGTTATAGGAAACAGAAACAACAAACTTCGAGCTATCGAGCTACACACTCACAATGGCAAGTTTTGAAGAAAATTTGGATTGTACAACAAGCCAGGCCTGCTTGGTGCTTTCAGGGAATGATTGCAAAGATTCGCAAGGAATATGTTAAGGTCATTTACAGTCACGTTTCATGTTTTCTGTTTCCTGTTTTATTTTGAAAGTTCTCTGTTCTACTTGCGTTGTTTTGTTTTTCTTCCTGTTGTGTTGCACCTGTGTCTCATTGTCTCCCCTGTCTTATGTATTTAAGTTCAGTCTTCCCCTTACCCCAGGGTGAGATCGTCTGTTCCATTGTGTCATCTTTTGAGCGGTTTTCCCTGCATTCCTTGTGTTCCTGTTTCTCTGTGTTTTTGACCATCGCCTGTTTATTTGGACTTTTCCTTTTGCCTGACGTTTTGGATACTTTTACCCATGAGTTAGATTTTGACCATTGTCTGTTTTCCTGGATTTCCCTTTGCCTGACGATTATTGGACACTGTTGCTTGTGTTTATTAGTCTAATAAAACCATTTAACTTCACTAAGTGGCACTCCACTGTGGCAGGTGGATTTTAAAATCCACTAGCCACACAGGCTTTTTTGCCAGCCAATTGTTTTGCCTCATAAAGAGGAAACACAGGAAATGAATAAGCATCATTGTTTAACTAGTTATTAACCAAATCAATTTGATGTCTCTTATCAAACATATTTTGTATCTTATAATTTAATGATTTTCCCTATTCGGAGACAGTTATAATGTACCGACTGCTCTTCTGAGTCCCCAAAAAAGGAGCAGACACTCCTCTTCCTCTGAGCCAAACGCGACCGTCACAGCAGCACATCTGTTCTGTACTGCTGTCGTAAATCAGCACCTCACCAACCTTAACGTTGTTGCCACCACATTTTTAGCTCAAATCCAAGCAAATGGCATACTTGTGAAATGTGAAAGAACGATGGCAAAAAACCACAACTCTGAATCACTCAATTCTCATTTGCTCCAGGTGTGGCAGGTAGATTGACAGTTTTACCATCAATGGCAAAATTCACCCGCATTTGGCGCATGGTCGGGTGTTAATTTCAGGCCCCGCGTGTGACATTTACTCTCAAACTGGAATGTTTTGGGACTGATTAGCGGGGATTTACTATGGATAAAATGATGTTTAAAAATGTTTGCAGCTCATTTAAATAGCTCATTTTAGTGTATTGTGTGAACAGTTAAATTAATTTGATATTGTACGTGGTTTCCTTTTGCGATGTGTAAATGGTCCACCTAAACAAGTTCCTTCCCGAAACTATTTTGCAGAGGTACCGTCATCTCTGCCGGAGGTTAGTGCCGCCCAAAATGATTGTGATTGGTTTAAAGGTCCCATGGCATGAAAATGTCACTTCATGAGGTTTTATTTGTCATTAATATGCGTTCCCCCAGCCTGCCTATGGTCCTCCAGTGGCTAGAAATGGTGATAGGTGTAAACCGAGCGCTGGGTATCCTGCTCGGCCTTTGAGAAAATGAAAGCTCAGATGGGCAGATCTGGAATCTTGCCCCTTATGAGGTCATAAGGGGCAAGGTTACCTCCTATTTCTTGGCTTTGCCCGCCCAGGGAATGTTGCCCACCCATGAGAGAGAGAGACACCATGGCTTTCAAACGAGCAAAGTGGCAGTTGGTTAAAGCCACACCCCCAGCCTCCACCTTGCCCCCCCTCTCTCCTTCTCAAAAGCTACAGACTCAGAAATGGCACATACTAAGGAAAGCTCATTGTGGGACTGCTTAACAATCCAAGTTGTTATCTATACCATTATTGTTACTCTATTATTTACGGGTCATAAAACTAAAGGTTTGCATTATGGTTTTAAGTCATAGATCGGTTAAAGTTTGGTTCAGCAGAAAAAAAGTGTGGGGGGGGATTATTTATTAATAGTGTCATTAACAATAATGTTTAATAGTGGCTCAGTTGGTGGAGCAGGCGCACATTTATGTAGACGTCTATGCGTCGACGCAGAGGTCCAGGGTTTGAGTCCAACCTGTGACAATTTCCTGCATATCTTCCCCCTTTCTCATCTAGCTGTCCTGTCCATTAAAAGTGGAAAAGCCCCAAAAAATAATCTTAAAAACCCCCCCAATAATGTTTAACAATGATAACTTCTTTCACCAGTAAATTACTGTTAAATGACAAAAACAGATGAGGAAAGGGCATTTTACAATAACTTTGGATGTATCACGTGGTTTACCAATTTTAAGGAAACGCAACCTTGTTCAGATCTGTTTTGCCAACAACAGCAGTGACCACCAGTCCTAGTTTGTGTCTATTAGCTCATAGCTTTAGCGGCAGACTGTCGCACGACTGTTGGAATCCTCTACAGTGAAATACAGTAACCCTACACTGATTAGCTTTCAGTATTTTAACCATGTTCAATCCAGCTACTTGCTAAAGTCGGGCTAAGATAACGTTACCTGTTGCCAAGTGTACAGCTAGTGTTAACTTGCGTCCTATGCAGGAATGCTTTTGAGTAGAGCCTGACCGATATATCGCCGGGCTGATATTATTGGCAGATATTAGGTATTTCCCAAACTATTGGTACCGGCATTTATAATGGCTGATAAAAAAAATATTCATTCATGAATCATCATGAATGAATATTTAAAAAATAAAATAAAAAACGGATGGTCAACCGTGTTGTTGTTGTTGCATAGTTTGTCCACCAGAGGGTGCTCTACAACATCTCTGTTGCTTTGTATTGTTTTTTTTTGTTATTGTGTTTTTGTTCAAAGGACTTTAAATAGTTTGAATTTTTATACATTTTATTTATCAGAACTTTAATATATTTGGATGTTCCTCTGTTCTGTTATTATTATATTATTTTAGTGAGATCTCATAAATAACTACAAATAACTAATGTTAGGGGAATCTGTTCATTTTTTGTCAAGCATTTCTGGATTTTTAAAAAAATATACTGTATATCGGCCAATACATTTGATTTTTAAATAACCAAATATTTGTATCGGTATCGGGCTCGGGCTCTACTTTTGAGCATTTACTGTGGTCTTTACTCACAATGTGCTCAGGAATCATTTTTCCGGTTCAAGCTCATATCTGTTTTTAAACATACCGTTATTTGATCCACTAGTCTTGATAGCAGTGAAGATAATTGGGCTTTGATAATTTTGGAACAGAACCGGGTCTTGAGACCCATCCTTACTCCTATTTAGGAATGTGTGTATGTAGGAATATGTGTGGAAGGGCCAGACCTTACTCCGCAGCGCTATGGCGTAAGGTCTGGCAATGCGAGTCTAGAACCAGAGTATCAAGCATTAAAGTACACTGCTATTTGTTCCAAATGTATGGTGTTGAGACATAGTTACTAATTAAGGACACAGCAAATTTGCAAGTGAAAACTCTTATGTTGAAACTGGAAACAAAAAGGGGATTTAAAGCTTAACGCTAGCTGCTGCTAATAAATTGCAGTGTAAATGTCCTAAACTCATTTTTCAAAACCTTTAGCCTAATTCAGCTCAGCATAGATAACTTCCAGCATTCTTTACTTACTGCAAAGTATCACAGCACAGTAGCACATTGTAGTATTACATAGTTGGGCCTTAGCATTAAATTTCAGCTTGAGTTAAAACGGCAGATACATTTACATCAACATATTCAAGCAAGGGTTCCACATATTCTTAAAAGTGTTTCATACCAACCAGAGATCATGGGAGCTCTACAGGCGCTTCAGTGATAGTAGTCATTCTCCACCTGTTAGACAAATAACCACCTATCTAAGTTTTGCATTTGTGATATGCATGCTAAGACAAGGAATATTCATGCTCCATTAACACATGTTACTAACTTAGCTTCTTCCCTTTGTGCTTTGTCTTCTTGCATGTTTTCATGGATTGTGATGGCACCTGAATTGTGCTACTGTAGTCCTGCTTGACACCATGTGTGTGTCAGGCCTGTGTATAATAAAAACAGAGTGAAAACATTGTAATTTCCCCTTGTGGGAGTAATAAAGTGTAAATTATTATTGTTTTTAATGATATTATTGCTATTTACTATACTATATTATACTGCTATGTTATGGTTTCATTCCATTAAAGTTTACTGCAACTATTTTCATTATTATTAATCATATTTATTATCATATGTATATTATTGTTGTAACTTTGCATCTCTGTCTTTCTCTCTCCCTCTAACTTTTCTATCACATGTCATATGGGCTGTTTAGACTTTTCATTTCATAATGCTGGTCTACTCTGTACACAAGTTTATCGCACGTGTATCCCTCCTAATTAGCTCAGTTTTTTCCCCATTAAAGCTTTTTTGGGATATGTTTACGTTATCGAGATTTGCAATTGAGAATGATGAATACATTACCGCTGCCTGCTGGTGTTGAGAGTTATTTCCTCTCACGCAGGCGCAACCACTAGTCCGCGGCCGCCGGCTTGGTGTGTCAAGGACCTTAAGACTGAACTCCTGGTCATCCCAGCCAGTCCCTCTTCTCAGCACAACATTAGCATTCAGTCTGCTTGAAATCTAATAACTTTCACTGACCATGTTGCATCGGACACTCGGTAATGTCTATCTAACATCAGAGAGATTAGGTCCTATTGCTGCTCAACCCCCTGTACAGGCACTGGCCATTTCTTGCTTTGACTACTGTAAGGCACTGTAATGGCAGGGAAATCCTGGGCCATCAATACATTGTTTTAACCTTCCTCTGCTTGTTACTCTTCACCCCAGACTTTAACTTGCAGCCCTTACAGTAACCAGAGAAACCGTCAGGAATGTTAATGTCCTGATGTATATCCACCCTCATGACGTCTCCTCAGCCACATGTGACACAGCCGCCGGTCATACACAAGAACCGCCAGGAAGAGAAAAACAGACCGAATGTGAAAAGGAAGTTGGAGTATCTGATAACGAGGTGTAATTGCATGTTTGCTTGGCAGCGGCAGAGCTACATGCTTGTTTAGTGGTGGGAGGGTTTGAATGTGTGTGTGTGTGTGTGTATGTTGGCATTTCTATGCAGCATATGCCCTTTGAGTGTGTCTGTATGTTGTGTATGCATGTGTGTGGGCAGGGAGGCAGTTGGTTTGTTTTATATCAAACCAGCGGATATGCACAATGACCCTGTAACATGCATGCACTTATCAAATTGTAAACCTTGGGAAGGGAAGGTTGTATATCCTCAGCAGTGTGGGAAACCGTGCAGAGCAGAGTGCTTGCGTGGTTTCTGTATATTTACGTGGCCTTTAAATACTAAACAGCTCAACACTCCAGCCCACATCGCACAGCTTGGCTGCGCACATTGTCACCAGCTGCGAGGCACTGAACCGCAACACTAAATGGGGTCACTTTCTCTTTCTGCTTTTGCTCAGACGATTTTTCAGGATTAGTGGATATCATACTACTTAACTTTAAAGCTTTTAAAAATGACACTCAACGATCCTTACCCAGGGGATTCCTTTCCCTTTAAAGAGAGGATTTGTCCCCTCTGTGACAGCATTAGAGTAATGAGTAGCTCCCACAGAAAACCACTGTGTTGAATAATTGAATGTAAACACTCAGGGAATGTTAATTAAGCCTCTCTCACAACCAAACAGATTCATTATGTAGTTTAGTGCTCTGGGGAGAGGGAAACATCATGCAGAACCAGCATGTGCAAAGCTGTAACTTCAACTAAAATGTGTTGAAAGCAAACCAGGTCTTTATGTTTCCATCGCTCAGGCCTGCATAGCAGTCTGTCGGGCATTCACAGGCTGAATAATGGCTGCAGAATTTTGGCAAAGAGTCGTACATTAAGCTGAGAATAAAGCAGCCAGATCAATATTAGTAACAAATAGCTGATATTGTGAACACCTGAAGTGAATTACGCCAAAGTATAAAACCATAATTGTGGCTCCTAGAGGCTACAGTGTTCATTACACCACATAATACAAGAGGAACAAACTAAATGCTGACAAATGAAGCTCAAGCCCAAATTCCTTCAGGTAGACTTCTAAATAAACTTCAATCACCACCATCTCTCTCTAAACTATTTAGCTGTTAAGAGGCGTTTACTGTTCAGTAAACCAACCAGAATTGGTCATGAAATTCATGATCCAATCACAGCGGGACATCCTGCTTTAAATGTATTTTCAGGGAAATGTGCAACCCTCCTTCTCCCCTTCCTCCTCCGTGGCTAGCAATGGTGATAGGTGTAAACCGAGCCCTGGGTATCCTGCTCTGCCTTTGAGAAAATTAAAGTTCAGATGGGCCGATCTGGAATCTTGCTCCTTATGAGGTCATAATGGGCAAAGTTACCTCCCCTTTCTCTGCTTTGCTTGCCCAGAGAATTTGGCCCATCCATGAGAGAGAAACATCATGGCTTTCAAACGAGCAAAGTGGGAGTTGGTCAAGGTCACACCCCCAGCCTCCACCTTGCCCCCCCTCTCTCCTCAATAGCTACAGACACAGAAATGGCACATACTAAGGAAAGCTCATTGTGGGACTGGCTCTAGTGGCTGTAATTCTGCACCAAGGCTGAATTTTGGGAAAGAGACTTCAGATACAGTATTAGGGGACCATTAAGGTCTATATAAAAGATACTTCAGATACAGTATTAGGGGACCACTAAGGGGTATATAAAAGAGACTTCAGATGCAGTATTAGGGGGCTACTGAGGTCTATATAAAAGAGACTTCAGATACAGTATTAGGGGACCACTAAGGTCTATATAAATGAGACTTCAGATACAGTATTAGGGGACCACTAAGGTCTATATAAAAGAGACTTCAGATGCAGTATTAGGGGACCACTAAGGTCTATATAAAAGAGACTTCAGATACAGTATTAGGGGACCACTAAGGTCTATATAAAAGAGACTTCAGATGCAGTATTACAGGACCACTGAGGTCTATATAAAAGAGACTTCAGATGCAGTATTAGGGGACCACTAAGGTCTATATAAAAGAGACTTCAGATACAGTATTAGGGGACCACTAAGGTCTATATAAAAGAGACTTCAGATGCAGTATTACGGGACCACTGAGGTCTACAGTATATAAAAGCATTCAAAGAGCACCTTGTCATGGGACCTTTAACATATTTTTAACGATGGAGTCTAATCCCCAATGACTCTGTACATTTATCATTATGCACATGTACAATAAATCTTTGCATATCTGCAACAAATTCTCTTCTGATTGATTATGATTGATTATTGATTATCATTTGGTAAGGTGTGGTCAGACAGGTCCACTTGAGTAGAAAATGTTTCAACTTATGTGCAAGATTCACTCTTATTCCAAGGTCTTAATAAAGAACGGACGTCACAGAGAGGGGACAGACTTGATTATTGTTTTGGGGGTTAACAGCGGTGGGCACTTTTTATGTATTTATCTCAAAGCCATGCATGGTGATGCCCTCAGTTGTTTATAAGAAAAGGGACTGTTATGTGAAGAGTGATAAAAGTACAGTAAATCTGTGTCGGAGATAAAAGGAAATTTCACTGAAAAGAACTATAGACAAAATGGCTGCAAAGGCATCCCTGGCAGTTACATCTGCCTACAATCGAATATTATCTAGGGCCGCATGATTATCACCAAAAGGATGATCAGGATTATTTCAATCAATATTGAGATCAGGATTATTTACCACAATTCTTCATTAATTTTAGTGACAAAATATTTTAATAGCATTTTTAGATTTAAATAAACAGAGCACATGAGTGTTGTGCTACATTCATGCTAGTCTATATCCACGACTTTCCATTTCTGGGATTTCCCTGTTGCTGCCGTAAATTTTCGCCGTATGTCTTGCTTCCTTTACCTAACTCTTTCTTTGTGTTGTAATTTTAAACTCTGGGGGATTTCTGAGGACTATGTGAACTATTCTCAATGGCCAAACACTGCTACAACACACACGGGTTCACCATTATCTACAAAAGAACTACTTCCATGTCCCTGTTCTGCAGGTATTCCATGCAAAGTTGGAAGTGTGCCCTTGTTTAGAAGAAGTCTCCCAGCTAATCCTGCCTTGTACTGACCGAAGGTGGAAAAAGAGTTATCTAGCTGATGTGATCTTACCTAGCTACTGCGCATAGATAGTATAAAAGTGAGATGTCCCACACAGAGACCCAAACACGCAGGGTGAAAAGAGGATCCGCAGCAATGTGCAGAACAACAAATATAAGGTGCATCTGGTACAACCTCTAAATACAATTATGAACTTGCAAATGAGCATAATATAGGCGCTTTAAATACGCGAAAGGAAGCAACAATGGCAATAAGTGAACCAGCTTCATGTTACAGATATTAAATGATGAGCGCTGCTGTGGCCTGTTTGGGTTTAATGTCATTCAGAGGAGATTCCAGGTTGTCTCGGAGAAGCTTACACTCTGCTTCTAACTAATCCCCTCCCTCACACGCTGTGCCTGTGTGAATGTGTGTGTTTGCATGTTTGTGTTTGTGTGTACATGTGTGTGTGGTCTCACAAAACCAAGGTTTGACAAAAACAGTGTCCAGCAGAGGGCCTTCTTTTATCACCTTTAACGTAGGGAGTTACTAAGGACACACACATTACACAACATATTAAAGACAAATTTGAACTCTTTTACACCCAGCAATGCACTACATCGGCCAAGCAGCTTCGTGTAAGCGCACATTAAGATCACTGGTAAGATCACGTAAAGGATATAATGAATGAAAGTGACTTTGATAACTTTCGAGAAGTGTAAAATCCTGTCTCATTATAAACTGCTGTGTGTTGTTTTGGCATCTGATAAACTATGACAGTAACCCTTACAGGATCAATGCAGTTCTGTTTATGATCTGAATGCACAGCAAGTGGTTAAAGCACTAGTCTCCTAGTTGGCTGTGCGGTGGTTGCTTACAGCAGCAAAAGCTTTCCAACTAAACTGAAATTCTACATCAGCTGAATTGTCTGTATGACTCTCACAAGTGTCACTGTTACAGCTTCCAACTGTACAAATGTTCCTTTGCAATATATGTTTTTGCAGGAAATAACCCCCCACCCCACCTCTCTCACACACACACACACACACACACACACACACACACACACACACACACACACACACACACACACACACACACACACACACACACACACACACACACACTAGCCATTACTCATCACATTTTTTTATCATATCCACAAATGTGGTCTTTAATAGTGATCTCTTCAGAGATACAGAGAGATTTATTTGTATTTGATTGATTTGATTAATTGTGCAAACCAAATGCTGGACACCAATTATCAGTACAGAGTAAAATGTTGCAAAGTTTTCTAATGAAGCCAACAGAACTACATCATCTGCAAAGAGCAGAGAAGCAACTCTGAGGTCCTCACAACGGACACTGCACCCCCCGGCTGCGCCTTGAAATCCTGTCCATGAACAGAATCAGTCACTATCTGCCTTATTTACATGTCTAAGATTTGGTAAAACGTTATTTATCGTGGGGGAAATTGCTGTGCAGAAATTGAAATACTAATTTGGAAGAGTGCACATATAAAGTGCGTCTGAAATGTAGATTACAGAGATGGATCTGGATGTATTTGTAGATAAAGAATATTTCACACATATCAGAATGGACCGCATTATGAACAAAGATAAATAGATATCAACATAAGGTGTGCACAAAAGACACCTTAGGGTGTATTATCTACCAAGGGACATGTTTGTAGTTTACTTTGCCCCTCTGCGTACGCCACTCATAAAGTCCTTCCACAGACTGAGATCGAGGCGCCTGAAGAAGAACATGTCATACTACTGTTCAATTCAATTCAATTCAATAGAATTGAATTTAATTTATGGTATCAATTCCTAACAAGAGTTGTCTCAAGACACTTTACAGATAGAGTAGGTCTAGACCACACTCTATAATTTACGAGGACCCAACAATTCTAGAAAAATTACAGAACACGACAGACCACTTAAACTCCAATGTCAACTTTTTCCATACCTGTATCATTCAGAGCACACCAGCAGCACACTAGTGAAGAGTTTCCTCCTCCTCGCCTTTTATCTCCACAAGCAGGTTTGTTTTCCCAACCTCCATGCACACTTAGGTGCTAGAGTTGTGTTATTTTAGTTTATTGTGTTAGTTTGGGCTGGAGATTACCAGTAGTTCAATTATTCATGTCTTTTGTTTGTTCTAGGACCATTGCGAGGTTGGTCCAGCGTCTTCCCATCTTTTGTTCTTTTTGTGGGTCTCCAGTCCCTTTTGTTTCTCTTTGTTTGCTACTTTTGCAAATATTTTTGCATTAATTAATAAAGCTTATTGCTAATTGTTAACCTTGTATCTGGCATCCTTTCATATGTTGCATCCTCCAATAACTTTTGAGCCTTGGTTTGTTCTTTTAAATGGAGGCCGTACGATATTTGGCAATATGTCACATGTTCTATGTAGAATAATATTTGCCTGGATCTCTGTTATGGAAACCTACCAACATAAGGTGAGGCATGACAAGATCAAAAGGCTGGAAGTCAGACAATGGACTCAGGTCTCCCCAGCCCTGTCTCAAGAGGGCCCCGGGCCCTCAAAGTGGAATGAATGCCACCTCTCCTAATCAGACCAGGTTTTCAATTGTCTGAAAAACCTGAATCATACTGTGGAAATATGAATCTAATAAAGAATTAGACAGCTGCAGACTCTGCTACAATGTTACTTTTGCTCAAAATCTATTGTATTCTCTCTATTAGCCCAAACAGTTGTACACTAGTCTCACATTGCCAGACCTATCTCTACAGTGCTGCAAGGGGAAGGTCTGGCCTCTCCACACAGACACTCCTTGGATAGGAGAAAAAAGTACGGGGTTGTTTTCATGTCTTTAGACTAATCACAATGGTCTTGGGCGGCGCTAAAGTCCAGTCGCAAAAAAATGTAAAATACTCTTGGGAAAGAACTTGTTTTGGTGTTAGATTTGCACCTCACTAAAGCCCACTAAAACCAAAAAGCCATATACAATATTAAAATAAGTTAACTATTCACACAATACAGAAATGTGAGCTATTTTGATTAGCTGGATACATGGTTAAATGTAATTTGCTCTTACCAGCAGCGTAGGGAAGGATTCTTTCAAAACGTATTTTGTTACAGAATACAGAATATATGCTCAAAAATGTAATTTGCAACGTATTCCGTTCCGTTACTCAATCTGAGTAACGTATTCTGAATACTTGGATTACTTCCACATTGGATTGCATTTTATAAGTGTAGGAATGCAGCCATCAAATACTGCTTACTAAACATTTCTGTTCTGGTATGCTCTTCTGTTCCAACTGGCTGAATGTGTACATGAACAAGCAGATAGATTTTTGTATTTGTGGTCCTGAACTGCATAGCCTGCTACAAAAATCTAACCACAGGCTTGCTACCACAAGCAAATTTTAGCTAACGTTATCTAGGATGTCAAACAAAGCTCGTCAGTTTTTCAACGGCTCTGGGGCTAGTGAATCAGCACATAGTAGAATGTAAAGTTGCACGTCAACTAAGCAGGTAGCTTCCTGATACAGCTAAAAAACAGCAAGGTGACCAGTAAAACTACAGCACACGACTAGCCTTGGCTACTTAAAAAAAAACTTATTTTAAAGGTCCCATTACATGTGCTCTTTTGATGCTTTTATATAGACCTTAGTGGTCCCCTAATACTCTATCTGCAGTCTCTTTTATATAGACCTTAGTGGTCCCCTAATACTGTATCTGAAGTCTCTTTTATATAGACCTTAGTGGTCCCCTAATACTGTATCTGAAGTCTCTTTTATATAGACCTTAGTGGTCCCCTAATACTGTATCTGAAGTCTCTTTCCCAAAATTCAGCCTTGGTGCAGAATTACAGCCACTAGAGCCAATCCCACAATGAGCTTTCCTTAGTATGTGCCATTTCTGAGTCTGTAGCTTTGAGGAGGGGGGGGGGGCAAGGTGGAGGCTGGGGGTGTGACCTTGACCAACTCCCACTTTGCTCGTTTGAAAGCCATAATGTCTCTCTCTCATGGGTGGGCCAAATTCTCTGGGTGGGCAAAGCAGAGAAAGGGGAGGTAACTTTGCCCCATTATTACCTCATAAGGGGCAAGATTCCAGATCGGCCAATCTGAGCTTTAATTTTCTCAAAGGCAGAGCAGGATACCCAGGGCCTATTGCCATTTCTAGCCACTGGGTGACCATAGGCAGGCTGGGGGAACGCATTTTCATGTAAAAAAACCTCATAAAGTGAAATTTTCATGCCATGGGACCTTTAAGATGTTTCAGGTTGGAGGAAGAGTAATTTGGACGCTGGAAGGAGGTTGGTTGCTGGCAAGTAGAGATTGCACTGCACAGTTATTTTTTATTCTTCTTCTTCTTTCTTTAATGTGAAATGCTGTTTGAATTTCCAAGATAGAAACGCATTCCTGTCCTGGCTCTATTGTGCCGGTTCCGGCTCCATCTCTACCTCTATCAGTGATCACGCAAAGAGCTAATTTTTTTCATCTCATCTAAGATAGTGAATAAATAAATAATAAAAAATAATAAATAAAAGTGAACAGAGAAACAGAGAAGTTTAGTTATGTAATCTAATGTAACTTTATTTTAAATACCACCTATTTAAATTGTAACTGTAACGGAATACAGTCGCTCATGATTTGAAATTTTGAATACGTAACGGCAGTACATGTATTCCATAAGTAGTAGTTCCATTTGTAGTCCCCAACACTGCTTACTAGTGTATCGTCATGTGTATTTTGTTCATAGCAAATCCTCGCCAATAGGTCCCAAAAGCCCAGTTAGAAAGTAAATGCCATAAACATATTCTATGTTAATATTTACAATCATGAGGGGTATCTGGTGGAATTTCCAGCGGCGCCGGAACAATAGAGTATATGACCCATCGTCGATCCAGACTATCTGTACACAGGCATTAGCTCTAGCTAGCTCAAAACACACCTATTAGTCTGGATCAACAGGAGTGCATTTCCAGGATCATTTTCGGAGAGAGCAGAAGGTGAGGGACATCCAGCCTCTCCTGGGAGCACTGTCTCTGCGTCTGGAGCTTAGCGCTGCCCCAGACGACTGCAATCAACTGACCGTCAATAATGATGATCATCAATGAGCCAATAACAGATGCAACTTAAATAGCTCCATTTCTTTCTGCTGTTTTCTCCTAATTACTTATGTCCATATGTTGATAAATGAAACAAACAGAACATTGGCACACATTTGAATTGTTACAACTAATGCAAACGCAGCTACACCTCACCTTCACAGTCACATTACAATCATTCAGGAATTACATTCGCTAGCATTTTTGCACACTTTTTATTGCAAATCCAATGTTTTCATGTGACTCAAAATATGTGTGCGCTGGTAGCAAATCACCCTTCATACTCCAGATTCCAGACAAAGTCTTTGAATTCTACACGGTTCATTTCAGAAATACTACCTTTATAACAGAGCTTTCATTTCCTGAGGTCTTACTGCAGCAGTTACCAGACAACTTCAATAAAAACCAACAAATCCCCTGTAGCTTTGACTCAAAGTATTTTACCCCCCGAGAAGAAAGAAACACTCACACACACACACACACACACACACACACACACACACACACACACACACACACACACACACACACACACACACACACACACACACACACACACACACAATTGAACTCTCAGAAAATACAATGCTTGCAAAACAATAAGACATGGATATATACATCAGAAATGAGATAACGTTATGTTAATGCTGACATAGAAAACTATTTATTGACTTTATCTGATGTCTGTTCACAAAGTCACAGATCAGTAATATATAAATGTTGGCTTCTGCATTTCTATAAAGCAGGGAACTGTAAAGAGTTTCTCAAAAACAACAAGGTCACAAGGAAGGAAGGATGAAAGAAACAGACTGGGGCTAACACATAGACACACATGCTGTGCACACAGCACATAACAGCATACAGGTACACATGCACGATAACACAATCGTAGACATACAGATGTTCTTGGTACATAACAAATGCACCTACCTTACCTCTCTGTTCTTTTCATACCAATCTGTGGTTTTTAGACTCAGACGGACAAAGTTGATGTCAAAACATTCTCTTGAACCTCATTGTCAATATTTTTGACATTCTGCCACATTACTTTTGTTTGGTCTTTTTTTAGTAAAAATGCTACATCTCAGAAAAAGTCTTAAAATTCCACTACATTTTGTAGGCAAATTCAAATTCAGCATGAACTGCAGCTGAACTCATTTGGTGTACATGCAAGATAGGGGACACTGTAATGCATGAAAAAAAATCATATTTCTGTGCACAGCCACTTTAGGTGCTTCAGGGTGGAATTTGATGCATATTGGCCAAACGATAGTAATGATATATTCAGTCTTCAAAAAGGATGATGCATTTGTGGTCTCATGCTCCCCTCTGTTTATAGCCTGTGTCTGCACAGGCCACTGTCTCTTTTCAGAAGGTTTTAGCTCAGCCTGGTGAGAGACTGGCCCTTTATGTGGGTCTAAAACCAAGAAATAGACCTTTTTTTTCACAGAAGCTGTTGTGCCTTGTCTGTGCTGTTCCAAAACGTCTGTGGTGAAAAGGTCTACAAAGGTAGGCAGTTGATCACATTTCTCAAGGTTAAGATAGCACACATGATAAATAACTATTAAGCTACAAATTCATAACTTTCCTACCTTTACAGTAGAGCTAATTAGAGCCCGAGCGCCGACAGCAGAGAAGGCCCTATTCAAACTTAAGGAATTATTATTCTTTCTTTTCCTGTGAAATTAATTGCCTTTTTGGAGACGTTATAATACTTAAAAACTCACCAAACTTTGCATACGCATCAGGCCTGGTGAAGAATTTCATATGGGTTTTGTAGATAGACGTGAAAAAAATACCTCGCTAGCACCCCCTACAAAACTTAAAAAATTGAGCGCAGCTCATTTAATGTTTACTAAAGAAACTTGGTACACATATGTAGCATGTCAAGACGTACAAAAAAGCTCATTGGGAGTCATACCCTTAACGCAACGGAAAGTCTGCCATTTTGAAGTGAAAGTTCGAAATTTGGGTGATTTTGGCCATTTCCACAGTTTGTTCTTTAACGAACTCCTCCTACAGATTTCCTCCAATCAACTTCAAATTTGGTCTTTGCCATCTTAAGACTTTTCGTCATTTGGGCCTGGCTATGGCGGGGCGGTTATTTTGTGCGTTTTGCCATCGAAACAGGAAGTGGGTGTCACTTGATTTTATAGTTCAGACATAGCGCCCCCTAGTGGCAACAGGAAGTAGGCCTAAATGTCAAGATGCTATACTTTAACTATACTCTCTAGATGTCATCCAATGGACTTGATATTTGGTGTGTACCATCTCAACAATTTGATGATGTAACGTTATTAAAAGCAAAACTTTTCGTCAAACGGTGTGGCCGTGGATTGGCGGCCATTTTCAGCATTTATCGATGCTAGAAAGTGGCTGTAACTAAAGTGTACATTGTCTATTCTGCTTGAAATTTCCCACAATCAACAAGAGTCCAGTCCTGAGGACACATACAGGCCAATTTGGACTTATAGCGCCCCCTGCTGGCAACAGGAAGTTAGCCTTATATAACAAGCATCATCCGATTACAACTTATAATGTGTGGTCTATGTGGATAGTATGATAGTGAGCTGCCCCCTATACTTTAACCATGCCCACATACTCAGGCCACGCCCCCGTACATACTTTTTGAAGCATTTAAGGTAGACTCTTGTGTGAGGTATCATTGAACTCAGCAGAGAGTTCCTTTGCCATTGGTCATGGTTTGGCCCGCCCCCTTTGCTTAAACCACGGCCCTTTCATAACTGGTGACCCATTTAAGGTACAGTCTGGTGTGACATATCATTGAACTGAGCAGAGAGGTCATTTTTCATTGGTCATGATTTGGCCTGCCTCCTGTGCTTTAGACATGCCCCTTTTTAGAACTTATGACCCATTTGATGTACACTATTGTGTGAGGTATCACTGAACTCAGCGGAGAGTTCCATTTTCATTGGTGATGCTGCCAGTAACCCTAACATCTAAGTAAGTCAGTAAGTAAGTAAGTAAGTAAGTAAGTATGTAAGTAAGTAAGTAAGTAACCTTTATTTATATAGCACCTTTCGCAGACAAGAGGGATCACAAAGTGCTTTACAGTAAAACAAATAAAACAACACATAAAGTACTAAACCATGTTGCTAGTTAAAGGCTAGTTAAAAGATGTGTCTTCAGGTGTTTTTTAAAAGTTTCCACAGAATCCAAGGCTCTCAAGTGAGAGAGTTCCAGAGCCTTGGAGCCACCACAGGAAAGGCAC